>OX388306.1:28368933-28884369 GCA_947579605.1 Athripsodes cinereus | reverse complement strand
TTTGGATTTACCGCGCTCGGCTATTACCGTTGATTTTTTTTCTCTTTCAGAGAAGATAAACCAGATTGAGAGTGGCAATTAGTTTGATATTGATTATGCGCTTTGTAAATTGTAAGTGTGTTCTGTAGCCATGTGAAATATATAACAATAAACCAATGCTTGTAATATATTTTATTTAGGTAGGTATATACGATTCGTCTATTATTATTTCTCAAAATCTCATAAATAGCGTGAATACAAAGTGTCCGTAATTGTAAAAAGGGGTGTGAGGATATTCCACTGTCTGAAAATTATATAAAATGGTTTCTCATGGAGGAAAAAAAAAAATTTAAAAAATATTATAAAACAATATAATTATAATATTGAAATAAGTTACTATTTTCTAATCAAACAAATGGTTAGATCACATTTACTGAATGAAATATTCGATTAAATCAGTGTTTCCCAACCTTCTTAATGCCATGCCCCACTGTAGTCTTTTCAAAAGTCATATGCCCCACCGATCCCTTTTCTAAATAAACAATTGGTAATTTTTCAAAACATATATTATATTTAACTGAAATTATTACAAAACGCGGTGCCCCACCTCTGAGGCGCGATGCCCCACCGTGGGAGACACTGGATTAAATCTTTGAAATCCGTAGTAAGGGCAGGAGACCAACAATCAAAATAAAATGCTGTGCGCAGACCAAAGTCAAAGAAATGTTCATTCATTATTTTTGAATGGGGACACGGGGTTTAAATACATAAGTATAAAGATAATGATGTTATTGTTTAATGGCAAATTTATCATAGATTTACGACTTAAATATTATATATTTGTAATGGTGCAGAGAAAAATTACACTAATTGTTTTAATATTCAAGGAGATATTTTCTGTATAACGTAAGTGATTGAAACCTCCATGTTAAAAGAGATTGAGGTAAGAGTGGATATAGCTCTTCATCTAGCTAAGACACATTTTTTTAAGATGCATTCTGCGTGCAATATCAAGAATGTCGCGATTACATAAATGCACCTAGATGATTTTGTAAAATAGTGTTGTAGATTTTGTGTATTTTTCAAATACTTTGCGTGTAGCTTCTTTCTGACTTCATAATCTCTTGTGTAATTATTAGAATGTGTTGAGATGTTTAGCGGACAATAAAATATTTATATCATTACTGAAATAATACTGTATAAACATCGAAAACAAAATCTACTGATATTAAATCTCTAATTAGGGCTTTTAAATTAATTCTGTGAAATAAACTTTTTATATCATTTGTTCGACGTAATCTATCACGGATAAATTTTACTTATTTAAGTTTTAGAGGGAATGTGTATTTACAAAAAGTAAAAAACGAATGTTGGTAATAAATCTTTGTTTTCATACTTTATCACATCAAAATGTTCGCAGTGTCAACAAGTTTTGAGAGTTTTTCTGCCAAACTTGTTGAAAATTGAATAGTTTCCCGCTTTTGTTAGAGAGTGCTTTTAAATTGTAAATAAGTACACATACAGAGGGTCAGTACATTGGTTTATTGCGATACCTTTATTTACTTGACCAATTGTTGGTATTTTTAATAAGTGCCATTTATATTTTTTCCAGGATTATTGTGTTTTTCGATCAACTGGAACAATCTTATGTCTAAAAATAACGCTCTTTAAACGCCGTTGTATTTTATTAAATGTATTTAAATAATATTATTGTTATTTGTTGAGAAATAGCTTGATAAGTTTGTTTTATCACTTACGTGCGTGGCTACCTATTTTTAATAAATAAATGGAAAATAATTAAAATAATGTATATTTACCAGTAGATAAACTCTAAATAAAGTATTAGGTACCTCGCATGATATAAAATAATGAATTATGTATATACATTTTCAAGTAGGTAAGGGTGAAATAATAATCTGTACAAACTGTAAGAACTATTTACGTATCTGTGTTGAAATAATTTTAATAGATAAATTATCAATTATTTGATGCATACAACAAATAGTTGAATAGGTATTTAAGTAATTAATATAGATCTGTAACTTGTCAACTTGATTTGTTGACTTTTTCGCTGCATATATTTTTCAATAGGTTTTTATAAGAGTTTGATTAAACCGTATTCCGTAATTGATATGAATTAGACTACTCGTAATAATTATTATGTGCACGATGCACACAGGCACTTACCTATAATAGGTCGAACTATAATAACATAACCTTACCAATAATTGCTAAGTACCTACATATTGTGTGTATGTATTTTAACAACACAACACATTATGTATATGGAGATAAACACGTTATATAAATATATCTTTATACCGATGAAGTATAATCAAATACACACACAGGTAACTGTTGCACATAAACACATAAAAATATCACACAATAATAATCTAAGAACATGTTTTGGACAATACAAAATTCACAAAAGCAACAAAGTGTCGTACATTCTTGTTTGGTGCCTTTAGGTAGATTGTCTTCAAAGTGTATGGGGTTGTCGTCTTTAATGGTAAAGGGTACTCTATAAGGGTTGGTGAGCGGTTGCCTCGCTGCCACTTCCTCCCTCGGAGCCGCCAGAACAGCGGCTACCAGAACTAAAACTCTCGCCAATAACATACTCGGCCGCATGACGATCAACTCTTCACTGTGGAAGCGAGACAATCGCGACTCATATTTATAGACGCGTTCATATAAACGATAACCAGTACCTAATTGACCGAAAAAATGATTCGGTTCGTTGAAAATAATTGGTTGAACCAATTAATTGTTATTTTGAAAACAAGAGAATAATACAAGTAAATTATAAAAACACAGAAATGTAAACAACATACATTTGTGAGAAAATAAAATTTGTAACAATGAATAATGGAAATGTCCTTTTTATCTATTAGTGTCCTTATAATATTCGTGCAATTGGGTTAGTGAAAATATTTGTGACTGACCTTAAAATGTTTTAAATTTCATAAGAAATTTGAGAAAATATATATTTTGTGCAAATTTTGGTGGTCATTGTGTTTATATTATTTGAACACTAATAACCTTGTGTTCACACTGTGAACAGTGATATTAAGTAATTTTCTACATAATTACGGAATATTCCACAAGTGGGGTAGCCAGCAGGCCAGCTTCACGTAATAAACGTGAAAGCCGTCGTATCTATGCTAACAAAAAATTAAGACTTGCGGGATGGGTGGCAAACCGCTGATTTTAAGATGTAAAATGTTTTTTTTATAAGTTAAAATTACTTTTCAAAAATACTTAATTTATTTTTTCTCTGTTTGTATACTCTTTGGCGATTCTCGTTGATTTTTTTTATGAATATTTCCAAAATTTATCTACAATTTAAATAACATTAAGTATTTGAAATTGGTTGAATTTTGAGGTTTGTTTCTTGTCAAACTTGCAGGTCTCGTCTCAGAGGGCAAGTTCGCGATGTCGTCGCCCACTGCGGATTCCCTCTGGTCATTTTTTTTTCAAATCAATTCGTGAATCAGAGGGTATCTTTTCGTAACGAAAGTATTTAATATCCATCTCGTTAAAGTACGCGTCTTGTTTAATCAAAATGTGACCATGTGTAATGAGACCTACTTCCATAACTTCTTTGTGTTGTTATTTTATTGCTTGTTGCATTTAGAGAACTTATAACAATGTTGTCACTCACTCCGTGGTCTAATATTTCCTTTTGAGATAATTAAATTTGTTGTGGAGATTCATATAATAAAATGTAGTCTCAGTTTAGATATTCTCACCAGAGGCCTGAGTCAACAACACACTTTCGTGTCACGTTCCCGCTCCGTTAGCGTTCGGGTGCAGACGATGTTGCAAGCAAGTGTCAATTTCGTTGCTAAGATACACAATAGTTACGAAAATTAACACTTTGGCGCACCATCGTCTGCACCCGAACGCTAGCGGAGCGGGAACGTGACGCGATAGTGTGTTGTTGACTCAGGCCTCTGGTGAGAAAAGGTTCGCACCGTAGAGGAACAGATATGCGAAGTTACCCGACTTCTGGGGCATCCGGGTATAGGAGAGCCTTCTTGACAATTTCGAAAATTATATTATATATACCTACCAGACTTTGTTTAAGGACTATATCGGAATTTGTTCGAGTCAAAACATTTTTTTTTTTTTTTTCGTTCCGCAATACTCGTATTATTCAGTTGATCTCTCAAAGCTCTATTGTAGATATTAATATTTTATTTGTGTAGGTATGTGTTTAACGGATGACTAATTAATTATCGGATAAAAATGAGACAATGCTGGGTTTTATAGTTAAGCGCAATGTTGATGTGAATGATAGTAATAAATATAATATCATGTTTTACAATATAATATATTATGTAGCTACCTATGTTGTTCTTCTAATATTATTGTGGATAATGGCATAGGTAGGTATTTATTATAGTTTACATATTATAACTCAGAATAAAATACGTTATGTTATTCAAGATGTATTCCAAATAAGCTGTAATCAGTGTGGTCAAACTAGTTGGTGTCACAGAGGCGATCTGGTGATCATCTAGTTGTTGATTTATAATATAATATGTTATTATTCTCATTATGCATGCTTTATTTATACATTTATTAGTATCTCATGTCGCTAGGATTATTATTTCATGAGTTTGAAACACTTGTATTGAAATTGCGATCTTCTTGAACAGCCACTGTTTTGATTTATACTCTTGTCTGTTTCTCACCGTTTATACAATATGCAAGAGCTTCTAGATAACATATTTTTACTCACGTTATTTCCTTGTGTGTTTGAATAAACATAAGTAAAAACTAGACGCATAGTCCTTCACCATCAGAGACTCAAAATCTTGATGTAAATAAATAGAAGTGTAGATGTAATTTGCAGCAATTTATGTCAGTATAGTGAAATAATCCTATTCTATATATTTGTCTAAACCTCTCTCTCTCTCTCCCTGGGCAATTATTAATCCCACATGATGGTGGGGTCTGCCATTTTTGTCTTTCGCCGCCACTCGGCTCTATTCTGTGCGTCCTCCGGGGAAGCTCCGCAGTCTCTCATGTCTTGCTTCACAACCTCGCGCCACCTCCGCTTGGGTCTTCCTCGGGATCTACTACCAGGGGCAACCAATGACTGTGCCCTGTTACCTATGTATTCGGGAGGTCTTCTACTCACATGCCCGTACCACCGTAATCTGCTTGTAATATATTTGTCTAAACCATCACAGCATATCCCGAAAGCAGAGCTGCCAGCAGACTGATTGCATCCACTTTGTCCTCTCTGTGACACTTTAAATGAAGATATATAATTAAATATTTTTTAAACACTATAATTTCCAAATTAAATTTATCCACCTCAAACGTTTTCGCCAAGGCTTCTGCTTGGCATCATCAGGAAGACTAATTAGTTAAAGTTCATATGCAGTGAGTCTGTTTTCTATTACTAACTTATACTAGGGGTGGGGGGGGGGAGTTTGAAGGTGGGGCAGAACGAGTGGAGTTGAGGGTGTTTGAAAAGAGTTAAGGAGATGGGTATATCAACAAGGGAGATGCGTATGGTTTTTGGATATTCACCAAATCGTTCACCAATTTTTATGGATTTCAAGAATTTCCAAAGTATTCAGTTTGCCAACCTTGGACTCGGAGTGTAAGACCTTATTACCTTGTAATAGAATGATCGAGATGTTAATAATAAATTTCCAAAGTGTTAACGCGATCACAATAGATTTATCAAAATGAAGACTTTCAGAAACCTATTCTAATTTTCCCTTTGTGTTGAAGAAGCTTTGATGACAACATACTCGAATTAAAAAAAAAAAACATCTATTTGGCCTTAATCGTCAAACTCGTCTTCAACTTTTGCAAAATCTGTGGAGTATTTTCGTATTTTCGTTGTAGTTATGTT
The DNA here is from genome assembly GCA_947579605.1 of Athripsodes cinereus. Taxonomy (NCBI): domain Eukaryota; kingdom Metazoa; phylum Arthropoda; class Insecta; order Trichoptera; family Leptoceridae; genus Athripsodes; species Athripsodes cinereus. Next base: position 28,878,512 of record OX388306.1, on the reverse strand, counting down.
CCTCTGACTTTGCCAATTATTTGTAATAACGATTTCATCTAAGTGAGTTCTCTACATTAGTCTCGTCTCTGTGTCATTATGTTATTTTGACATAGGTTTAATGGCTGCTGAAAAATAATCTCCGACTACTTCCATAGAGATGGAGAGATAGCTGTATACTGACGTTGGGATCTAAATCTAATATAAGGAGGTTATTGTGTTTATATACAATAATTATTTTAAGAATTCAGCGAATGCAAAATATATTAGTTGATTTTAATTTTTGATACTCTCTATGTTACAGTTTCTCCGATAGGTAAATGTTAGCAATGTGCCACTGGTCAATATTTATGCAATGATATTTTATCAATTTGTTTTATATTTTACGTCAAATAATCGACATGCACAATATTATACACATTTATATGTTTATAGGACCTGCTTGGTTTTCCCAAGTCTGTGTAATTCCTTACATATTATGTATAAAACAAAACAACTATTATCGCGGTGTACTAATGGAGGTAAAAAATAATTAATGAAGCATGTAATTTATTTTTTGTAGAGTTCCGCAATACTTATTTGTATTTTTTTTAATCAAACGCCATACCTGCTGACACAACAAGTTGGTATTAGGTTGTTATTAATATTGGCGCAAATCTTTTACACTGTTTAGTAGTATGATTGTGAAAAGGATTCAGCAATGTTCAGATCAACCAGAAATGGTTCACCCCAAAACCAGCTAGCATATTACATAATATATCATAATTTTAGAAGCGGTCGTATTTACTCAAACGTCCTTATAACATAGGTAGGTATCATCATCATCATCATCGCCCTCAACGCTCCTCTCGGGAGCACAGGGCAGAAACCAGCCTCCTCCATTCAGAGCGTCTCTGCGCCAATTGCGTCACCTCTTTCCACGACATTCCTTGCGCTCTGATATCGTTGTCATAGGTAGGTATACGTTTACCTAATTGGATTTGTTAATTTTATTAATGCGCTTTAACAATGTATTTATTCTTTTAAGTGTGTGGTTTATAGTGAATCCGTTTCTTGGAACCATCTTGACATAATATTTATAAAATTACGCATCAACCGCATTTAAACCGAGGTTTGTACTGTACACACGATTCAATCACTTGATTGTTCTTCGAAAATTGAATGTCAAAAATCAGGGGACATTCATTAATTGAGTAGGGATCAATTAACCTTTAGCACTGATATGTTAAACCAATACTTAGATATTGAGGGTCATCAGTATGAAATTATTATTTTTTCTGTACTGTGCACCGTTAAAAATGTTTTCGTAAGGTTGCTCTACATCTGCTTCTGGATAACCAATTTCAGATGAAGTTTTGTATTAACACATTACTATTTCTGGCAGTCTACCCAGAACATAAAGTATTACATTTTGCTAAAAGCCAATTTGTTTTAAACTGTAGAAAATGTGTGAAAAGTAACATTAGAAATAATTTCATGGCTATCGAATTTCAATTACTTAGTTCTACTAAAGTAATTATACTGTCGAGAATTCCTCATGATCCGATTAATCATAAGCGGGTTTAATTAACATAAGGATAACAAGCTGATTTTCGTGTGAAATTATTGCACAAGGATTCGGCTATATGGGTGAATCGTAAACAATTCTTGGAAAACATTGTACCTATATGTTTACCATTATACATAATAATTCCTTCCAGCATAATAATATAAATTTCTTATCAAATTGTTTATGAAAATTGCTGCTATTTAAAAAAGCGACGTTCAACAACTAGTTGGATTGGTTACCTAAATAATACGTTGATATTTTGTTGTTGGGTATAAACTGGATCATTTACATCTGTAGTAAATATCTATATACCTATACTTACCTATTTAGTTCTGTTATATTAATTTCTTCATTTGTTATACATACTGTACATGCAACATGTTTGTTAATCAATTTATTGAAGTTAACACCATAATAAAATTGGTAGAAATTTCTCTTTGACGTAGGAGCTTTCATTGCTAAATGATAACAACCATTTCACTGATTGTAGTTTATTGTGTTTAATGAAGGGAAGTTGTGACATGAAAAGATAATATACCTACTACAAAATAATATTTTTGTATTTGCATACCTTCATACTTACCTACAGTTGATGCATTATACAGTATACACGCATGTGTACCTATTTTACGAGGGTTGCTACGTAAGTTTTGAGATACGGCAAAACCAGTGTGAATATGTCAAATCTGACATTGTCAGCATAAAATTTGAAACATTTTATGGTAAACATACTCAGAACGTTATGTCATACGAGTGATTTTTCTATTGTTTACACATATTTGAAAAATTTACTTTGTCAAAAAAATGGAATTAAATCGTGAACATTTTCATGCGACAATTTTCTATGACTTTCGACGTGGAATAAACCAACAACAGTGTGCCGATCAACTTGTTGCGACTTTTGATGGTTAAGTACCATCTCGAACCAACATGTTTCGCTGGTTTTCTGAATTCAGTCATGGTCAGACTTCGTTTCAGGACGAATTTCGTGAAGGTCGTCCAAAATCGGCTGTTGTGCCAAAAAACATCAATGCTGTGCGTGAACTAATTTTGCAAGATCTTCATGTGACATTCCGTGATATTGAGGTATGCTTGGGCATGGGTTCCACTAGCACACATTTAATATTGCATGAACGTTTGGCTACCAAAAAGATTTTTTCGCGTTGGATACCGCATAGTTTGGAAATTGCTCAAAAAAGCCTCGTGTCGATTGTTGCAAACAAATGATGAAAAAATTCAATTGTGGTGCTTCAAAAGTCGTTTATAAGATTATGACAGACGATAAATTATAGATCCATGCACATGAGCCTGAAACTAAACAGCAATCGCCTGTATAGGTCTTTCAAAACGAGCCAAATCCAACAAAAGTCGTTCGCGCATGAAGCACTTCAAAGCAAATGGTCGCCTGTTATTTCGGAGTTACTGGACATATCGCTACCAATCTATTAGAGCAACGTAGAACAGTTAATTCTGAATGGTACATCACCATTTGTTTGCCAGAAGTGTTCGAAAAAATAAGGGAAACCACTTCAGAAGACGAATCATTCTCCACCACGATAATGTAAGCTCTGACACATCAGCTTAAACAAATGCATTTTTGAGGATTCAAACATCGAATTGATGGGTCATCCGCCGCACAGTCCTTATTTGGCATCCAATAATTTCTCTTATTCCCGCATATTTAAAATAAATTGTGAGGTCAACGTTTTTCGACGCCTAAAAAGGCGGTTGATGCGTTCAAATCACATGTTCTGGAGGTACCTCAATCAAACTGGAAAAAGAGGTTCAAAAATTGGTTCAAAAGGATGAAAAAGTGTTTTGATCTTCATGAAGAATATGTTGGAAGACAATAAAGCCATTTTCGATTATAAATATTTGTTTTTACTTGTGTATCTCAAAACTTAAATAGCAACCCTCGTATATTTATTTAAGTACCTATTTATTCATTCTTTACTGTACATAAATCACATTGCAAACAATTTTATAAAGAAATGTCTTCAATTTACCTATATACAATCAATATACAGAGGGCGAGTTAATCGCAAAAACGCGTTCTTCCAACTAATCTTTTTTTTTCTTCCAAATATTCCTGTTATTTTGTAGGTTCATCTGTCATGTCCGGCCTGTTCCCGTTTTAAAATTCGCAATAGATTTCCCATTTTGTGAATTTTTGTTGCGTTTTTGGATCTCGACATTAATTAGTGTAATTCCTAACACGGCTCTTTCCATTACATGCAGTACTACTAATATTATTATACTACTAATATTATTATACTACTAATATTATCTACTAATTGTTTGGATTACTACATCAGTGTCAATAGTTAAATACTTATGTATTGCTGACAGTAAACAAACACCTTTGATTCTATGAATATCAACATTATACCTACATTCGATGTTTATTTTGTTTTCACTTAGAATAGATTAACGTGTCGCTTTAATCTTGAACTACATATGAAATTAAATACATCGACACGAGTCGTCCTTTAACTTTCACTCCATTGTCACACTGCTGTGTTGTCATGGAATGTGCTCAACACTATTTGACGTCATTATTCTATGGAAATACCGCGTCGTCTGTGCATACTACCTACTCATAAATGTTTCGACGATTTCACTACAACAAATCAAACAAGATTTCGGTATTGGACTCCTTATATTGTAATTATAGATTAATTCTCTTGTCGTGTCGTATAGGTAGTATCATTATATTATTTTTCTTTATCTCGATTCGTTCAGGTTCAACAACATGCTCAGCACGGTGTCCTATTTATAGCATGAGGTGTAGTTGTTTTACTTGTACCGTTACCTGTCGAGGAATCGCCAACAGAATATCAATTACGTCTGTGTTTACATTACTTATATTGATTTACCGGCACGCTTTGTTGAATTCCCCTTAATCCATCCACCTAATTTGTTGGTAAATAACACCTAAAGCCCGATATTTCAGTATGCGCCTAGGGTCACCCTTACATATTAAGTCCACTTTAAATTAGGCAAATAACCAGTGGCGTAACTGCATCATCTGAGGCCGTGACAAATTCATTGGATAACTCCCCCCCCCCCCCTCAGTAAAAATCGCACGTTGTAATTTAATTTTGATAAATTACTGTCATAAGTAGTTACTCAACAATATTACGAATATTGTTTGCATTTTAGTTAAATATCTAATAATAATAATTATTTTCAAAAGTATCTAGGTATTCTGATTTTAATGGGATAACATGTTAATATTATCAAGATATTATTTATTAATATTTGTTTTACTCCTAGCTTTCTGTTCCGCAAAAGTGTAATTTATTTGAATTTGTATATATAATATATAGTTTTAATAAATAAAATATAAAAATATATTATTGAGCACTGTTTAATCTCCACTATGTTAGGTTAAATACCGAACGTTTTCGCCTATACTTGTAGGCATCTTCAGGGAAACTGAAGATGCCTACAAGTATAGGCGAAAACGTTCGGTATTTAACCTAACATAGTGGAGATTAAACAGTGCTCAATAATATATTTTTATATTTTATTTATTAAAATTAAAAATGGATTTCCACAGCGTAAACACAAAAACTCTTGAATTATAATATTATAGTCTTTAGTTGTGTCTAACTTAAATTGATTTTACACACACCCTCACACACCCTCACACACACACACACACACACAATCACGGCATATAGCGTAGCCAGATGACCAGCTGCAATTGATTTTAAGCGCTTGAAATTTATAAAATTTGTAATGGTTACTAAATTTTGTTAAAATGTTAGGTTACTTCATGAGCTCGCGGCCTCTCGGACCGAGGGTCCCCATCGGGTCGGGGGCCCGCGGTTTTTTGCTAGCCCTGCCACTCTGTAGTTACGCCACTGCTAATAACGTTCTTTTGCGTTTATATTTCAATACGCTTTTGGGTTGACTCATATTTCGAGGATTGCCCTAACCCTGGTAATAGATATTATGTTTTATCGTTATTTTTATCATTGTTATTAAAGTTGGACGCTTATCAATAAAATTTTGCTTATAATGACTTTAATACCTTGATGTAAGGGTTGGTAGAGGTTTGTATCATTGAGTTTCTCTATCCTTTACATTTTGATGTAAAATGGTTGTGATAGGATCAACCTAATGTAGTTTGAAGTATTGGCCCTATCTATACCTACCTCCCAATAAGCTGCTATGTGATTCCGGCAATATTTTATGATGTAGGTAACCGTAACTGTGAAACGCGAGTATGATCTTATTACTATGCACATTACATAGAATTGATCTTAAAAAATAAATCAGAAGATATAATATATGTACCTACCACAATTTACGTCATTTACATATTATGTGATTTTGACGTTCAAATATTTGTCTTGCAATTTGCGTGTGGGGCATTCCACACTCTACGACCGGGGTTTCAATTTGGGAAATATTTTAATGGACGTCTGATAAAACAATAATGGTTGACTAACGATCAACTGACTGATACAATTTTAATTTCAAATATGGCAGTAATCACGATTGAGTTGCGAAAAATGGGTCAATGATACAGTAGGTAGGCGGCTGAAAATAGGTACAAAATGAGCAAAAAAAAATATCATCTCAATAGTTATAAATGGTCGTTCACTTACGTATTACGTCGTCGCTCACATTTAGTCGCCCAGTCAATAATTTTGTATGCCCATTTTCGTATTTTTCGCTATCTATAAGTTGCGAACCGGCTTCCATACGCATTTACCTGACGATGGGAGTGGAAGTTTTCGAAAGCCAGCTCGCACATTAATGAAGTCACAAGTGAAATGGCTAAATAATGTGTTTAATTTTAATTTCTCATCTGATTGAAGTCATTCTTAATGGGAGAATCTCTTGGGGGTACTTAATAACTAATATGTTGATCACATTTTTAGGTCTCAAATCGAACACAACCAAGTGACAAGGTTGCTGAAGAAGTTTTAGCAGTGTCATGTCCATCTAAAGGTTTAAATATGTACGATATGAAACAAAAACTCAAGAAGTCGGGGTCTTTTAGTAAAGATTGCAGTCCCAGGAATCCAGATCATAATGTAGATGATAGTAAAGAATCTAAAACTATTTCGACTATGAAAGAGGAACTGAAGGATACAAGTGAAAGACTTAAGAGTCTCCAGTTGCAATATGATAATCTGGTTGAATCTGGAAGACAAGCAAAGCTTGGTAATGAAAATTTAACCAAAGCAAAGCTTACTCTAGAGGCCAAGATCATTGAGAGAGATTTATTTTTAGAAAAAATGAGAAAGGAATTGGAGACATTGAAATCATTCAAAACTCAGTTTGATGCTAATGAAGAAAAGCTTAAACAAGAAGTTGCTACCTTAAAAGTAGAAAATTTAGCTCTGTCTAGTCAAGGTACTAAAGATAAAGTCACTATACAAGACTTACAAAGACAGTGTAAGGAAATGGAAGGGATCTTAGCCAGAAGACACCCCGATTCTGTTTCAGCTCTTATTGGTAAGTATCTACATCAAGCATTCACTGGCTACACAATTTATGGAAAATGCTGTTATAGTATAGATATATATATATATATATATATATATATCCAACAAAATTTCTTATTATTTTTATAAAATTTCATCATCATCATCATTATCATCAACATTACACCGCTTCTCTTTTGGGGAAAGCAGAAAAGATATTATAAAATTTCTTATTTTTATTTATCTTTCAGTGGCATCTAAAAATCCACCTGCTGATCTTAGTGCTAAGGGATTACTTGAAAAGAGGATTACATTTTTGGAAAAAGAATTGAAGGATCAAGAAACTAAATACCAAAGTATCCTGGCTTCAGTACAAGAAAAGGTGAATGGAATGAAAGAAAATTATGAGACTCACATATCAGATTTAGAAAAGCAGGTTGTTACATTGCAACATATCATATCCGAAAGCAAACCAACTGGAATAGTGAAAGATGTGTGTGAGATTTCCATACAAACAGAAAATTTAATAGCCCCCACCATTCAGACTCAGGCAGTCAAACCATCAGTGAATAAAACAAGTGTAAAGCAACAGAGTGCAGTGACAGCAGCTGTTGTTCCCACAAATGCCTTGGGTAGGAGTGAGACTCATCTGTTAGCTACAATCAGGGGATTGAACACCACTTTAACACAGAAAGAGAAAGTTATCACAAAGATGACTCGCGAATTGGAGGAGTCTAAAAGAATCCTTTCTAAGATACAGAAGGACAAAGAAAGTGAGCACTTATTTTGTTTTTTTGTGCTTTTGTTTCCCTGGTTTTTATTCGAAGCAAAGGTCACTTAATTCTACTACAGTTTTATCCAATGCTTGATAGCAAAATAGGTCTTGTTTTTAATCAACATTAGAGTTCCAGTATTTAAATGTTTCTTAATAATATTTTATTGTTTTTCAGTGAATTTGAGAGCACATTCTGTAGAAAAGATTGGAAATAGAAGACCTGCCACTAGCAGACCAGCTTCTGTGAGGTCTAGGGCTCAGGATAATGTGATGAAAAATACAACATGTAATAAAGAGAGTGAATTGAAACAAGAAGCTGAGAAAGCAGCATTAAAGAAAGATTTGACAACCCTTCAAAATGATTATGAGAAGTTGAAAAAGAAGCGAATTGAAGATGTATGTACCTACTTGATAATTTAAGATAACCATTTTATTAAAAGAGAAATCAAATACCTACATTCTAAAATGATCTCACACTAAGTGATAACTTGTCTATTTTTCATATAAGTATTATTCAAAATTAAAATCATTCAGATATAATGTATACATCATTACGGATGTTCAATTATTATTTTATTAGTTCCATAGTTTTGAAAGTATTGGTTTGAAGGTCTTTGGTAGTTAATATTTTTTTACAGCTTTGGTAGTACTTGATAAAAATTAGTCTTATCAATTGGACTAATACAATTTTGTATTCGAATTTTTCAGTTATATGCCTTGCAAACAGCACACGAAAAAGAGCTGATGAATCTCAACATCAAAGTTCTGCCACTACAAGAGGATATTGAGAAGTTGAATACAACTGTAGACGTTTTGAAGAATCAGACCAAAGACATGGAGGATCAGATGTCTCTACTGGTGATGGAACGGGACCAATATAAGAATAAAGTGGAGGTGCTCTCTAGTCGACTGAACATGTATTCCGATGTTGAAAGTGATAGGTCTGCCGTTACTAACAGGAGAGGCAGTGATAGAGATTATAACTTCTTGAAGATGAAGGTTAGTTAACTATAAGGTTGTCCATAGAACTCTATTTGTTAATCTGTACCATAACAACATATCCTCAAGTAAGTTAGCCAACAGACTGACTGCATGTAAGTATACAAAGTTGTATCCTGCGTGTCAATAAAAAATTAAGTCATTCAGGATGAGTGATATACTTCATCCAATAGTCCACAACCCAATGGTCACAGAATAATCCACATCCAATAGACCATTAAAGGATGACGTCACAGAAAAATCCGTGAGGGGCATCAGGCATCCCAACACAACACATTCACAGTGTTTACGGTGTAATATTAGGTGGGACGCCTAAAGAATAGATACCTAATAATCAAAAAAAACTGTCAGTGTCGATTTTGTTATAATTTTGTTGTCTGACTTTCTTTTTTTTCTCTTATGGCATAACATCCTACAAGTATGATTTGCGCAATTTGATTGTTTGCCCCCCACGCAAAAGCAAATCCATAGACAAGACCACGTGACCTTTAATGGTCTATAGTCACGGAAGTCAAATATTTTATTTATTAACTAATTACTGTACTCTGATTCCAAACAATTATACATCAAATGAAAAATTCACATTAAATGTACAGTCTGGCTAAAAAGAGTAGAAATTAATTATTGGTGAACTAACATTTTATCACTCTGACAACACTAATATTTATTGTCATTCTCACTGACATATCCAAGATTATACATCTTGTTATCATAGTTTACAAACTTAACATCATTATTTTAATTAAATCGGCCGTAATTGGTAAAAAAGGCAGTGAATTTTTGTTTTAAAATCAGTGACAATAAATAAAATGAGTAATAAAACTATTCGCAGTGGAGCAAGAGAGATTATATACAATGTTTACGTGCAGTGTTTGGCGGATTGCATGTCCAACATATCATTGTCTGATTTTAGCGATGTTTACAAACGAACATCGATTCTAACCGATTAGTATTACAACAAATTCATATTAAATTAAGTATTATTCATTTTAATATGTTTACGATGTTATTTTTATGGATGAATCCGCGATATTAATAACCTCTCAATAAAGTATAGGTTATGTTTATTTAGATGACATTTACGAAAATCTATGGAGTTCGGCTATAATAATGTAAGCACCAATTGAGTTTTATTAGGGTCTGGTATACCCAATGTCCTTTATAGATTCTTTGAGTAGTTTTTGCGTATATTTTCTCTTCATATCGTTTTACGTGCCGAATCGACCCAATTCAGTTTCAAATTCTTTTAAATAAGCTTTACACAGCTCTAGATATCGCTTTCATGCGATAAACTCGACCATAGCATGTTTTTTTTTTTTTTTTTTAAATTTGTAATTGTTCTTTTATCATGCAATAAAGATTTTAATTATTATTATAATGATAACACTTTTATTTTTAATTGTTGCCCAACATGGAAAAATGGTTTCGCGGGAAGTGATTCTCGTCAAACGAGAAAATCATCGCCGAAACAGTGACCTATTTTACAGAATTCGACAAATCATCTCTTTAGGATGGCTTAAAAAAAGTTAGAATACCGCTGGACTAAATGTATTGAGCTAAAAGGAGACTATATTTAAAATTAAAAAAAAATGTTTTTTTTTGCCTACCCTCATAAGCATGAGAAACTTGTCCCAAAGATTTTTATATATTGCCGGGTTATTGAATTAATCTAATCCCTCTGGTATTGTCTCAATTTATTTTTGTTACACAGAAAATCTATAAAAATGTGATATTCGATTTATTTTTAATCAACAAAAAAATGGTGCTTACATATGTTTACTGTAAAACCGTAGAGTGACCCTGACTTTCTGTTGAAGATTGCCATATGAACGACAGCAGCGCCCTCAATTATTTTCTACTCTTTTTAGCCAGACTGTAATCAATATGCCTAGGGTGAGTATTTTGCAATTGCGTGATTTCTTCCATTTCTTCCGTTCATTGAGAAGAATGCTTGGTAACACGTTGCGAGATAGAGTGAAGAATGAGGATTTCAGGAGGATGAGCGGATGTGAGAGGAGTGTTGTGGACAGAATGCGCGTAAACAAGTTGAGATGGTTTGGACATGTTGAGTGAATGCAAGATGAAAGGATGACAAAGAGGATGTATTTATTTGAAAGAAGGGGTGTGAGGAAGCGCGGACGCCCAAGAACCACGTGGCTTGATCACGTGGACCAAATTCTTAAGGACGGACGCGTGTTTAGTAAGAGAAATCGGCGTGCATGTATGAGAAACTGGATGAATGTAGAAGAAGCGAAAGAAGTATGTAAGGATAGATCTATATGGCGTTCCGTTCTCTCTGCCTACCCCTCCTGGGAAATGGCGTGAGGGTATAGTATAGTATAGGTAGTGTTTCTTCCAACGAACCCATAGTAAGTACATCGGTGAGCTTAAAATATGTTCTTGCTTGTTACAAAACTTTCATTTGTGTGAGATCATGTTAAGACACATTTTTTCATCTATTGTATTTTGGCCGATAGGAACAGTTTCCTGTAATTAGTTTCTGTGAGTAATTTTGTTTTTTCATTATTTTCAGGTATCGGAATTGGAAAAGCGGTATGAAGGCAGGGAGCTGAGATTAAAGACATTGATAGATTCATTAGCCAAGTTGAAAAGTTCGCAAGCTGCTTCACCGAGACCGCTGAGCAGTGGAAGAACTGATAAAGTAAACTTACCAGGGTCTTATCTGCCTTTTTAATGTGGTAGAGATGTATAATTTTATTCACATTGGATCAATATGGAAGTGTCTGATGAAAGTATTTTTTTGATTTTTTATTATTCATGTCAGTGTGTAATAATAATCTTGAAAGCTATGGTATTTGAAAAAAGAGTGATATTTATTTATTTATTTATTTATTTATTTATTTATTTGATCAATAAACGGCAATTTGCCTTTTACAATAGGTTTAATACATATGTATGACAAATCAATAATATAACAGTCTATAAATATTATATAATTTAAATATAATTTAAATATTAAATATTATCTTATAGCTGTGATTTTTTGATGTTTTGGTATTACAGTAAGAGTTCATTGATCACCTTGTTAATAGTGATTAAAAGAGTTAATGTAAGAAGTACACAAAAAGAAATTTGCTACTTTTTCTGTTGATACTACTTTAGATTAGACTTGAGTTGGTTGCAGATGAAGGTTTTTTAGTACCAAATTGTTCTGCAATATCTAGCCTCTTTTGTGTGGTTAAGCCCATAAAAGGCCCTGAATGAGTGTCATCTTTCCCACTTATTTTCAGAGGCGGTCAGCAGTGTGTGTTAGTGGGTGCAGTTAGTTTGGTGAAAAATAATACCTATCCTATTTCTTATAAAGAAGTTTTAACGTTACCATTAGGGAACACTTAATGTGTAAATGGTTGAAATCGAGTGTAAAACTGTTGATATCTCAATACATTTTTTGCATCACCAACTTTATATGGAAAGGATACAAAATGTATGTGATGTTTTGTGCAATATTTTGTTTTGAACACGTCAGTTCACTTAACATCCGCACTAAAATTTTTTAACGAACAGTGGCGCTGCATGTTGTAAAGCAATAGTGTATGAATTTGTTTGAATCTACATTAGAAATTTCCTGCTCCGCTTTTACGTCACTATAAACAAGATTAATTAATATGATCCCGCAATGCACAGAAAACCAAACTACTCGGTGTATTGATATTGTCAAAAACCTGATTCATTCTGATGCATTATATTAAAACTTCTCTAGAAAACTATTGCTTCCAAGATGACAACACAAAGTTTATTCAAATGTACAAGAGTGACTTAACAATTGCTTAATAATAAAGATTGGATACATTTTGTTAATTTGAACTTCAACTGGAGATCGAGACATTTATTTACAAGACTAGGTGTATGTATGTAAATATGATTTTTTAAAGGTTTTCAAGAGTAAGTAATTAGTAAATTATGTGATTTTTTAAAATTAATACTGTCATATTATTTAACTGACTAATTGAAAATGTCATGTGTAATGTTGAATTTAGGTTCGAGGGGATCAATCTAGTGGTGCTTTTATCGGAGTTTTGATGGTTCCAACATGCTTAATGAACATTTTCTGTCTTTTTTTTCAATATTAGATTAATCTAGATTCATATACTGGAACAAATTACAATACAAGTATATAATGTAAGGCAGCTGGTTAATCAATTGTAGAATCTGACACTCTTATGCCGTCATTTAGAAGGTTAAATTCCACTGCCGACCAACTACACATATAATGTATAATGCTGGGTGCGGAAATATTTTATTTTATTTGTTATATTTTTGTTAAGTTTTTATATTCTTAATTTATTTTATTTTTCCATTCTTGTCATGACATTCTGGTACCTGATTGTTTTATTTGTTTTTAAGTTTCATGTATTGTTACCTGATTTACTCATATTATCGAAATATTTTTTTTACTTACTATAAATATCTTCATGATTCTTCTTAAGAGCATTCCATACTATGTATTTTAATGTTGTTAACGATTGCATTTTAAGTGTATACCTCAAAATAATGTGTATTTACGACATAAAGCTTTTCTTATTTCTTTATCTTAATAAGTTATTTTTTTTTAGAATCACCATACTTAATCTGGTTACTATTATCTGAGAATTGAGCAGTAATTTTTGTTTGTTAAATAAATTATATCATTTATTTTCCTTTGAATATTTGGGCTTTTCCAAGAACATTCACATTTGCATTTGCTAATATCAAAATGCGACTCAGCACATCGCTAGTATGCACATTTATTTAAATATGTGTTTATTTTTATATGAAATAAAAAGCTATGAGCATATTTGACATACAATATAACTAATTTTTACAATTTCTTAAATATATTTTGACCGCTTGATCAGCATTAAAACAGATGTTTTTATATTAAACAAATAATTATACATATATTAAATGGGTATGGTCCAATTGAAAGATATTGAGCGTGCCTTTTGTGTGGCTGGTCCATTGCTGTGGAGCAAAGCTCCATATGATTTGCGGACTCTGGAGAGTGCGGAGGTGTTCAAGACGAGTCAAAAACACTACTGTTCAGGAGGTGTTATGGATCAAATTCTCAAGGACGGCCGCGTGTTGAGTTAGAGGAACCGACGTGCGTGTATGAGGAACTGTATGAATGTGGAGGAAGCGAAGGAAGTGTGTAAAGATAGATCTGTTTGGCGTTCCGTTCTCTCTGCCTACCCCACTTGGGACACGGCGTGAGGGTATAGTATAGTATAGTATGTTATGATTCTTGAATAGGCCCTTGCGGTAAAATAGCGCATTTTAAAAAAGTTGTCTAGTTATTATCATTGTTATATGTATCACTTGCATGGGAGAGAAGAGAAAAGTAGGTATTCCGATGCTTACGAATTGGCTAATCTGGCTTAAGCGCTTTATAACATGGCTAAAGTGATCTATACAGCGATTAATGCAGTCACCTGCACTGAAAAGAATTAATATGAGAGAAGCCTAAGAGATAGGTGGAATTGGTGAACGTTGCCATGGTATATAACTCTCTAATTGTCTCTTCCCTATCCTGCAACTGATAAATAATATCTTGCAATTGAATAATACTTATCATAGTATATTCGATGGCATAGCGCACAGATGTGGTAAGTGCAGTTTTCATAGTTTTGAGATAATCAATGTTGAAAGTTTGAGATGCCATACAATTTAGTACTAACCACACATAGTTTTTGTTAAATATCTCGTGAATGACACATAGTTACGCAATAATATTCCTAAGGAACATACTTCAGATGATATAGATTCGCATGCGTATAATAACTCATTTTCGGTAAAAACTGCACTTACCACATCTGTGCGCTATACAATTTATTATCATGTAGTAAATACTTTTATAAGTATGAAAATTCCATAACTCATATACAGTATTTACATTTAAATGTATAACTTTCTACTGAATGTTTTTATGTTCATGAATTTTAATGAGTATATTAAAAAAAATGTGCCTTAAAATATTCTAATATGTATCTATATTATATTGTTTTTGAAATATTAGATTGTTAGGAGAATATTAGTGTTGTATTTAATAAACAAGCTTTCAATGTTATTAGAAGTAATGTGTAAAAGTAGATTAGTGTATGAGATTACAATTTCAAAATGGATTTAAGACATGTGCCCCAATAATACAATTTGTCCAATCTTTTGATGTTTATTTTTAAAGGAGATTCTGCCCATTAAGTTGCAAAACTTTGTTTTTTAATTTTGCAAAAATATTCATGTACAATTTTTTATTTTATTTTTGTGTATGTTGCAAGACTGATTACATGTATTTATTTGTTTGGGAAATAAATGAATATTTTAGCTTTTATAACTTGTGTTTTTTTTATCAGTCGTACTTTATTGTTTATTCCTTATCCATTTTTTTATTTTATGGTTGTATTTATCAGTATGTTAGCTAAAAAACGAAGGATTTATTTAAATATCATTTCAAATTTAAAAAATACATGTATTTGGTAACATTATTTATACTTTTATTAACTAGACCCAAGAGCAAGTTAGATGGGAAGCATTAATATTAATTGTAGAGCTAAGAAATAAAAGAGAATATGTTTGTGATAATCAAATATATTTTAATTATAATATTCTACAACAATATTTCTACATAAATCTCTAAAAGGTATATTTAACAAGATATATTTTTTGAAGAGATAAGCAAATATGTTTTATTACAAAAATAGTTACCCATAGAATGTAGGTATAGCAATGTTTTGATAATAATGTCTTAAAGTACAAAACCTCTTTTGTATAGGATTGTTGAATGAGGCCAAAATACTATATTTGAAATCCAGTTAAATTGAAATAAGCATGATTGTTATTTTTCAAAAATATATTAACAAATCCCTTATCACTCGTAAACGAGTGTATGGCCTTTAAAGATAGAATAGAATATTAACAAATGTATGTATGAAAATGGTGAAAAATGCTTAAAACTATTACAGTATACAAATGTTATAAACTATTACAATAAATATGAACTATTGAATATAAAAGGGATTTCAAAACTTGAACATGGAAAACAGTTTCATCACACTTTACTAGTGACTTTATAATTTAAAACAGATTTTTTAATTATATGTTTTATACTCGTAAGCTACATCTTCACAGCTACAATATTCATGACGCCATCTTAGTGTATTATTTTTCTATGCAAAACTAAAATGAATTTCTAGGAAAGCTAATTTTTATTACATTATATTCTTACCTTAAATAAATACTTTATGTAAAACACTTGAGTAGGTTGACTAGATAAAGGACTATACAATTCGAAAAAGGTGAGTCAGAATGGAGGTACCTAAAATATCTACACAAACCTATCTAGAGTTAATGACTTTGTGATTGAATACGTGATTTTGGTAAAGTATTGTGTACCTAATATGAGTTGATTTTTCCCGAAACTTCATGCATTCGTGATATAAGATTTTTCTCTAAACCAATTATGTACATATTAATAAAAAAAATGATTTTCTGTTACTACACTTTCCACATTAAACATCTACGTGATATTATTATAAAGATGCAAAAAGACATTGAATATATTTTATGTGTTTTGTACTCTAGTTTTTCTAAATTGTTTCCTAAGGTAGCAGTATTTGAAGCAAATTATATTATAGCTGATTTATATTTTGATACATACTAATTTTGAAAAACTTCATAGTGGTGAACACTTTTCAATTAGAAATATACGTATTGGTATAAAAAAAGTGCAAATAAAATGTATCGTAAAAATTTTAAATTAGCCATTTAAGGTCACCATTTTTGTTATAAACAAATTTAAAACAAAGCATGACTTGGATTTCGACAAAAAGCAAATTTATTGCATTTTACAAGAGCTAACTATGTAAAAACTCTGTTGACTACAATTCATTAACAATTTTGGAGATTTTTTTATATACATACATATATTTTTCCTTGCTTGGACCAATATAATCTTAAATTATTAATAATATATATTTTAATAAAGTATTTTCTGTAATAAAACTTGCTTTAGAGTAAAATACTTATTATGCAGTCGTAACAACCAGATTTGCCTTTTTAGGGTCTGCAAATATCGATATTTTGGTAGATTGTATGTTTACTTGACTTTCAGTATGGCCATGTCACCAAATGCAGAAAAAATCTTTGGAATTCTGAAAACAAAAAAACAAAATGTGTAATACTGAATGAATCTATATTTTTCCGACAGTGATAAAATATTATAAATGGTTGAAAGAGCTTTTAAAATGGAAAAACAAAAAAAAAGTAAAATGTTACCCATATGTCTTCTTGCAGTCTTTTCGGGTGGAAAACATCTGATATGTTATTGCAAAAATACAAATTATTTTAAGGGCATGGAGGGCGATGTTTTCAAAGTTAAATTTAGTTCCGTCTATTGTAGGAAGGTCATAGCTGTTTATTTTCAATAATTTGAATGTTAAGTATTGCTTTTCAGGTTGATCATTGACATTACGAGATTCGGATGCTTTTCGATCAGCTCGTTCTTCAGTCATACGTATTTCAACTCGATTTTTAGCTACTCGTCTTTCAGATCGAGATTCAGCTATTCGCTTATCAGCACGAGATTCGGCTATTCGTCTATCAGCACGAGATTCCGCAATACGCCTATCGATTCGATCTTCAGCGTTTGGCCTTTCAGAACGGAATTCAGTGATTCGTTTTTCAACACGAAATTCACGCACACGATCTTGTTCTATTCGTCTATCAGCGCGAGATCCAGCAGTATTGCGGTCAGCACGAGATTCAGCAATGCGCCTCTCAGCACGATCTTCAGCGACTTGTCTTTCAGCACGGGATTCAGCGATTCGTTTTTCAGCACGATTTTCACCAATACGCTTATCTGCTCGTTTTTCAGATACACGTCTCTCAACACGATTTTCAACTGTGCGCCTTTCTGCATGATCTTCAGCGATTCGTCTTACAGCACGAATTTGACCAGTTTGCCTTTCAGTTTGGTCAGGTATATGTCTTACAGCACGTTCTTCCGCAACTCGTTTTCCATCACGAGATTCAACAATTCGCCTCTCGCTACGACCCTCAGCGATTCGTCTCTCAGCGCGAACTTCACCAATACGCCTATCTGCTCGTTTTTCAGCTACATGCCTCTCAACACGATCTTCAGCTACGCGCCTTTCAGCAATTTGTTTGTCAGCTCTACTATCAACATTTCGTCTTTGGGAACGAGTTTCGAAAATTCGTCTTTCAGTAAGAGATTCAGAAATTCGCCTTTCAACATGATCCGTTCTTCTTCCAGTTCGATCTCCAGCTACTCGCCTCTCAGTGACATCTCCAACTACTCGTCTATCTCCACGTGATTCAGTGACCCGTCTTTCAGTTCGATCTCCAGCTACTCGCCTCTCAGCAGGATCTTCAACTACTTGTCTTTCAGCTCGATCTTCAGCCACTCGGCTTTCAGTTGGATCTCCAGCTCCTTGTCTCTCAGCACGATATCCAGCTACTTGCCTCTCAGCACGATATCTAGCTACTTGTCTCTCAGCACGATATCCAGCTACTCGTCTTTCAGCACGATCTTCTACAATTCGTCTCTCATCGCGAACTTCTCCTATACGCCTGTCTGCTAGATTTTTGGCATGCCTTTCAACTCGATCATTAGCTACGCGACTTTTTGTAATTTGCCTGTCAGCTCGGCCATCAACAATTCGTTTTTCAGCACGAGATTCAAAAATTTGCCTTTCAGCTTGGTCGCCTTTTACTCTTCTTTCAATTCGATCTCCAGCCACTCGTCTTTCAGTTCGGTCCTCAACTGCTCGCCTCTCAGCGCGATCTCCAGCCACCCGTCTTTCAGTTCGGTCCTCAACTGCTCGCCTCTCAGCACGATCGCCAACTACTCGTCTTTCAGTTCGGCCCTCAACTGCTCGCCTCTCAGCACGATCTCCAGCCACTCGTCTTTCAGTTCGGTCCTCAACTGCTCGCCTCTCAGCACGATCTCCAGCCACTCGTCTTTCAGTTCGGTCCTCAACTACTCGCCTCTCAGCACGATCTCCAGCTACTCGTCTTTCGGTTCGGTCTGCAGCCATTCGCCTCTCAGAATGATTTTCAAGCACTCGCCTTTCATCACGCGATTCAGCTACTCGTCTTTCAGCACGATCTTCAGCCACTCGACTTTCAGTTCGATCTTCAGCTATTCGCCTCTCAGCACGATCTCCAGCTAATCGTCTTTCTGCACGTACTTCAGTGGCTCGTCTTTGAGCCCGAACTTCAGCCACTCGGTTATCAGTTAGTTCTTTCACTTCTCGCCTCTCAGTGTGATCTCCAGCTACTCGTCTTTCAGCAAATGATTCAGTAGCTCGCCTGTCAGCTCGAGATTCAGTGATACGTCTTTCAGTGACATCCCCATTGTGGATATTACGTCGTTCATTAATTCGTTCTGTGGTCATTCTTTGATTATGATTTGATACTGATCGTTTATCACGAAAATTTGATACCCGCTCCATATCTGTTTTTTGATTTTGTGGTTTAGCTTCTACTCTTTCTATTGAATTCATTTGATTTTCTCGTATATTAACCTGATTACGTTCATTAACTATATTTCTAGATACCCTGTTATTGTCTTGTTTATTTACAGTTATTTTCATATCACGATTGTTATTCAGTACTCGCGAGTTTCGCCTATTGGTGTGTGAAATTTCACGAGTTTCGATGCGATCCGATAAAGAGTTTTGTTTGTTTACACGTCTCAGCGAGTTTTGTCGAAGAGTATTTACAAAATTCCTGTTTTCGTTGTCAATATTCCTGTTTGCTCGGGTCATGCGATTTTGGTTAGACTCTCGTATACCAGAAGCATCTTTTGATGTTCTTTCACGATAAATTCTACTGTTCTCCGTTCCCAAATGGTATCTAGATAAAATAACACGCGTTTCAGTTAGACCAATGTTATTCTTCAAAGCATTCTCTTTGGCTTGAATAAGAATGTCATTCCCTTTATTTCCCTTTTCCGGGCGTTGACAGATATCATCGTTGGACTTAAAATTTTCACCGATGCCGTCGATAAAACTTTTGGATGGATGAACGATTAGCACTAAAAGCACTCCAACCAACGCAAAGTTATAACGCTGCATTGTTCAACAATTATCCAAACACGGTACAAGTTTATATTATTATTATGTTCAGTTGTAAGCTGAGATTTTATTTACTTGAGAAGTTCACTCGCTGCTGAGTGCAAAGAGAGATCTGTGCTTCATTCAAAATTCTCCCGTTCTTATATACTGAAAACAAGGGTATCAATTTCACTCTCCTGTAAACTCAAAGTGTTTCAATTTCAGCTTCCCACGCAGATTCTACCACCACATAAATAATGACAATGTTATACCTTGCGTAGATTTCATTGTAGCGATCGTTTCTAATCGTCTCTGTTAGAACGATTTTTTTCTACTAAACGTTATTGAATTTAACGCTTCAGGAAGGCTATAGGAAATGGGTGACAATGCAATTTGTTGACAATAAATTGAAACAGCGATATGAGACAGAGGTTCATAACATTTTTCTTCAACATAAATTTCTATTACGCGGTAAGTTGTTTGTCAATGAATAGGTATACAAAGATGAATTGCAATATTCATTATACGAGGAAGCAATACTTAGCGTTCTAGAGGTAATTATATTAATTAAGTTTCGTGTAATTTTCAGTAAAGAATTATAGAATGTTCTGTAAAAGGCAGATATTCAATTATTCATAAAAATGTATTCCGTTACTTTTTGTGTATTCCCCATATTGGATGAATTAAAAACTTTAACTTTTAAAAACACACTTTATATTTTACTTTTTTGTTTAGTTTAGTATAGATAATTTCTTTAGAGTTCGTCGATAGCCTGGAGGTAGAGTCTCGGCCTCGTGAACAAGGGGTCCGTGGTTCGAGACCAGGTGTCGGCAAACTCCCCTTTCACGACACAAGCTTTTAGTAGCTTACTGTGAAAGGTGTATGAGGTTGTATTTGGGTTTATAACAAAACCCAGATATATCTTTTTTTTTTTTTTTTAATAAAAATGTCTCGTCAAGAGACGAAAAAATAATGTCTACAGTAATAAAATAAAAAGTGTGTATTAAAAAGTTAAAGTTTGCATTTCATAGATTTTTTTGACACACCTACGCTAGTTTTCCTTTAGTGCTAAATTGAACTGATAATAAATCAATAGATGACTTAAAATATTTTTCTTTAAAAATACATGTTTTTTGCGTATTACATGAGTAAACTGAGGGTTTGATGTACGAAGAAAAGAAAGTGTCTACGAAAATGTTTCTTACACCAGGGATTTGTTTTCACCTCAAAGTCTGTAGTTTGCTGATAAATTCGGTTAAACGAGTCCCAGTTGGCAATTATGATGCTTCATAGAATTTAACACCTTGCTATATATTTTATATTACTTCAATACCTACTTCTCTTCTATGACGTCAATTCATTCATTCGTCTTTATCCAATATAAAAATTACCTACTGAGCTATTTTTAGAAGTCATTTGATTGGTTTCAAAATTGATATAAATCAAATTAAAAACTAATTATTTGGTTCATCGAATTAACAGGTGTCTTTGTAATTTTTCAATGTTTGTTGTAGATGCGATACAAGCCTTCAACAAATGATATCGAGTTGAATTTCTCAATAGGTGACTAATATTTTGCTTTCATGAATAATTTATTCTCTGCCTATAGATAATTTCGCCTTCTTAAACCTAATAAACTTGCATCCAAGTAATCTTAGATAATCTTTCAAGCGGACGGTCAAGGACTACTTTATCACACAAAATATGGTTTCTGTATCCTAGTCCCTTTTCCTACCTATACTTCTCCTTTTTACTTCCTCTTTCCTTTCTGTAAGATTTTCTTTAAGTGAAAGTTGCATGAAATTGGGTTAGTTGGAAGAAATCGCGCCTCTGCGATAAACTCGCCCTCTGTATATTGATTGTATGATTGTCTTTTTTTTAAATGTATTTTGTGTGAATTTTCTTGTAATCAATGTACAGTAAAGAATAAATAAATAAATAATATTTATTTTTGTGACTTTTATCTTTTACTTTTTTTTACTTACCTACTTTTATCTTTGAATGTCACAGAAAAAAATTGACTTTAATCTTTTAAATACTGTTGTACAAATGAAAAAATAAATAAATAAAAAAAAATATATAACGACGAATCTGACAATTTTTTTAAGATCTACGGAATTTTATAATAACATAAATCCTTTTTTAAGTAGGTAAGCGGAATTATGAACATATGATTTTAATAACTCCTCAAATATTCGGGTGTGAGGTGGGTTGCCTTTCAATATACATTATAAAAATTATAAAAAAAATGTTATAAAAAACACTGTTTACTTTCACGAATTTAATGTAATAGGCAGAGGTCTTTCGGACTTAGTAACAGTGTTTGTTTATATTTTCTTTTTATAATTTATATAAAAATGAACTCTCACAACATTACCACCGACAATATAGAATCTCTATTTCTCTTCAATTTTATGGCACCCACATAAGAATGTATTAGTTTATTACATGTAGTACAGTGTACAGTGTGTGAGGCGTTTAGGCAGGCGGAGGACAAGGCGCGGTGGACGAGCTTGTCGCTTGGTTGGGGTCATGGTGGTCACGATCCTCAGCATTGAGGGACCGACTTGGAAGAGAGAGAAATTCAGTGTAAATATCACTTGTGAGAGAAGTTATTAATTGAATAATTAAATTTATTCAGATAGGATGTAAAATGAAAGAGAATATGTATTTGTTAATTGCGTATATAATAATTAATTTTTATTACATGTGGCGGAAATATTTAATAAATTAACTTATGATATTTTTCTATTAATCCATATATCGTCGTCTACTATAAAGTCGTCAATGAATTCTATGAAGGATGATACTTTGGTGTAAACAGTCGGAGCTCCCTTAGAGCCGCAAGGTGATATGCCCCACGAGACGATACCTATCTGAAATAAAATATAAACATTCAAAATTGTATTCTAAAATAAATTATATTATAAGGCATTCAGTATCTTTTTGACTCGATCATGAGGTAAGTCACCAATACTGAATATGTCTTATTATTTATTTATTATGGTACTGAAAGGGCAATTTGCATGCATATGCTTATTATATACAGTTGGTCGTCTGGCTACCTCATTTGTGGTATATTTCGTGATGGTATAGATAGAATATTCCACAGTCACTGATGTCGAAAGACAGCACTCTATAGAACTTCATGATTATTAAATAAATAAATTGATATTCACTATTCAGTGTTTTCACAAAACTGTGCAAATCACAATAGTGGTCTCCTCAGTTTATTTTTATTTTTATTTAAATGGAGTCAAGGGAGATAATTCAGCCCAGCATAAACTGGGCGGCGGGAGGAGGATAGCCCGGTGATTTTAATCAGTGTAATCAATTTTAACATTTTTTTGGTAATTTCCATGTTTAAGTATTATTTTGATCTACTTCTACTCTATTTTTGGATTTCTATGCGGACGTGGCTGCCCCTCTTGCTCCACTTGACTACGCCGTTGGATCACAAATCGGCTTTCTATTATATCTTACATGAAGTGTAATTCTTTTAAAATAATATATATTTCTTACTTGGTATTTCTCTCCATTTTCAGTTTGTGTTAGAGGACCGCCAGAATCTCCGTTACAAGCTGATTTTCCTCCAGTCAGAGGTCCTGTACAGACGTTAGAGCACTCATCCAGAGGATTCCTGTCATCTGGACTGTCTCGGAAAGACTCGATAGACTCGTTGCATTCTAAAAAAATGTTATAATATGATTTAGGTACACTCTTAATAATTTAGATTATAATATATCTCTACGCATACGCAAGAAAATAATAATAATAAACTTTATTGTACAAAATATATGGATACAAATAATAAGGTGACATGGTATAAACATAAACGAATAATTTTGCACAATGGGCGAGTTTATCGCAGGGACGCGATATCTTCCAACTAACCAAAGATAAGAAAATATATATTTTACAGATTTTTAAGGAAAAGTACATAGATAAATGCGTAGGTGTGTATTTCAAAAATAAATAAAAGTTCATTTTAAGTCTTTCAAATGCCTTTTACTTTTAACTTTTAATATACTTTACGATTAAATTGGAACAGAGTTAGGTACACAATAATATATTGATAATTGATATGTACCTATACATTTAATTATTTGGATTTCAAAAAATGGATTTTCGAAGAACTGGTTAACCTAGTAGGATAGTCCAACTTATGTGGTTGCTATTGATAGTGTAATTGCAATAAATTAATAAATAAAAGAAAATGTATGTATAACTATCTTCTGGACATTTTATATCTTTGCTTACCGTGGAAAGTAAGGATTGGTAAATCAATTTCCTGTAAATATTCTGGAAGCCTGCTAGTTGGTGACGTTTTGAGAAGACCCCAACCAGAGAGAGAAGAGTTGGATCCTCCTTCAGGTGTGGTATTCTCAAATGCCAGTTTAATAGGCCGCACCTTGTCATTGAATATAAAAGGTTCTTCGACTCGAATTAAGGCTATATCGTTGGGGTTCACATCTCTGGAATAAAGTATACCATGCCTTCAATAGAGTTAACTATTTATCATCAAATAGATTGAAGGACAAATTATTGCTTGGAATCGCATTAAACATCATAATATTACATATTATAGTGGATAGTTAGCCAGTAGCCTGATGGTAGTGTCTCGGACTTTCAATCGAGAAATCTCAGGACCGAATCCTCCACTCTACCGACCACACGAGCATATCGCTTACTGTGAAGATGTTTGGGAATATTTGAATTTATTGCAAACCGAAATCAATTTATAATAAAAAAATCTGCAGGTTTTTCTGCGACGTAGAAGCGATTGACTTGATATTTATCAATGGTATACATAAATATCAAAAGATGCATAGGTAATACTGTTACAACATATAAGTAACTACCTATATTTATTTTGTATAAAATGAATTTTCAAACTACACGTGTGTAATCAGAATAATTATTTAAAATGAATATGGTTACAGTATTTAATTTGGATTTTACCCTTGGTAATCTGGATGAACAACAAAATCAGCAATCTTTCTATGCTGTTTCGAAGGTTCCTTCCCTTTTAGACTGTGGATACCAGCGAAAACTTCCAGAGGAGTTACATACTTATTGATGAAGTTTTGTTTAGGAATACAATGAGCTGCGGTTAATACCTATACAAAACAAAAAAAAAACATTAGCATAAGTATGTATTTTTTTGTAGGTACGACTTATTTATTTATTTATTTATTCATTTACATGGTACACAACAGATGAAAGACATACAAATATAACATGTAAGCGACAAAAACATTCCAATAGTCTTACATCCAAACAGTGCACACTTCAGCAATAACACACAAAGCTATCATAGAAAATCTTACACACAATACATTCATTCACAATACACAATATTAATGAATCAACTAGCAGGAAATGGTTTTAGGAGATTTTTATTCAAGGTGCATTTCATAAATCCATTATCTTTATAATATATACCTACCTACACTTACCAAACGAAGATAAAAAAAATCGAAGAAGTCGTAACCGTGTTTAAATGGAAGGAAACACATCATAGTACTTTGTGTTTATAATGTTTTGTTAACTCTTTTCTACTATAATGATTATGTGAAAAAACAATAAACAAAAAAATAAAAAAAAACTAATTTAATTGTTCGTACCTAATTAATAATTGCTTAATTTTTAAGATGAAGGTAGGTATGCAGTGGCTATTTTTTCAGAATTGATATTACAACACGAGGCTATCCGCTTGTTTACGAGTGATTTAGGTTAGTACTATTTTATCAAGAATATGAAATCTCATACTACGTCAGATGAGTAGGTACCAAAAGGCATATTAGTTGGACTAGGTTGCTAGTAGCGAATAGTCACTAAAGATGTTAAATGATCTGACTTATCTCCCTAGTACAGGAGACACTGCAGCCCAGATAGGTATATAATATAATGTATTAGATAGGTACACCTACTCACTATCTGCCAGAACCATATATGTATAAGTAAATAGTAATTTTATTTAAAAATATATTACCTATAATACATACTTATGACCCATATTTTAATACTGTATTGATATCATAAAAATATATTAAACAGTTTTGAAACATTAAATATTTTTTTTTATAAATAAACTATTCTTATTCTCTGCATTGTACAATAAAGGTGCGTTAGAGTATGTATGTTGAAATATCTTTATTTCTCGGATATTTCAGGAGTCCAAGGACTCCTATTTATCCGTTTAGGTGAATATTTTTTTTATTATTTGGACTCTCTCTATTCTAATACAACTATGCCAGTGTTGGCATCTCCGATCCTACCACGTCAGTGGGCGGGGGACCCGGCTGACGCAGCAGATCCCATCTTGAGACCCACACATCCACGAATGTCTTAAAGCGTGAAGCGTTTGTGGCGTGCGTTAGAGTAGTGAGCCTTATGTTTTCGAGTATTTTGTAAAAAGCAAGTGTTAAAAATGAAAGCATTTTACATCCTAAATTTAAAGATGAGACACGCCACCTATCCTGAACGTATTATTTTTTGTTGGCATAGTGAACAGAACTTGAAAAAATTTAGTGAAACATATATAATTAAATAAAAATCATTCATAATTATTTTTTACACGAAATAAATATTACTAAGATATTGACACAAAGCTACCACACACAGCGAGTCGAGTAGAGAAGTGATTCCTCATGTGAAAATTTATTTCTGATGTAGGTACTCCTGCACATAGTACATCTACTACAATGTCCCAAAAAAGCCTCTATTTTCTGGCGAATGACGGTTGAAATGAGGAGCCTTGTGGGCACTGTCTAACACATCATTTTTTTATAATATTCGTTTAGTTATTATTCATTTTAAATTTTGCACTTTGTTCATTTCGTGATACTAAAATCTACTCTTTGACAGAGGAGGCCAATTAATCAACAGAATTACGGGTAACTTTAATTCTTACCCATGTGTTAGTTATAATGGATCCACCGCAGTTATGACGATGTGTCCAAAGATATCTTTTCTGTAGAGAGACTTGGTATGGATGTGAATGTGGCTTGGCTTCATGTCCTCCGACTATCTTTGTTGGGTCAACTCCATTGCGATTGTATATCAAACGTCCTGCTGTAATACAAATAGACATATACATATATCGTGCTACTAGAAATAAGAAAAAGTGTTGTGAAATTTTCAGAATATCATTATTTATTTATCGTGTCGAAACCCAGAGAAAAAACCCATCAAACTGATCTCCAGTACTGCGCAAAACGCACAGCAGGTGGAGATGCGTCAAAAATATCCTCCATAGTGCAAGTGACAGGGCACAATGGACACTCCAACAAGTGTGGCATAGTCTGTGCTGCACCACAGTCACATGCTCCGGATTCGTCCTGTAGGAAGCCCCATCGTTCTCTATTGTCGCGGCAGTTTCCTACACCAGATCTCAGTCGATTTAGGGTTTTCCATGTCCCAGAGGAAGGAAGGGGCAAGGAAGGAACCTCCAAGTGGTGCCCCTGGAAGGTAACTAAATCTTATACTCGAATGCAAACGGAATTTCAACTGCAAAGTTACCAAAAACCGAACCTTCCAATACGAACCAGAATATCATAATTATGATTGATAGAGCTATACTGAAATCAAGCAAATGATGAAAAAAATAGTCACTGCAAACATATTTCTGTTAAAGTTGGTTGAACTTAATTAAATTATATTTATTTTTTGAAACTTTAATTTATTTAAATAAATCTCTGGGGAAATAAAAAAATGTGATTAACACGATAAAATACCTATTACAATGATAGTACAATTAATATTTTTGCCACATGGTTTCATCCATACAGTTATATATTTTATTCTTAATTTACAATACTAACAAGGAAAATGAAATGGAGTAGGTAAATAGATAAAAATAGCTGCGATGAATATAATTAAAAATATTTACGGAGGGTGTGAATGAATCGTTCAGTTAACTCTCTGATGGAAATGTTTAAATGCTTATTGAAATATTTTTTCTCAATTTTATTAATTAAATTGATAAAGTTTACTCACCACTTGCAAAACTAGCGATCCCACTTAACAACAGTACTGCAACTAATAGTAAGTTCATATTGTACATGCGAATGGAAATTTCCAATTGTCGTTTGTTTACTGATGAGCCTACTAATACAATAAACCAATATGATTCATGACATGTGTTATATATAATTCCCTTTGATATAATATTACATATTAAGTAAGATAAATCACTACTCACAATAAGTCTCGTTAGATTTAGAATAGCTAAAAAGTATTTCAAATACTCACGTACTTATTAAGTACCTACTCAACCCAGATTTTATCATTGGTCTATATTATGCTTTCAAAGCTGTAAACCTAGTCTTTTCTATCATCTCTTATTATGAAGTAAATTCAAGAAATGAGGCTAGTGTGAATAATCTATAAATAATGTTTGTACTTATATATACCTACTTGTGTAAATGAAAAAGTGTACTTGTGAAAATATGTTTGAATAAATAAAAATAATTGTGCAAATAAAATTTGCGAAAATCGCATTTGGTATAACACAAAAATATTAATTTGCTACTTATATAAAGATACTAATCATGAAAATCGAGGATGGTTCTTATTAACAATGCTTATACCATATCGACAAAGATGTCCTTCAGTAGTCCACTCTAAATATCTAGATATTTGAAAAAGAAATTGAAATACCCGTCTAAAGGTACTTCAAATTGATAAAAGTATGTTACTATAGATTTCAAAAAGTACTTTTGCGTAGTATTTAAATAATCATTGCGAGAAGATTTATGTTTGTTTTATAAAATTGTAGGATACGTACTTAGATATTTTTAATGTTATTTGGCACATGCGGGTGAATAAGTAGATACCCAGGTACTTAAATCGAAATATTAAACTAATTAGTTTGCAATGAGTATTAGGTTATAGCCCTTTTGTGCTTTTCAGGTATTTAGTGGATATATATGATTTTATTTGTACTTAAGAGTAGAGAAAAGTAAAAAGAAAAATGAAACTATCAATTGCAGTTGATAATGGAAGTTTTATTGAAAGTAAGTACAATATGAGTGTCTTGGGATTGCAATCGGAGATACTAATCCATTTGTAGTAAAATATTAATGGATCTCAAAAGCTAACTGAATTTAGGCTGTTTTGAATGCAAACTTTGAATTTATTTTTTAATTTTTCATACAAAATTCATAAGATTCCACTGTTTTCAAAAAATGCAGTTTTATAGAACTAGGCACAAAAAATTTTTTCTACATACCTACTAACATACTTGAAAATATCATAGTTAAAAATGTCAATCTTGGAATTTGTCCACTTTCGATCCCAAACACACACATGTATATATGTAACTTGTAATGACTATCTGGAAATCAGCAATGATCAACCTAATAATAAAATGAGATAATAATTTATATATATTATTGAGGGAGCTAAGTAGACAGTAATAATACAATTTTTTTAAACGAAGCATTTTATTAATTGTATCGGCATAAACTTTGTAACACTTCATTTTAAATTATCAAATAAAATAAAATAAATATTTATTATTTTTGTTTTGTGTTACTGTTGAGTAAGACTAACGCACGACCGGTTTCGCGGACTCCGAATTCGCATCATCAGGTGCTGATCTATACTGAATTAAACAAAAACAAATACAAAAGTTCGTTAGGATTTACAGTGAAGGTGTAGGGGTAGGCGGGGTCGTGTTGGTTTCGGGCGTGGAGTTCTTGGAATATGAGATAGGGAATAGTTTATTTTATTTGAAGTATTTTATTATTAAATTCTTCAAAATAGGTACTGCTGGTCGGCAATAATATTGACTACAATAAGCTATAGTGTTTTGCGTCCACAATTAGAAACTTTATTGGACATCCATGTTGGGTTACAAGATATTATCCTCAAATCGTGAATGTCAGTTTCGCTATACCTTTATGAAAATAACATAATATTTTTAACTGACGTAGATATAGTTATGTCATTATATAATAGGTATCGCTGCTTCTAATCTATAATTTATTAAAATATTATTTAATCTTGACACAAATGAATGTCGATGATAACAGTTGAATGAATCATAAAGTTCATGAACCAAATAATATTATAGTCAAATGGTGGTTAAGTTTTACTTTTCTATTCCCCATAGACCTATTCCAGTGAGCCCCATACCTAATTATTATTTTCTACTTATTTATTAATATCTTTTGGCCTCCTGTGTGGAATATATATTTTAGAAGGGATTTGTAACCTTGTGGAATGAGCACTTCTTTCTAAAGAGTCATGGGAAAGTGGAAAAAAAGAAAAACTGAGAGCCCAATATTTTTAATTAGTTCAAAATTTTGAATCTATTTCACTAGTTGGCATTTATAGAAGAAATTTCCTACATTATTTCTACTAAAAACTTCATGTGTGATTATGTAGTTTTTCTTTCATTATTTATCTTTATAAATAATCACAGTTTATCTCACAAGTGAATTTTCTGCGTGCAAAAAATATACCTACAGGCTACGTTCGTCGTGTCACAAAATAAGACATTCAGAATGTTTGGTGAACCTAATACACAGATAATCACACTTCCTAATAAAAGCGAAAATATAAAATTGTATTATTCGATTTAAGTATGATAATAACAACCAATAAAAATAATGAATAAATAAATGTGTTGATGCAAATAAAGGAACTCCCACACTCCTTAGAACATAATATGATAATAAGTATGATAATAACAACCAATAAAAATAATGAATAAATAAATGTGTTGATGCAAATAAAGGAACTCCCACACTCCTTAGAACATAATATGATAATAAGTATGATAATAACAACCAATAAAAATAATGAATAAATAAATGTGTTGATGCAAATAAAGGAACTCCCACACTCCTTAGAACATAATATTACTATTTGAAATTACGCGTTTGTATAATTATCTCGCCTTTCTTAGTAGGTATAATTTGCAGTGAAATTTATAATAGTCGATTAAAAGATTGAATCGGATTGTAAAGAGGATGTTTGAAATACGAAATCAATAAAATCAAATGCGAAAAATGATGTGACTGGCATTCATAATAATCAGCAAAGTCGGTACCTACTCTGGTTTGTGATTTCACTTTGTATTCAAGTGAATGTTAAATTTAACCTCACATGGTAATGACCATTTGGTACTTGGTGGTAAGTGACAATATATTGTCATTGTTATGAAACAGTATATTACATTCTTAAATCTAATACTTAGTATAAAAAATTGTATGTTAAATGTCATTTTAAGGATTTGTATTTGATTTGTTTGGTACTATGTTGATGAATAAATTTTATTTACTTTGTTTTTTTTCGGCATTAACTATATAAATAAATTTAATTAAAATGATTTTAAAAACACTGTATAATTTCCAAATTAAATTTATTCACCTCAAACGTTTTCGCCAAGGCTTCTACTTGGCATCATCAGGAGGAGGAGGCTTTAGTAGAAGCCTTGGCGAAAACGTTTGAGGTGAATAAATTTAATTTGGAAATTATACAGTGTTTTTAAAATCATTTTAATTATAATGAATTTCCAAAGTGTTAACACAAAAACATTTGATTTATTAAATAAATTTAATTTATTTAAGTATTATTATTATTATTTATCTAACATGAAATTCCACCAAGTACCATCGGTCGATAATATTAATTACAGTATTTAAAATATTACGACAAATCAATGATTGGAAAAATGGAAGACATTAATTAATTCAAAGATGAGAAAAAACAATTTAGTAAGCTCTCACATAGGTACACGAACTTCACTTTTTTTCGAATTCAACCGTTTTTGGACATTGGATTTCGGACTTTGTATGCTATGTCAAAGAGACAACAATCAAATGTGCAGTAAAAAATCAATTTGATTATACGACTACATATGTAAAATGACTGCCACAAATGCTGAAAATTAAAGTGTTACATGGTTTGATGACAATGATGTAAAATTTATTAAAATAAATTTAAAAATAGCCTATGATAATTTACATCCTATATTCAATATAATATTGAAATTTTCAAATCACAATTTATCAGTATATATTTATCTCTATAGATAAATATCAAATTATAATTTCAACCTCTGTCTTTAAACTTTTTAACTTTTGGTTTATTTTCATACATTTATTTATTATTATAGATTATTTAGATAGATATATGGTTCTCTTTGTTTTTTTTTTGTGTTAGGGCTTAGGGTTGACTGGAAGACGTTGCTTTGCAACCTTTAGTCCAAATTATTTTAATTATCATGTTGTGTACATTTATTAAAATTTGCCCAATAAAGATTTATTTATTTATTCATTACAAAGCTAACGGTTATTGGTTAAATACTTAAATATGGAAAAAATGGTGTTAATAAAAATTACTGTAGTAACAAATAAGTACAATTTTATATTAGTTAAAAGTCAAGAGTAGCAATATCTGAACTAACACAAAAATTATTATTCTTTTGCCGGTTATCTCGTTTACATTATGGTTTATTAAAATTCAATTCCAGTTACGCGGCTTCTCTCCACATAGAAAAATCTGTATCGGGTATATTTGAGCAATCAGTGACAGCGTTCCTAAAAGAAAACAAAAATAATTAAAACCTTTAAATCCCAAAAAATCCCAAGAGTTCGTCGATAGCCTGGAGGTAGAGTCTCGGCCTTGTGAACAAGGGGTCCGGGGTTCGATCCCAGGTGCCGGCAAACTCCCCTTTCACGACACAAGCTTTTAGTAGCTTACTGTGAAAGGTGCATAAGGTTGTATTTGGGTAACAAAACCCAGATATATCTTTTTTAAAAAAAAAAAAACTTTTTTTATAAATTTTTCAATTTTGTTGACAACTGACCGGTCATTTGGTGGCACAAAACCTGAAGGTTGAATTCGTCTCACACCATCAGCATTATTGCACATCATACTGGAAATTGAAGAATCTTTGATAGATGACAGTTGTTCTGCAAAATGTAAAAGATTTAGCTTCAACAATAGTTTAGTCTTCGGTAAATATTGCCAATTTGACCAAAAATATAAAAATGTTTCAAACCGACTGAAAATCCAGAAGATGAATGTTCAAACCACAGATAATCTCCAACTCTTGATCTAACGAACTGATCAGTAAGAAGGCATTCAAATGTTGGACCAACTTTAGAACCTGGAGCATGAGCCTCTAATGCGCCTCCAACAGATAATTCCACAGCATCTGGAGTGGAATAAATCTGTCTTAATTTATCTATATCCTGAAACATTTTTACGTTGAATTAATTTTGAAAGCAAATGTCAAAACATTCAGTAGGTGCACATATCCTTTATCAGTTCATCTAAGAAACGATCTGAGTTTATTATAAAATTCGACTTCATATGAATTATTGCATTTAACTACATTCGAGATTACAAAAAAGACTTTGTCAAGAGAGGAATCAACTCGTTTTTTTTTCAATCTATTTAATCGTTCAGTTATAATAAGCTATTTGTTATTTAATACAAGAGCCTACCTCTTTTGATATGTTATCCCCGAAACCTTCAAATGTGGTGACAGGTCCATCTCCACATATTTCTTTGTAATCAGCATACGATCCAACTCCTGTATCTCTTCCTCGCTGAATATCTATAGATCTGAGATCTGTTCCGAACATATCATTGCCGTTTCTATCAAACCTCTGAGCTACCTAACAACAATATCACAAGACACACTGATAAATTGAAAGGCACAATGAAATATTCATTATTATATTATAAACTAGACAATGTCGTACAGATTCTGCAAATCTCTTGTCGGCAGCGGCCATTGGTTGAGTTACCATACCACGGTAAAGACTTTCTAGTGATCCTTGAATGGTTAAAATATCTTGGCAAAATATGTTGTTAGCCCAATCGAATGGGGTCGTTGTTCCATTACTGTGGCGAAACCTGTATATAAATAACATAAAGGATATTAAAAAAAAACATCAAAATAATATAAACTCATAAATGAAAGATTAACGTTTATATTTTTTATCGATTATGTACTTACATAAAGAATTCTGGTACAATTGAATGGAAATAGACAAAGGCCGAGTGAGCATATTCATTACTTGGACTAATATTGGTTCGTGGATCAAAATCATTAACATGGCTTTGTGAATTTGTATATGTGATGCCGACATTTGATAGAACATCTTTAGCTGGAAATAATATGTTTCAATTTTTAATTGAGCAAAGCAGCTCATTTAAATGTTTCAGTTTATAAATTTACTGAAATTGGTATGCCTCAAGATAACCTCTAGGGTATATTTCATCTTTGACTTGAATCTATATGAAACTCAAACATTACAGACAAGTAAAAGATATCGATTTATTATTTTGATAAGATCTATATTCTATAATCAATGAAGTACGCTATAAAAGTTGTTGTAGAAAAGAATGGAAAATTGTGCATCGAATTAGGAAGCTACCATTTCTTAAAATCAGAGTAAATAATATAAGGTGCTTAAAAAATTCTAAGCTGCTTGTTATACAAAACGAAACATTTCAAATTTCAGTAAGAAATTGAAAATTTGACGACCATGGAGACCAAATTACCAAAATCGTGAAACGTGAGACTTTAAAAATGTCCACATAGATAACAGTTGTATATATATATTTAACTGCTGCCCCCCCCCCTGGAAAAATTCCAAGAGGCACCCTTGATTTTTGTGCATATATAAACATAGAATTCATACATATTACTAATGGAAGCCATTCATAATAACTGATGTACTGGAACTGAGCAATTAATATTCTTCTAGCTTCGTCAAATATCCTTTCGTCTCCCCAATGAGGATTATGTTCTGCTAAATTCGTGGCTATACGGTTATGTTGCTTCAAAACCAGAATATGCATTGCCATCAATGCAGCATTTTGATTTGATCGATCATCACCTACAAAACATTGATTATGCTATCAAAACGAACAAAACATCTACATTTATGATTTAGATTATCGATAATTCGATTGTTATACCTAATGTATTTTATCTAAAGTATTTTTACTTACCCAATTCAAATGAAAATTGACAATTCCTAATATCAGATGGTTTCAAGGGAGGTAATGTTACTCCATTTCTTATAACTGTTTTCAGTTGACCGTCACACTTTGTTCGAAGTTTATGGTTAACTTCATGAGAGGATCCATAAAGGACCGACATATCCAGCGAAGCCGTGACAGAATTAATCTGAAAAGATCAATCATTTTAATATAATTCTAGGTATTAACGCACTATTAGCGCAATGCGCGCGAAATATGACAAAGCAAAAATTTTAGTCACAGAAAAACAAGACAGGAATGATCTGACAAAAACGAATTCATTGTAAAATTGAGTGGAACAAAATAATCAACGAATAAATCCACGCGTAATGATTCGGAGAATTATTCACAATTCACTTGACTTCGGATGCTTTGCAATGTAGGTATATTCAAGAAAGAAGAGAAGCGAGGATATCATTGAATTAGTAGTAGTTACTGACTTGCTTAGCCCAAAATCCCGATTTGCAACCTAAGTCCATGTCAGTTTGAGCCCTGGTGAAATTCAGACATTGAATATTTTCCATAGTGTACATAATATCTTTATCTGGGATGTTAATTGGATAACATGAACGGTGCATATGTGATTGATACGTCGAGGATTCTGAACAGCATCTTTCAATTTCTAAAAACAGGGAAATTGAATAAATATTACATTTCTTTTATCTGATAGCTGTTTTGAAGCGTTGTAAAGATGTCGTTTTTGATAAATACTGCGAGTTTCCAGAATGCGGGAAATATCATGGGCCATAATTTGTCCAAAAGCGACGAATAAAAGGTTGCCATCTCTACTCTCAGCTGCCCCATCAGGAAAGAGTTGAGTTTTAACGTTTCTCACTAATGGCAGGGGCTTTCCTTTTACTGTTGCAGTTGGTGACCTCCTTCCTAAAAATAAATACCAATATTAAAACATAAAATATTTATTTATTTAAAACCGAAGTATAAATTAATACCTACATGAAATTGAGCACTTTGTGTAGGTAAATATACAAATAAAATGCATTTATAAAAATAATACAGGAATATTAAAAAATATTTCTATTAAATAGGTCTCCCACTCTTTTCCGTAAGTTTTCGAGTATCCTGTTACAAGCAGGAAATAAAATATCCCATATAAGACAAATAACGACTTCAATTTAGCGATGAGGTATGCCTCCCACCCCGAATGTTTTGATTTTTATTGAAACGGAGAGGACGATATGTGTGATTATTGATGGAGTTGATTCGCTGATTACCCCACTTGTAGGAGATGCAGTGATGATGTATTGCTTATAATAAATAAAAATAATTGAATTTTCACTCTCTGCTCTATACAAAGTTTCAGTGTCCACATTAACACTTTGGAAAGAAAATACTAAAACTTTGTTATAATATATTATTATAACTAGGTATTATTATAACAGAAAGAAATAACAAAATTATTAAAAATTGCTTTTATCTGTGTGTCCAGCGTTACGAAGAAGCATCTACCACGAGAGTGCGTAACGATATTTTATAGAAAATTATTTTTTTATTTGGCATAAAAAGTCTTTTTTGTTTAAATTACGCTGGCTACTTTTAGTTCTTCATTTAGGTAGATTAAAGAATAAAAAAATATGAAATATCTTACCATCTTCATATTTCGGAGGAAGGATGCTGATGTAGGTATCTCCAGCCATTCCTAATGTTGGAGAAACAGGGTTGGTACAGGAGCCATCGAGTCTCTTGAAAATAGAATAAGGATCGCATTTCCTTATAGGGAAGCCACATGTTGGAGGTTTAACTTCGGGGCGACTTGAATTAAAAAATAAAACATCTTGAACTTTTTGCATGGGTAGGTATTTAATTAACATTGGAAAGTACCATAGAGTATAATGAGTTTGCAAAACATTTCAAATTCCTATAGGTACCATTTTAAGCGCGCGCGTCCAAGAACTACATGGCTTGATCATAATAGATCAAATTTTCAAGGACGGTCGTGTTTTGAGTAAGAGAAACCGACGTGCGTGCACGAGAATTTGTATGACTAGAAGAAGCGAAAGAAGTATGTAAGGACAGATCTATTTATTTATTTATTGTACAAATGAAACAATGAACAGCATTACAGTAAAGAACCTTTTCGCTGTCATTGTACGTAAACAATCAAAACAATAGTAAAACATAACAGAAAAATACAGACACATAGAAATTCTATGACATAAATATACAAGAAAAAGGAATACCTATTGACCAAGTCGAACCGTTCGAACTATATGGCGTTCCGTTCTCTCTGCCAACTCCACTTGGGATACGGCGTGAGTGAATAGATAGAGTATTACATTTGGATCATCAGTAACTTTTATTTTTTATAAAAGATATATCTGGGTTTTGTTATAAACCCAAATACAACCTTATACACCTTTCACAGTAAGCTAAAAGCTTGTGTCGTGAAAGGGGAGTTTGCCAGCACCTGGGATCGAACCTCGGACCCCTTGTTCACAAGGCCGCGACTCTACCTCCAGGCTACCGACGAACTCAATATCGGTATCTAGTGAAATATCGAACTTAGAAAGGTGCTCTTTTAAGATAAGAACACAAGTTTTAGTTGTCAGTGATTCATAATGCAATGAGTCCCAAATTCCTGAATCCCGAGATTCTTTAAATTCAATCTCGAAAATTTCGGGACTAAAATATGACCGGGATCGAATCTTCTATGCGAAAGGGTATAGTAGGACAAGTAGGTTAAATTTTGAAAACTATTTCAAGCTGTGTCCGCTTCCTTAAAGAAATTCTATGGTATGTTCCTGTATCTGGATAAAAATGTTCATTTATGATGAGGTGCTTGGTATGTTCACATAAAGTCAATAAATTTTTACAGGTGCCTACACCTATACCTACCTACATAAAAAGTTATTCTCTATGTACCGAAAATCTTATTAATAATAACATATTCTATTATTTTTCCCCATCATCAATATTACATCTAGACAGATTTTAATATTTACTTACCCAACTCCTCTGAATGTGAATAAGCCATAAAATGGGAAATATCCATGCGACAAACTTTCATCCAGATAAAGGTTAACAATAATAATCACAATTAATTTATTAAAACTCATCACAAATGTGTTGAGTAAAGAAAATATTCTAAGTAAAATATTTAATTAAGAATGTAAATTATAACGCTCAACTTCATAATTATGAATCCAAAGTAGAAATGAAACGTAATTAAAGGGATTAAGATATAAATGTTATAAGGCGATAAAAAATCAATAAAAAAAGTTAACACTGGACCCAGGTAGGTATGTGTATGTAAAATGTTTGAATAGCAATAAATAAAATAATTGAAAACAATCGTTAAATATTCGAGGAAACAAATTTACCGATTGATTGGGCTGATCATTGCCGGCTTTAGTAATATTAATTATTTGCTGAAAACAAGAGTGATAAAAAATGTGGCATAGATATATTAATATCTTTCATCGGCCGATGACGTTGAATCCTAATTCTAACTTCCCAGTAGAAAATCAAAGGCGCTTTGATCGTCTCATTGTTAGAAAACTAATAAGATTTCATTTATTACTATTTAAAATTATTGCTCCTGCGTATTCCTGGTAATTTCTAACGTATTTTTATGGTATTTTTAGTAAATTACTCATTACTTTTAAATGTCTTTTTAATCCTTTACTTCTGTAGATAATAATGAAATTCTCAGAAGTCCGAATATCCTTTGAAAGTAAACTAAAGGGAAGTCCCAAAGAGGTTTGCAACCAGTTTTTATTTTTAATAATATTTTTTTATTAGTACTTATGGTTTGTGTGAATGCTCTAGGTCTAGCTCTGATTAATTGACATTGACAATGACTTTTTGGCAAATAAAAATATAATTTGTGATCCTTTTTGCACAGATAAATGATGATATCCTATCAATTGTTTGAAAATCCATAGGTACCTATAAAAAGCGTTTCCGTCTATTCAATAAGGAGACAATACATAAAATAATCTGTCGGTTTTAATGTCATATATTGTAATTATGTACATAAGTTCCTACTTATGAATTTGACATATCTACTGGTGAGTAGGTAGGTACTTGTAAAAATATCTACCTACGTAATCGAATTTTTCACGGTGAGGGCTGGTGTTCAGTTATATAATCAATTCAATATACCTACCTCACGCTACGCTTCTTATGAAGTAGGCAGAGATGATGGAACGCTAAACGATCATGAGTTTTTATGTATTTTTTTGCCTTCTATTGCATCCATAATTACACATATTTCTTCACAGACTTATTTCCAACCATCATTTTTCAAACTACAGTTCATGATGTAGGTATAACTAACCTTTTGGGAAGAAAACGTAGGTATTATAAAACATATAAGTAGGTACCTACATGCGTCAGCTCTTTATGTAGGTATAGGTACGGAACTAGTGTTAAAAATATGGTATGGAAATAATTGAAGAATAAAAAATTTAAAAAGTATTCATTATTTATTTAAATTAATAAAAGGCAAAATAAAAAATATTCAGGCACAAACATATTAATTTATAGCAGGTATAGGTATTGCTTGAAATTATCTCGTAATTTTATATTTTTCTATTCCCGATTACTCGGATTACGTTTTTCTTGGTTTGTTAATCCAATTCGATCGTGAATTTCTTTGGAAGATTTTGGTCCCAAACTCCAAGTGATTGGAGCATATAGAGAATTATTTTGATCTTGATCCTTGGTCGACGTGCTGGGTTGATCCCGTTTCATTGCTATGAATTCTTCCAAATCTTCCAATTTCAGTTCTATACTAGTCAACGGCCTTCTAATCATTTTAGCTGAAAACAAAATAAACCAAGTATAAAAAATAATAACATTAAAATTTTCAGGTTGAGTAATTTTGGCAGAGTTTGACAATGACTTTGTAAGTCGAAACCAGGTCACTATATAGGTCATTAAATATAAAGTAAAACTAAAACCAATTGAGTTCTCTTCCATACATTAACATGAGGTTTTACAAAATAAACGTCAATTCAAAAAATAACAATATACTTTGTTAATTTTATCACATCATATCATTAACTTAGTGATTCAGCGATGAGGTTTGCCACCCATCCTGAATATCCTTATTTTTTTGTTGTCACAGAGAAGACGACTCGCGTGTTTGTTACGTGCAGCTGATCTGCTGGCTACCCCACTTGTAGGATGTGCCGTGATGGTGTAGTAGTGTAGTTATTTTATATAGCACATAAATACTACGTGTGTACCTATGTATAAAAAATACTTAATATACGAAATATATGTAAACTTTCGCCAAAATAGCAATAATAAGTATTTCGTACATAATCAACATAATTGTAGTTCACTTTTGCTACTTAGTAGAAACTAAGTAGGTATGTAAGACATTGAGCCGGATCAAAACGCTTCAACTGTTATGTAGCCCTGAATTAAATTGCCATATTAAAAAAAAAATGTTTTCCGATTATTCCGCTAAACTAATTTCACTTGCATTCACGAATTTGATTATTTTATTTTAACATAATTTAACTAAGAACTATTTTTATTACAATTTATTTAATTATTAATAACAATTCGCTTTACTACAAATGTATTATTATTCAATATCATCACCGTCAAGTTACAGTTCGACCTGTGGCAACATTATTTTAGAAACTTGACGTTGGCTATTTTGATTTCTACGCCATTTTGGAAGCGAGTCATTCTTTTCATTGTGGGATTTGCAGACGTGTTCAGCTATAATTAACAATTTAAAAGCAACTATCTGTGATAATTTATACTTAAAATCAATTTTAGTAAGATTAATATAAGAAAATAACAATGCTGTACCTTGAAGATTATCTTGAAAGTGAGTATCAATCTATTCTTGATGACGAAAACTTCCGCCCCTTCCCGCACGACGCAACTTAATATCAATTTTACCAACAGTAAAATAATAAAGCGGAGGATTCAAAAATAATGTGAACAATAATCCACAATAAAAACATTTTTAGTATTTAAATATTCATATTTTAATGATTTTGGGAAATCACATATCATAATTTCTGTTAAACGTTATTTTCCGAATAAAAATATTTCGACGTGAACGTCTTAGTATAATTACAAAATATTAGAAATATAATAGGTATATTTAATCCTTCAATTTTGTAATTTCAGTGATCGAGCATCTGCCCCAGGAGTTGAGAGACCGTTTTACGGAAATAAGAGAATTGGATTTATCAGTTCAGAGTAAGTGGTTACCAATTTTAAACATCATTAGTTTTGCATTATTTGATAAAGAAAGCAGGGCACAGATTTTACTTTTCATGGTTATGTTCATATTATTTATTCATATATATTTTTTGTTTTACAGATAATACAGACATCTTAGAGAAGCGAGTACGATCTTTGTTTGGTAATTGTAGACGTGGTGAAATTACAACTGACATGGCTAATCAAGAATTTGCTGATATAAGAAAAGAATTCTGTAATACATTAGACGATGTTGATGAAAAAGTTCATATTGCTAATCAGATGTATGAGCTTGTGGAAAGATATTTGCGAAAATTAGGTTTGTCATTTAATGTTTTATATATTTTTTATTGGCATGGAGAGGATAGTCTGAATGATTACATAAAGTTGGTACTCTGCCTATCCCACATGTAGAATATTTCAAGATAGTATTGTTTGCTTTGTAAATAAAAAGTTTTTTTTTTTCAGATACTGAGCTGTATAAATTCAAATGTGAACTGGAGGCTGACAATAAGGGGATTACAGAAGTTCTAGAAAAGAGATCACTGGAAATGGATCAGCCTACTTCACTCACACAAACCCCACAGAGCAGCCATCACAAGGACAATAGGTAATATGATATTTATATTAAAGAGCAAATAATAATGAAAACAAAGACTGAAAAATCTATTTTTCATCAGCATAAATTTACATATATGACCTCATACAACAGTTTAGTGTAAAATTAACATTCCTGTCGACTCACCCACCCAGTGAGAAGATTACTTCAGTGACACTAGCAACATCTAGGTTCGCATCAAAGCTACCAGCAATGATGGAAAACAAAAAAATGATAATAAAATACCCCCTATTCTATTTAATTTTTAGTGTGCACTAACTAAAATAGGAACGTTCCAATTTTAGCTAGTGCACATTGGTATTCTATAAACTCTAAAATATCATATAATTTTTTTTTAATTTCAAGTGACCATAAGTGCATGGCCTTAATTATTAAATTTAGTAACATTCTTATTTTAGTTTGAATCAATATAGAATAGGGGGTAATGTAAATAGATGTTTCTGGAATCATACCTAGAGAGTTTATGATAGGTACAATCCTATCTAACTATACATGGTATTATCCAACATGGGGAACCCATACTAGGTATCTCAGAACAATACTTAGATGTGAAGATGTCATCTCGGGGTTTATAAGAGAGAATATCAGAGCCTTCGGTAAGTCGTCCGGTAGCTTAATTGGATAAGCACTCATCTTTTCTAAGCCTTACATGGTATGTAGTTTCATGTGTTAAATTTACATATATGACTTCATACAATGTTATTGGTTAATTGTAAAAATAACATTGATAAACATTTCTTTGGTAATGAAAAAATCCAGACTTTTTTTAATTATTAGCAAGTAAACTTTTGGTTAGTTTTTAATTTAAAAATTAAGTGAAAAAGGTACACAATATTTGTGTTAGTTGGAAAAGATTGTGCCTTTGCGATTAATTCACTCTATATATTGATTATATGTTATTTGAATGCATTTTTCTATAATATTGTATATTTTGTGATGTGATCAATGTATAGTAAAGAATGAGTAAATAAATAAATAACATTTATCAGGTTGTACTGAGTTTTCCTATATTTTGTCACTTCCCTGTTGGGAAAATACAATTATATCTATATACATTGAAATAACCTCCCACATCTCCGAATATCTCACGAGCGGAGGACTCTTGGTTACTTACACTTGTAAACCAAAAACAAATAGAGATAGTTCTGATATAAATATTATTGGATTGATTGCAGGTATAGAGCGCGTGCTGAGAAGAGACGGGAGAGCTGGGGAGGCAGTAACAACTCCCTGGGAGGACTTAGCTCAGGTACTAGGAACTCTGACATGGCTGGGGTGGGGAGTGTTACAGGTGGAGGCAGGGGGGGAGAGGCCAGGGCTTTGGTGGCTGCCACTGCTCCACTCGCTCTTTCCAGGACTGATTCTGCTATTCAGGTAATATATTTTTATTTTTTGCTTTTATGCTGATGGTTCTCATTACATAAGAAATATTAAGAAAAACCCCTTTCAATCAGATTAGTTTTGT
The DNA here is from genome assembly GCA_947579605.1 of Athripsodes cinereus. Taxonomy (NCBI): domain Eukaryota; kingdom Metazoa; phylum Arthropoda; class Insecta; order Trichoptera; family Leptoceridae; genus Athripsodes; species Athripsodes cinereus. The sequence continues at coordinate 28,835,406 of OX388306.1, read as the reverse complement.
GGTCCACTGTACATATTTATTTACACTTTATCATGCGGCTGTAATTCCCTCTAATTGTAATTTTTTCTCTCTAAAACTGATTTATGTTTTGTCTTTTATTTTTATTTTATAGTTTACGCAAACATACAGTTATTACAATACATAGGTAATACAAATAATAAAAAAAGTTGGTACATAAACCAGCAAACACTAGAAATGTATTCTTACTAGAAAACTATGAACATTAGTTTAAGGTATTATAACATTATAGCAATTTCAAAAAATAGATAAGTGGTGGTCTTCACATTTGTTCACTGTGATCACTTTGGATGATTCCCTAAAATGAAAAGGTGCGAACAGGTGTTTAATCAATAGTGATCACTAGTGATGACAGATGAAAGTGATTACTATCCGACATAATTTTGAAGAAATGTCCTTTCACTGAAAGGGCCATAAATAAATTTTATCATATTATTTGTCTTATTCTGAATGGAAGGAAGGATACAAGACTTTGTAGCAAACCAATCAACCGAATTGAGATCAGAGAAAGAGTGAAAATGTGGTACTGATGCGACCATACATGTACATACATATATAATATAATGCACAAAATACTTATTAATGTAGCACCCAGACCCAGCACAATTTGAATAAAGTGATGAATTTTTTTATGATGATGTGTTAATAATAACAAAAATATTGTGACTGAATAAGTATGCTATATTATATTTTCAGGCTGCATTGGGTCGTGGGGTTACGGATAACTCGAGTCCAGGCAGCTACACTCTCGGTAACATGGGAGCTGGGAATGCTTTAGCTGCAGCAGCTAGTCAGGCTATTGCTGCCACACAACAGGTAACAATATAATATATTTGTATTGAATTAATGGGGATAACTTGTAATTTATAAAAATCTATATGTATATCGGAATACCTAATTATTTTTTGATGTTTATTAGAAGTTCATTGTTTTATGTCTGTATGTAGTAAATATGTTACACATATACCTATTATTTAAAGTAAGAATATGGCCAAAAGAAAATTGTTCTTTTGTCATATAAGGGTTCTGACGATCTGGACGTCCTTATTTCACTTTACCTCGTTTTTATGAAAACTACAGTAGGTAGGTGGTAGAACTGTCATGGGAAGAGGTGACTCAATGGCCGCAAAGATGTTCTGAATAAAGGAGGCTGATTTTCTGCCGTGTGGTGCTCCTAGAAAAAGTGTTGAAAAGTGATTTTGAGTTGAAACAGATATTAAATTTATAATTTATACTTTAGATGCAACAGGGTCGACGCACAGCCTCACTAAAAGCATCCTATGAGGCCATAAATGCTGGGGTACCTGGGGGTGCTCCAGGTGAACTGCAACTAGGTAGAGAGCTAGCGGGGGCGGCCCAACAGGCTCTGCAGGCTGCTCACCATCATTCCGAACAGCCTTTACTGCTTGCACCACAGTCTGGACAGTCTCTGCATCATTTAGGTCACCATCAATCCACTTCGCAGGGATCATCTTCAAACAAAAGGCATAAGAAGTAAGTTTTGTCATGTTAATATTACTAAAAAACAGTTTTTTCATGTAGGTATTGTTCTTATATCAATATATTTTGCTGCATATGGATACAGCGTGTTTCATTATTTACTTGACTTTGGGTACCTTGCTTGAAAGTTTAAAAGATACATGAGATTAGTTTGTCATCTTATGACTTGTATGATCATAGTGTTGTCTGGTATTAATTTTCCCAATAAAAGCCATTTTTTTTAAGGTATAGAGGAGTGAAAAAGTAATGTCTTCTTGCTATCTATGGTCTGTGTTTCTGCTTTATAATTATTATATGTTTATTATTTAACATTGTAGTGCTAAATCATTTTTCTTGAATTATGTGTAAAAGTAACTGATATAGTGCTAAGGATCATGCTCCAGCGAAAAATTTACACAATGGATTTTTTACAAAAAATACTTTTTTTTATATAATAAAACTATCTATGGATTCCCAGGCAAGAATAGGTCTTCTACTCTTTTCTGTAAGTTTTTTAGTGTTCTGTAAAAGGCAGGTATTTGCTCTGATGTGCTATAGTACTCGTTCACAATTTTTACTACTACATATGTTTAACAATGTGATCACACTCTATAGTACTCTAATGTTTAAAGCACAAAAATAGGTAAGTTGCAAAGATAGAACTGTTAAATCCGTATCATGACACGAAATACATAACTTATGTTTACAGGAAATCAAGCTATGGTAGCTCATCTAGTAATAGCGGTTTAATGCTTCATGCTCAGCAGACTCTGACTGGTTCTGCTAGCAGGTCATCTTCACCAACACAAAGGTAACTTTTACATACTTCAGCTTTCTTCTTGTGTTCAATACTAAAAAAAGTCAGAGGTCTCTCATTTGGATTTCCACAATCCTCTGTTGAATGCAAATATTGCCTGCGTGGACCCATCATTTTCATCTCGTCATTACACCATCTTGTCTGAAGCCTATCCATATTTTGAATCTGCCGTAACACATTTCAATAGATTTGGGGCTTTTAAATAATTTAATGATTGTTTCAATTCAATGAATGTTTATATACTTGGCTATAAATCAATTGGAAATCTGATGTATGTCTTTTCTTTATTAATATGGTTTGTGTAATTTTTTTAGTGTTGGCAACGTGGGTGTGTCAAATGCTGCTCCCATAACATCCATGCCTTTGGCCGAAGATGCACTCACTGACAGTGAATGGACATGTGATCCAAACGAGCCCAGATACTGTGTGTGTAACCAGGTCTCTTACGGAGATATGGTTGCTTGTGACAATGAGGAAGTAAGTACATACTATCCATAACACTCTTTTTTTATTTTCTGGTTACTTTCGGCCATACAACTTTTGCATTGGCGGTAAGTTAGAAATCTTTTTGGCATATTGTTTCTTTATTATGGGCTATAAATAAACCCCATCATCGAGCTATGGGGAATTTTATATCGAGTAGTTCCGAGATATAGCTTCTCAATTTTTTTTAAATATTTTACTTCGCTCTAAGGCACGAATCTACATTCCCTTTTGTTCGACTGGAATCTGCACAGGTAATCTTAAGATAGCTCTTCTCAAAGTGTGGGGATGCAGAATTTTGGAGATTTCCTTTCTTAGCGAACTATAATAAATTTATATTTATTAATTTTAAATTATGAGGATAAAATTTTTAGACATCCTCGTAAGATTAGTATTGAAATAAGGTTGAAATTGTATATTTTTATCATACTTGTTTAAAAGAAATGTAAAAATAATGTATGTAATTAATTCAGGGACTGTACTCAAATCCAATCAAATTTCCTTCAGTCTATGCAATGTCAAAAATATGATAAAAAGGATAAAAATAGGGCATTAATGGTATGTTGCTTGTTGCAGTGCCGTTTCGAGTGGTTCCACTATCCATGTGTTGGCATCACAGCACCACCCAAAGGCAAATGGTATTGTCCACAGTGCAGTACCAATATGAGACGCAACAGAGGAAGCAGAAAGAACTGACCTACTTAGTAGTAATATTATTTTAATAATTGTTATATTTCTGTTATTCGATAACCCTCTGTAAAATAATGCTGAATTGACATTGTTCTAGTAAATTCTCTTATGACATCACAACTGTAAGCAGTATAAGTAGAATGAAAAAGTGCAAATTTGTGTAAATGAAATATTGATATTTACCTCTTCCCTAGTATCTTTACCTCTTCCCATCACAAACCAGTTTTAAAAGCTTCTATTTTCATCGTCAAAATAACCCCTTGGAAGCTGACTTTATTTATATTTATATATTTATATAATTTATAATATAGTCACATGGAAGTAATAAATATCCGTGTTTCATTAATACAAACTTAATATGAACTATGACAAAGTTATTTCTGTCAACAACAGTGACTAAAATGTAAAAGTTCAGATTGTGTAGAATTAGTCGAATCATAAATTGGTTTTATAGAATTAGTTAGGTATATGTTTTGACTGTATAAAGACATTCTTTTACACAAATATATCAACTGGATTTATACTTTAACAAAATATAAGTACATACCTAACCTTAAAATAAATTTATCTGTCTTTTATCTGCTTAAGGATGTAAATTTAAAAACAAAGTCTAGCTTATACATTAATTTTACTATTCCCCTCATTAACACAGTAAAGAACCAGACCTCTAATGCATAATATTGTTTACATACAGATTTTGTTTATACATATATTTGTCCACTTAATGTTTTATACTGTTGATATCCTACTGTTAGAATTATTTTGTTTTGAATAACTTTGTCTTACACTCATATTCGTTGTAATTAACAGCGTTTAAATATATTACACAGTATTTGTGATATGTTACATGATATCCATTATTCACTTGATCTTGGGTACATTGTAGTGAAAGTGATTGAAAAGATTTCATCAATATGCACCTAGGCATATACTTTTTTCACTTATTTTCAAACGATTAACTATGTAACAGTTTCAAGCCGATTTTATAATATGAAGTATTATAAGTACCATGTATTATCTGTTTCTATGGATTTTGGCAAAGCTTTGCCATCTATGGATGAAGTAATAATAATAATATGGACAATTTGTATTTGGCACCGTTTTATGATCCATGACCATTTTAAGGGCACCGCGACTTTTCTTGAATAAAATACTTTGTAGATGGCAAAGTTTTGTTGAAATCAGTAGTGATTTAAAAAAAATCAAGGTACTTTGGTATCTATGTAATAAGTAATAGATAAGATATAGTATGAATATTTAATATTATAAAAATATAGATTCTTTGTTGTTGATTTCATATCATATTAAGTGAATCACAGTACAAATTTACCATACTTACTTTACTTTTCGTATGGCCCGGTTTTGATAAATCTTAACCCATGTGGGCTGCGTTGTATCCTCTACAGTCTTGGCTCTAGTGCTGAGAGCCAGTTCACCGCCTCTGGTCCCGCTTCATGGATGTCCTGCAGATCCCCGCTGAATTTTTTTTATAAACCTACCATAATGTTCTCTATAGTTGTATATTTTTCATTTGGACTATATTTAGCAGACAATATTGCTCTTTTGACATAAGTCTTATATAAGTATTCATTTTCTCATTTGCATTTGTGTCAAAAACGTATGTTCTTAATTGTCAAACTTATTCTTAATGTGTATCAGTATCCATTCATTTCAATCTTGTCATCGATATTTTGATATTAGTTTGATATACATATTATTGTTAATTTTTAATGTAAAGTCAATAAAGGAGTATTCTAGTGTCGCAAAATATGTTTTGAATCATTACAGAAGTCAGGGTATTTCTACATAGTATATTAAGTTGTAACAATTGTTTTTAACAATCTAGTTATTTACTAATATTTAGTAATTTGCAGTATAGATTTGAAAATAATTCATATTATATATACATAGTAGATAGTGTATAAAGCTAAAATTTTGTTCTTTGTAAGTACGTAAGTCAGTCAGCTTCTGGGTTAGATTCTCCATTGGGTTGTTTAATACTACATTAAGTATAAACAAATTCACGCTGATAATTTGTTTAAGACACCACACATTTACCTAATTGGAACCTTATATCTGCCACATGTCCATTAGATTCAAACAAGTTAAAAACCAATGTTTTTCTACTTCTCGTTAAATAACAACTTAATTCAATCTATTTCTTTTGTCTATATTCACAATAGGAAGAAAATATTCTTGTTTGTTTCATGGCTTTCATTTGAGCAATTTCTTATCTAAAGGATTACTTGACTTCTTTAAAAGCAAGAAGTCAAGTAATCCTTTAGTGTCTGTAGTTAGGCTGTGACACCAGAAATGGACAACATAGTATTTTTATTTGTGAATTAATTAATCCTTACTCCAAATGTCAAAAATATTATCATAATATTTGGTCAGTAGTTTGATTTTTTATTGTAATCTGCATACAAAATTCTGCCAAATTTATAAAAATAAGACTCTTGATTTATACAAGTCGTAAAATAATGTAATTAGTATTCATCACTTTTATATAAGGACATTATTACGCTTGGTAGATTGGGTAGATACCTAATTTAAATGATAATCTAAAAATATATAAGATAGAAAAATACTTACATATTAGTTTGTATTAAAGTGTTCAAGCAAAATAATATAACATTATGTATATAAATTAACATTCTGACTGTGTAATGTCTAAAATAAATAAAACAACAAATATGAATTTTTTCGTTTTTTCATTTATTTACTGTAAAAAATAAAATACAAAAATTTATGATAAATTTGTTGGTACATTTTTCATAAATCGTAGTGACATAAAATATACAAAACACTATTTATACACAACCTTTTGATTTTACACACAATTCTTTGTATTGTGTTGTTTTTCTAAAATAATATCAATTTGTAAAAATTGTTGATCTGTATCCATTGCTCCTATGTAAACTCTTATAAACATGGCTAAATATTATCATCGCAATTATAGTTTTTTTATCATTCATTGGGTCAGTTGAGCAATTTTTCTTATTTATTGCATTGCCTTTTGGACTTTTTAAGAATTTTTTTAATTCAAACTTTTGGCAATGTCGTTAAAAGAAGTGAGATTCTAAATCAGGGATGCACAGACTTATAGGGAACAGGGGCCACTCGGGAAGATTATGAGCTAAGGACGGGCCGCTTTAAGAAAATTAACACTAAAAATTCAAATTTCCAGAAATGCACACACATTAAAATTTCTACCCCCCCCCCCCCGTCACTGAATTTTCAAAATGGTATAGTACTACTGTATAGGAATTTGAAACATTTCAAAAACACCTCAGTTTTATTAAAGAATATTTTCTCGCAGTACCTGTGTTTGAATTTTCAAAATGGTATAGGAATTTGAAATATTTCAAAAACTCCCCAGTTTTGTTAAAGAATATTTGCTCGAATTATTAAGTAACCGGTACTTTTACCGAATATCCGATTATTAATGGTATTGACAATATTTTTTTATATTGTATAATTCGCTGGCGGGCCGCAGATATACCGGCCGAGGGCCGCATGCGGCCCGCGGGCTGCGGTTTGTGCATCGCTGTTCTAAATGAATTCCATTAATGCAAATGTTTTACATTGATAATTTATTGTTAACATGGAAGCAGTAGGTGTTACAGTATATGTAGGTGCAGAAAAAATGTTGCATTATAATATATTTTTCTAATCATGTTAGGAGGAGCTGTCGTGGTGAGGTATTTGAATAAATTAATTAACAAAATTTGATTAAAAGGATCACGACTAGATATCTAAATTAATTTTTACATATTCGTTGGTCAGAAACATGAAATAACTTATTTTTACATTATCGAATAGTCTTCTAAATATGACTTATCAGTTCATTTTGTGTTGATACGATTAAGGATAGCTGGACCTCTACATCGCAAGAGGACCTTCCTGCATGAACAGAATTTTGGGTCTAACATAAGATTTAACTAGAAGAAGATATGATTTCTTTAGTTTAAAACACAACTAAAAACTGAACATTTCTAATTTTTATTTGAGCAGTAGAAGCTCAACTAAAAATATTCACAACGAAAAATATCTTAAGGTTTCCGTATAAAAGAAGAATCAAATTTTTTAAAATTAAAATGAATTCTATCAACGATTCAAATGTAAACAAATAAAATTTATTATTGTATAGATAGCATTAACTTAAATTTGTAACACTTCATTTTAAATTATAAAATAAAATAAATAATTATTATTTGAGTTTGCACCGAGTCTAACGATGATGTAGACTTAGAGCCCGCGAAACCCGTTGTGCGTTAGTTATACTCTACAGTGACACCAAACAGTAATTATAAATATTATTCATTTTATGGTGTTCCATTCTCTCTGCTTACCCCCACATGGGACATGGCGTGAGAGAATAGTGTAGCATTTTATTATATAAATGAAATTACTTTGAGAATGGATCTAGCTCCAATTAAGAACTGCTAACAAATAAATATTGGTAAATACCTATCATGTAAGATTTTAAACAATGATTTACAATTAAATCTACTTATTAATATAAAAATTTTGGCACTTGTTATTTAATATAATTGTGCACATAGTTATTACGGATTTTTAAAACGCAATCCGTTTGCAAGACAAAGAAAAAAAAACTAGGATTATAAAACGTAGTAAATATATTACACAATTAAAAAAAAAATAAAACAATAATAATTAAACTAAGAGTTGTTAAATTATAAAACATTAATATCGATCGTACATCTTAAATTTTCATTTACGGAGTAAAGCTAAACAATATAAAAAACAACTTAGCTTTACAAAATATTTACAAATGCATATAATTATGTAAGCAGTCACAGATGTGAAAGTTGACTACAAATTATAATATTTTGTCAAAAATAAATAAAATAATATTTGGATTCAAATATCTAATCAACTAAAAAAGAAATCCAAAAAGGTGAGAACTAAAGTAAAACAAGTTATATAGTAAAAAAATGTAGGATATTATAGGAGTCTTAATTAATGTATCACAATATTAAAAAGTGGTTGGTTACTTTCAAAATACCAAATGAATATGTACAATTTGATTAAGGATAGTAAAACAAATTTATCTGATTTTAAAACAGTATCTGATTGCTCTACCAATTTACATATTTGATACCTATTTTAAGATATATCTGGGTTTTGTTATAAACCCAAATACAACCTTATACACCTTTCACACTAAACTAAAAGCTTGTGCCGTGAAAGGGGAGTTTGCCGGCACCTGGGATCGAACCACGGACCTCTTGTTCTGAAGGCCGAGACTCTACCTCCACGCTACCGACGAACTCAAATTACATAATATAGATATCACTAGCAAGTATAGACAGAGCATACCAAGAACATATTGGTTTATCCTATTCGGTGGCAAGTAGTGAATGGTTGGTTACTTTACAATATTATTATACATAGTTTAAATATTTATGAATACTCATGATATCTTTGTTTAATCACTCATTTTCCTCTAAGTACTTCAATCAATTTTTAATGTAGATCTTTTCAAACTCACTAATTCTTATTTTTTTGTCTTTTTCATGCATTTATTTTGTTTAATTTCTAGAATAGTAAGGAGATATGTATAATTATCAAACGCCAACCACTTTTTTCTATATCTAAAATTACTAATTATTTTCTTAGTAAATAATACGTAATCATAGTTGGTACATAGTATCTTAGGCAATATTTCTTCGACACATTTACATTTCATTCTAGAAAGTTATCAGTTTTCAAAACACATTTAAAATTTTAAATCACTTACACCCATACTCATAATCATGGAATATTTTCTATCCAACTCTTATATCTGACTAATTAACATGTTATTCATGAACTGAGAAGTGTTGTTCCAACATTATGTACGGCTAAAATTATTACAGAAGTTGATATTAAAAAATTAACAAAAACGATATAATGGAATAAGATTAAAATTAACTAAAAAAAACTAAAATTTTGATATAATAAATTTAGAGGATGCATCATAGAACAAATTGTGTCTATTTTGGTTTAATTGAGGCTAATTTATTGCCATACCATGGGTAATAGTCTAGGTCTAAATATTGTCGCTCGGCGTTCAATACCGTGAATGTAACAATTACAAAATTTTACAGGAGGCCAAATAAACTGAATAAAAGTTACGGCGTCATCCAAATACATATTCACGGTTATGTTCCATATGGCATTATAGCAATTTGGACAATATTTGGGGAATGTTTTGAATACAAAATCGCATATTTTAACATCCTGTACAAATATCAAAAAAAAATTCACCTCAAAGTCTAATTCGCGGTATTGAACGCCGAGCAACGATATGCATTTTTATGTGAGTATGGGTGTGATAAAATATTTATCTCTTTTGGTTTAATGAATATATATGACAATGTTAGTTATTTTTCACCAAATATGTTGTTTGAGATTCTAATAATTTGATGTAGAGATTATTTTAACTTAATGCAGTAATAGGTACATGATAGTATTATTACATATTATAAATATTTGATTCTTTGTTTCATCTTATTCAACACATTTTTGTTGTAATGGATTAAGTGAATGTTTGTGGTTTTATTGGCAATATTAATATAATATTAATATTCATAGTTGTGTATATAACATTGAGCAAACAATCAAAGCTAAAATAAAATAAACATTTGTATATGCATGAAGTGTGTGAGACGTTGAAGATGATTCGTTGTTTAGAGTTGACTGGTATTGACACAAATCCGATGAATGACCCAATTCTGTGAAGTTGGGGAATATTCTTATTTCGATGGGCTGTAAAAATAAACATGTTACTTCAATTTATATCAACAACTGAAATTGTATGTTAGATAGTGTATGAAAATTTATTGGGAAAAATAAGTCTTCTGTATGGAAGTAGTTTTTTTTTTCATATATATTAAGGGCTGGTTGGAAGAAATCTCACCTTTACGATTAATTCATTTATTGTATTTTTTTTTACGATGAATGTTTTTTTTGAAGTAATTACTTGTAATCAGTGTACAACAAAAATAAATATATAGGCATTGCAATGAATAAAGATAAAAATTCATGTAGATATTAAATTTAATCAAAAACAATTTTGAACTACAGAAGTATTGAGCATCCAAAATGATTAGAAGTATGGAGTATAAAGTTGGATTGAATTGTCAATGTTTTGGAAGCTGAGAGTTGTTGATTTTTGAAAGAGATTTATTTATGTACTTACAACAGCATTGGTATCATTTCTCTGACGGCAGAATGTCATGTGCTTTCCTTTGTACAGAGTCTTTTCAATGTTCTTGGTGAGAAGAGGTTCGTTCCATGGGATCTCATTTAGGTGAGCAATGAATGTTTTATTCCTGAATTCTGGAGGTTCTTTGATAACCAATTGGCCTGGAAACAAAAAAAATATACAATTCAAAATATTACAGTGTATCTTTCTACACTATCACAATATCTTTTTTAAATTAAGTAACTACTAAGCTCACTGCGTTGAATGAGTATGAAGAGCATCTTTATTGTGCTATACAAACCAAGATATTTGGATTGGCATCAATTTCAAATAATCATAGATAAGGATTTTTTTGCTAGTCAATAGTGAGTTTGTTCATGGAAGTAATGTAAATGTGTCATACCTAATAAACTAACTCCCTGGTCATCTCCTTGGACATCATTGTCTTTGTACGATAGATCAATATTTGATGAATACAGCAATTCCGGGAAACTTTCAAGAGATCTGAAAATAATGAAAAAATCGTTGAATACACCCTATTTTTACTATTTACTCTTTGTGCACATCATCAGTCACACAAAAAAATCAACAAATCAATTTACATAACAAGACATGTGATGATAATATGCAGATTATAGTTATATTAGAGATTTCTTCCATCTATTTTTCTTGTTATAAAGTTCAATTTATTCTCACAACAAATTATTAGTGTTACAGTGATTTCAGCAACAATTGTCTGGTAGAATGTGGTATAAATGGAAATAAATATTCATTCTACTTATCGCTCACAACATGACCTCCAAATTCCTCAGCCACCGGATTACACCATCGTAAGAGCGTGTAAGACGGTCAGTCGATAGTTTGTGTCATTCCACATGTGCAAGTCAACGAATCTATCCTTCCCCATTTGTGTGAATATATTGAATATCATTTTAGTCATATTAAAATAAATAAATGAAAATTCGTACCCTGATGCTAAGAACATGCTTTCTACTTGCTGCATATCCACATTGTAGAATTCTTTGACGCCAAATGTTTCAAAAAATTCTTTGACAGGAGTCATTGAATAACATCCAGCCAGTGGTATTCTTGGATAATGAAGTACAAAGGCTAAGCACATTTCCTGTTGGCTGGAAAAACCTCCTAATATAGGCGTTGTTATTTGGTGAGTATCGTAAGTACATTCAGTGATCAGAGCATCTCCTGGTTTCACATTTCTTTCTGTATTTAAGATGATTGGTTCTTGTTTGCGGAAGTCAAAGTCTTTCTCCTGAAATAAATAAGTAATTCGTATACACAACATATACAATAGTACATATTTGTAAAATTTACATCTCAAGGCTTTCACCATATTCATAGCATTTTGATTTATACAGTATTTTCCATTAGCCGATAAATTAATATGCTACCTCATTAGTTTTATTATGATTGTAAAAACAGATATGGGTGTAAAAAAATAAAAAAATAATTTGCCTATTTTCTTGGTTCAACAATATTCCATTTTTATCTCAACTTCACAAATTTATTGTGAGTAGAATTTATGAAGTAGGTAGGATTGTCCTAAATGAAATAATCTTACAATAATTACCTCTGCAATCACTGGAAGTTCTTGATTGTTTCTGACATGTCTTAGAGATATTTTCCTTCCAGCAGAATGGGCATGAAGTAATGCAGATACAATATTTATACCTCGTGGGGGCAAAACCTGGAACCAAAAACAAACATAAACTTATTAAGATGGTTAGATATTATAACATCTCACGTGGCTGCATACCCGAAAGAAAGGAAAATATTTCAACATGGTATAGCAAAAACTTAAAAAATCTATTGATATTTTTTAAAATTTTTTTTTTAAAAAGATATATCTGGGTTTTTGTTATAAACCCAAATACAACCTTATACACCTTTCACTGCAAGCTTAAAGCTTGTGTCGTGAAAGGGGAGATTGCCGGCACCTGGGATCGAACCATGGACCTCATGTGCACGAGGCCGAGACTCTACCTCCAGGCTACCGACGAACTCAAATTTGAATTATGTATTGTAATATTATAGTTGCGTCATTCACACAAGCAAATAAAGGGATCTCTGGGCCACAATATATGTACTTGATAATAGAAAAATCGTTCATAGAGATGCATTACCAATAATTGATTGCATGCTGAAAATTGTGAGCTCTGGAAGATAAGTTTACAAGAGATGTAAGAAAGAAGTAAAGGTTCTGATAAAGGAAAAAAAAAATAGAGATTAATTTTCAAGAAAATTTCTGTGATCAATAACCTGCCCCAATGCTCTGGGAAGGTTTTGATTCATCTCAATATCTCATCACACTCCCTTGATCATTTAGTACCACTAATTTTGTTTTTTAAAAACAAACAAACTACCGTTCACTATTTTTTTTTTTTAAAGATATATTATTATCTGGGTTTTTGTTATAAACCCAAATACAACCTTATACACCTTTGACAGTAAGCTACTAAAAGTTTGTGTCGTGAAAGGGAAGTTTGCCGGCACCTGGTATCGAACCACGGACCCCTTGTTCACGAGACCGAGAGAAATTAAATCTTTGACAATATTTTTTAATCTTTTTATTCTTGAAAATCAAAACCTGAGCATCATTAATCTTTTCTTGAAAACAAAACATAAAAAAACACTAGTCTATCAAACTGCTGTTCCTAAAAAATTGTTAGATAATATTTTGAAATTTTTCATTCTTCACGTTGAGATTAAATTTGAAGCTTGAATACAGAGCATTCTACTACTTTACTTCCACAAAGGAGAAGTGGTCCTAGCCCATACTTGTTTTAATAAATGATGGTTGCAGCAATTCCATTCTTGGAGATTGTAGACCATCATCATTTTTGTTTATTTTATTTATATTACCTTCATACATATATCATAATAAATATTTACCTTTTCTGTGCAAGGCTCCGCACAGTATCCAGCTGATGTGTATTTGTGTTGTTTAGCAGACACGACGTGCAGGGCTGATACTGTGATTCCAGTCACCATTATTCCGCCATCATGCTTACGAAGTTTGTCAGTGTAAAGAAGTGTCATTCCAGAGCTCTCAACAACTAGAAAAAAGTTAAATTTTCCTTATTTTAAATATGTATATTTTAAGATGTGCAAGTGTACCCGTTGTTTCAATACTTCTCTATAAAATAAGTTTCCCGAATTCAAGATTTCTATTCCCAAAAACATGATTATTTACAAAATCAACTAGATAGCAAAAAAATCTTGCGAAAAGCGTCATATATTTTAGAGGTACATTTTTCTTAATCCAATGAAATTAATTAGTTGTAAAGTAACAAACCTCCGAGACGACCACTGTGCTCAGCCTCTTCTGTTGTCAACAAATTCGTGAAATCTCCAAATTTGCAAACATCCTACCGACGAATTCAATATAAATAGGTACTAACCTTCAAAGGTTTAAAAAAAAATAATACATAGGTACCTATCTACTATGTAAAAATACAAATAATACACCTGTCTCCTCTTTTGAAACTATACCTAAATCTATTTTAACAACATAAATGTACAAATAATGTTGCGGAATCTTACCTTTTCTAGGTGAAGCATTCTGGTAGTGAATTTCAAGCATATAGAATGTTGGACTACTGGCATCTCCGAATGGGATGCCTACATGTGGAGGGAACATGGCACCTGAAAAATAAATATCAAACAGTTCAGAATACTATATAACTGTTTTTGATTTGTAAGTACATAAGTTTTAAGCAGAATCTAAGTGACAAAAAAGACATTCTTATCGATACATTACTAGGTATTCGTAAAGGGTATTGTTTTAAATTATATTATTATATAATGTTATCATTTCATGCCGTTTACTGACACGGAATATTAAACAAAAGAGTTGTACTTTTGTTACAACATTTGCACCATCATCATTTTTTAATTTATCAAGATACGGTTATCAAATTAAGCGGGATAAAAGATTAAAATGAAAGGCATGAGGAGATAAAGCTGAAACAGAGAGTTGTTGGTTGTGTTTTGAAGTCATTTCCTGTAGGGATGGCTCTGATTTCGTGATTCCAAAAGGAGGGAGAAATCTTTTCTAATTCAAATTTATTATTTTGGCTTCACTTCTGTTGGGATTATTTAATTACAATCCACATTAAGGGGATAAACTGGGTCAAGATTACGGACCATAAATTATTTATTTTCCTGCTACTATGTATTAAATATATTAATAACGTGTATGGTTTATACGCTTATATTATACGCCACCATAAACTAAGGGGTTATTAGGTATATATATATATATATACATAGGTAGGTATATCTAGGGCTCAACGGAGCGATAATAAATTTCAAGGACAATAAATAATACTGTCATTGGTGATACTTTGTGTTATGAAATATGAGAAGAAATAATATGTAAGCAAGTAAAAACAAAGGGATATAATAAAGATACTAACATAATATTATACCTATTGTAGTTAGGGTCTTAGGAAGATTCGAAGGCGTGCACTCAACCAAACTAACTATGTATCTATCTTATTTGAAATCGCATATAATTATTTATGCATTAAATATAGTAGGTATTTATAAAAAATATGTGGGTAGATTAAAATTAATAAACTCAGCTATGATTTGGTTTCAGGATGAGTTAAAATTATCAGAAACAAAAGCATGAAACACATAAATATGTCAAAGAATGGTGCTCAGAGTCGTGTCCGTCCGAAGATTACATAGCAAGATCATTATTATATATACCAGCTCCCATAAGACAGTCACGAATAGAGCACATTGAACAGGAGAGTAAGCATGAGGATTGTATGACAGTGATGGAAGCGAAAGGAGTATGCAAAAATAGGAGGCAATGGCGCTCGATTCTTTCTGCCAACCCCTCGAGGGATACGGCGTGCTGATATTATATGTGTATAAAACAATTATATAAAAATGGATTCTTTTCGATTTTCTGATATCGGACCATAGGATATTATCTTTTTTATAAGTAATTTTCTTTACAAAGTCTTGATTATATCGTAAATACCTTTTGATCCAGAGCCCCATGCTGCAACTGGAGTTAGGCAGACAGACCAATCCCTGGGCATTTCAGGACCATAGAAAGCAGGGCCTGCTGCCCATCTTTCCCAAGCTGGAAAGTCTTGTTCTGGAGGGACGCATTCGTGTAGAACCATATGTCTAGCTGAGAGGTCCTTGTTGATGGTATAACCAACTATATGGTGTTTCTGATCTAATTGAGGAGCTTTAAATATCTTGACCCAGAATGTTGTCTTCATATTCCCAGTTATCATCACCTAACAAAACAAAATAATTAAATTATACGTAGGTATTGTTAGTTATGAGCACAGGGAAGTATTCTGGAAAAACATGATATTTACATACATTATTTAATAAAATTCATTAGTTGGATTTGGAATTTATTCTATGACATTTAAAACAATAATTACGACACATGATAAATATTTTTGTTATTGCCAAATAAAATAAACTTCTATGAATATTGAATTTTTAAATAATGAGTTTATTTACGATTAATTTCTTATGGTTAATTCTGATTTTGTGCAAATACCGGAAAATAATAATTATATTTCATTTTAATTGGAATTATAATTGGATATCGATGCAGATTGAATTTTTTTATTGATGTCTGTCTTGTCTTTGTCTTGTCTTGAATGTCTTGATTTTATATTGGCACGAAGAGGACAGCTTGCATGTTTCTTACACTCAGCTGGTCTGCTGGCTTCCCCACTTGTAGGATATGCCGTGATGGTATAGATAGATATTGAAATGTTAAAACTAGCGAGATCTGACATGTGAAATATTTTGAATAATAATGAACATTTATTTAATATTACATATAGTTCACGGAGAACTTACATCTTTAATCATGACATTCCACTTTTCATATGTATCGGCGGATACCCTCTTCTGTGGAGTTGGTTGCAGTTGACGCTTAGGCCATGGATCCATCAGTCTTTCAAATGATTTGCCCATCCATCCCATCCATCCGGTAGTGGTGGTTGGATCTCCTTGTCCCATGGACCATTGAATCGGAATATCTTCCATCTGAAATTAAGAAACGAAAAGCCTTTAGGCAAATGACAGTGATGAAATCAGTTAATTTGTTGGAAAATCGATAAGGTTTTCAATGAATCCATTGACATGTAAATTCCAGAGCTTTAGAGTGTATTTATGACACATTTTTTTTAAATGTAATTGTAACCAATGTACAGTGAAGAATAAAATAAATAAATAAATATTTTAAAAAATCATACCCATCATTATTAATATTATTACTAATCAATGATTAATTATTACAAATTGTGATTCTGTAATCAATTTTACTATTCCAGCCAGCGAACTTCTGTATCTACATAGGATTATAGACAAATAACGATACTCTTGCCGATGAAGTTGCTAGTAAAGTAATAGATATTAATGGAAGTATAATTATAGGTCAAGGAAAAGGATGTGGAATTAACGAAAGTAGATTGTACTGAAAGTCAATACAACTTGTACCTACTTAGTAGGCTCCTACTATAAGCTATTTGACCTTTTTTAAGCCGAAATCGTTTGTCTTAATTTAAACGAAATCCATTGCATTTCGTGTGATTAATTTACTTTAAATTACACTCCACAAAACATTTAATAAATATTTGAATATCTTGATGGTAAAGTAATTGTTCTTCACGGTTTTGTAACGAGGAATAATATTTAAACAGAGATAACAAAGGAAATTAAGACCCTTTAAACATTAAAAACAATTTAAGCTGCGTACATGAAAAGCTTTTAAATTACTTTTTATAGTAACAAAAATTAAGACGAGATACTTTTCACATTTACACAATACATTAAGTAGGTAATATTATTTGTGAAAAATCTCTTGATTTGAAAAATGTGAAAATGATTTGGTACCATCACAAAAATGTTAGAATAATATAAATTAAACTTTTAGTTATTTACATATGAAGACAAATCCAGCATTGTATGTAGTAAATAAAAAATATTCTTAAGTACCTATTATTGCGAAAATACAGCGCATACATACCTTATTGATGAAAAACATTTATTTTGTATGATTTACATATTATTACCCACACATACGAGTACATTAATGTTTTACAAAACGCTAAGAAAAAGAAAATATGAATCGTTTTTTATTCCATTTTTAGTATGATAAATATCTAAGTATATAAAGCCTTCAAAAAAAATATATAAAGATAGCAGGAAGATAAAAAAATTGTTTTGTTTTTGTGTTGATTTTATATTATATAAAAACTTAAAGTAGGGAAGTAAATATTATAAGCTTTATTAAATATTCATAGACCGTACATTAAGTTAAAAAATCAGCGAATCGAAGGGTAAAAATGTTCTATTTGTGTTTGGGATCGGATATGGACAAATCCATTTTTTTTAAATAAGTATACTTATCCAAATTTTCTTTACGTCCGATTTTATTAAACAGCAACAGTGTGTCCGATTCCAAAACAGTCGAATCCTATGAAAGTTGTACGAAAAATAGGAGATAAATTCGAAAATTGTATTGAAAACAATTAAAATTCAGTTAATTGTTGAGATCATTAGATATATTTTACTATAAATGGATATGTCAATTTTGATTCCATGCCACTCGTGTGTTTTGGTATCGAAACCGGACCAATTCATTTCACGTAGTTTACATTTTCGACCGACGCGACGGTACGACGGACCGATGGAAATTATTGTTAAATTAGTCAAATTAAACTTTTATATTTACCTAGTATTTCCACAGTGATTTTAATTATCAGGTTTATGTTACTGTGACAGTTCTAAATATATACAGATATATATGTGGTGGAAAATGTTACATCAGAGATCTATATATGCGTATATGGAAAATACAGTTTTACAGCATTATAGAACTCAGTACCAAGAATATATCTGCTTATTTATAATATACTAGCTGACCCGTTAAACGTTGTCATGCCATATACATTATTTCTATAGATATCTAATATCGTTATTAAAAATAGGGGTTGATTTTAGAAGAGTATAAATTTAGGGCTGTATGTATTTTTTAATGGGTGGGTGGAAAAATTCTGGGTGGACCACCATTAACTTTTAGGGGTATGAAAAATATATGTTGGCCGATTCTCAGAAATTTTGTCTGCGTATCCTACCCGATAAGCAGACAAAATTTCATCAAAATCGGTCTAGTCATTTCAGAGGAGCATGATAACAAACACCGTGACACGAGAATTTTATAATATATTAGATATATTTTTTCGATTTGTGCTCTTTCGATTCCAAACCACTCATTTATTGGAATGATTTAAAACAACAAAATTTACGCCAGATGCTTTACGTGAAATCCACACATAATTATTTTAAAAGTATTTAAGCCTCCAATAATGGCAGAGATAAAATAATATACCTACTCTAAACAACGCCTCAATTAAAAATCAGCCAGCAACGAGCTAACTGGATTAGTCACAACATTGGCCACCCAGGCCTGTTCATCATTATCGCGGAGGACATGACAGAAGGCAGAAATGGTAGAGGCCGATCAAGAGGATCAACCTAAAAAAACCTATACTATTGTGGCATATCCATTTTCTTTATTAACCGCTTTAAAATAAAAATCATAATATGTAAGTAATTACATAACTATTCTGAAAGTATTTGTACTTTTGTATTCATAACGCCCGTCTTTTATCTTGATTACTTAGAGTATATGTGTTGTGTATTAAATTTTTGTTATTTTTTTTTAAAATGCCAGGCTATTTTCTAAGTTTAATGTTTCAATAAATTATACATAATGATTTATTTAGGTACATACCCATGTAAATAACCCACATCCAATACAAAATTTCAATGAAATATGAAGGAAATATATTACCTCTTAAATCAAAGTAATCCAGGCGTAAATATAGCCACTCTTTAATGATTGGTGGATAGGCATATATTATATTTCGATAGGTAAGTACTCCAATGAATTTATTTTTACCGAGGGGCTTCGAGTTTACGTTTTGTACAAAGTTAATATTCTTTCAGTTTGATAATACATCCGCCAATCTTTTGTTGTTCTACAAGTTGTGATTTATGTAAATTACGACTTTTTGCTACTAAACTTATAGATTTCATAATATTTATCGCCTTTTTCTTTTGAAACATCAGATAACTATGTGTAGCGTGGATGTTTTGTCAGTGTTCATTCTTTTAAGGTTTATCATCCCTCGAGGACGTGTTTACTAAACAAATTTACATATTTTTTACATGAGAGTATTTCACTCGTTTAGAAGGTGCAGAAAACCGATAAACATACTTACATATTATTTGCTGTTCTTAGTGATAAAAAATATGAATTATAGAGACTGACTGCAATTGAGTACTACGTGTTACGACGCTTATGAATCGGCTTAGGCTGCCTTCAATGCTTTATACCTAGGCAACGGTCACCAATCCCACCTATCTCTTAACTTATGCTTCCCACATTTTAATGACTGCGGGTGACTGCACTCATCGCTCTATAGCGATTTCGTCCAGCCAACCGCACCTACTAGAAATTGAAGCCAGCACTTCTGTGTTACGAGTCAAATGCTTTAACCATTAAACCACAGAAGTGTGTGCGTAGCCCTTGAGAATTGTCAGTATAAGCTGCAATTTTTTTACCTATTGCAACTTTACCGACACCCATCTTTATTGTTTGCAACTTCTTATTGTCAGCCTAAGTCGATTCGTAAGCGCTGGATCACCTAATACTCTCTTATCTATCCTGCAGGTATAAATATATTGACGACGTATGTTTATATCTAAGGTTTTTTTTCTATATCATTCGTGTAGCCTAATTACTTTCTGGCGAAATATTGAAATGTTTTTGTTTATCTTTTTTCATGAAATGTTAATGTAAACATCCGTTTATAAAAAGTAAATAACTGTGATGGAAACAACACTTTTAAGCTTGCTTCTATTTAGTGTTAGTATTTTTCTTTTCCAATTTCACTTATATACCTACCTACTAATGGCAGAGCTTTTTACAAAAAAAATATCACCTAAATGTTAACGAAGCAGAAAATAGAAGATCAAAAAATATAAACAGTAGGCGAGTACTCTTTATAAATCATAAATACATACATACATACCATCACGCCGTTTCCCTCGCGGGGTAGGCAGAAAGGATCGAGCGCCACTTTCTTCTATCCTTGCATACACCTTTCGCTTCCGTCACTGTCATATAATTCCTCATGCATATTCTCCTGTTCAATGTACTCAACACGCGGCCGTCCTGTAGAATTTGCTTTAGGTAATCCTGTCATTTGATCGTTGACCGTCCACGTCTCCGAGCACCATTCCTCTCAGCCAAATATATTTTCTTGGTCATTCTGTCCTCATTCATTCTTTTCACATGCCCAAACCATCCCATTACTTATTTACATACATTCATCCTTGTAACTACACCAATTTTTATTCCACATACCTCTCGTATATCACTGTTACGCACACGATCTCTCAGACTTTCACACGTCCTTCTCAATAATCTAATTTCTTCTGCATTTATGCTACTTTTATCCTTTTTTACAAATACTCAAGTTAAAGAGATTATGAAATTATATCCATGAGATAATAATATTAGCATGCGTAATTCATCATACATGCGTAATTATCACACCGGAGACCTGGAATTTATAACATCCAATGTATAAATGAAAAACAAAAAGCACCTAAACAATAATAATGCTGAAAATTGCAACTTTTACATCCTTCACCGGGATACCTTTATTGTCACCTTCACCATAGTGACGTCGCCGGCTAAGTAGCCAAATAATAATTCTACGATTGATGACGTGGCCAACCCGTAATCACGTGAGTAAGTAACAATACATT
Source organism: Athripsodes cinereus (assembly GCA_947579605.1). NCBI lineage: Eukaryota > Metazoa > Arthropoda > Insecta > Trichoptera > Leptoceridae > Athripsodes > Athripsodes cinereus. Next base: position 28,813,855 of record OX388306.1, on the reverse strand, counting down.
TCGATATGATCTTATTGGCTAAGTAACCGGCGACGTTGCATGGCGTCCAGGTGAGGAAAAATCTTACACTACATTAAAGAAAGTTGCCACTTATTTCGATCTAATAGTTAGATAAACAGTTATTAATCCTTATATGTGAGATATAAAAGTGAGCTTACAGTGATATCAACATCTTCAGAATCACACGTGTCTAACGGCCTCTGGTACTCCACAAGAAGATGTGTAGCGTTACGAAGACCAAAGGCTAGTTCATAGTTCTGGTGATCATCAACGATTGGTGTATCATTCCCATGAAGATGACAGTCCTGAAAAAGAAAGAAAAGATATTTTAGAAACTTTGACATAAAATTTAGAAAACGCTACCTACCATGAAGTGGTCAGAAAAACATATCTAAATGTATGTAGTTGTAGGTACATCATAATTATATATATAATCAATATATCGGTAGGTACTTCCTAAAAATATACATAATTTTGAATTTGAATTTTGAGTACCTATTCCTTATTATCATTAGGAATAGGAAAATTTATAAGGGCTTATGTTTTTATTCGCATAATAGATATATTTTGTGTAATGAACATACATACACACAAACGGACTTTGAAGTTCAAGCGTCTTGAGTTTTTCCATCATTCTTTTATATAAATGTTTGTTCTGTCTTATCCATTTAAGAGTACGTCCACCCTTAGTTTTGAATCCCGCAGAGTTCGTAGATTACATTTAATGTCTTTTATAAAGTCTTTTTTTTATCTTTTGACACCAAGGTGAGAGAAAATAAAATCACTACGGAGTCTGTCTTTGTTATAATTTAAATACTACTACTGTACTGGGAATTTTAAGATTCAGTGGAAAAAAAATATAAATTTCCAAGGATCGGAGATAAGCGATAAAACTTTTTTCTTTATAGTTATCGAATTTTTTATAAACTCTGGTTATCTTAATTGCGGATTGTATTTTATTTCAGAAAAAGTATTTGGAATAATATTATGTACTAATTTTGTCTTCTTTTTGTCTCTTGAGATAATGGGGTGGAAAGGGATATCAAATGTTTTTTTGCATTGAAGATGTATACTTATAAAAAAAACAACGAAGAATTAATTACGTCGTTTCATTGCTGAAATGAATTTGTACACTTCCTTGAGATGGATACTTCATTAAACGGCGCCGAATAAATCATCCAATATAATAATAATAATATAAATCTCTTGTGTAATACATCTAAGTGTAGGAGCGTTTTAAGCAAAAGTAAAGAAACATTGTTATATCCCAAATTTACGGCAAAGTTTTAGACACGGATTTTATGGCTAAAAGTAGTTAAGTACCTATATAAAATATAATATGATAGTATTATAAACTGTATAACGTAAAAAAGATAAATACCTTTTCCAAGCTCAACTACTTTCTAAAGAATGGACAAGTTTGTAAGTTGAGTGGAAGTTTATAGCGTAAAAATGCACATAATTTCTGAGAAAAAACCCAGAACAGAAATGTACGGTGTTCAACCCTTTTGGTAAACCTTTCAATTTAATAATTGGCTCACTAGGTCTGTATCTGATAAATAAATTACTAATCAATATGACATATTATAAAATATAAAACAGGTAACATTTTCTTCCTTATTGCAACACAATGACCTTGTTCGAGATGCACTGTGTAAGCTTTCAAAAGGTACCTACTTACTACATTAAACTGGTTTAAATTACGCCCGTATGCAAGTACCTATAGGTTTATTCTGATTTCCTTTTGCGGCAGGTTCCGCACATAAATACAATAAGGAGGAAGTCGTTCAGATAAGACTTCCCCACATCCTGCTTGATTTTCTGGCATCAGGCAGCACACTGTCGATGTCTGCAGGTAGTTTAATATAAATTTGTACTGAAATATGAGATTACATTTACTAAGTGCGTACCTATCAATTTTAATATCTTTAACTTTCAATGGTTTCCGCAATAGTCTAATAATACATAAATATATGAGTCAGTTATGTGCATGTATGAGTGTTTATTTGCTAAAAACTTATGTTTCGGATAAGCAATAGTGGAATCAGCAACCTCAACACAATCAGGCATCTATTAAGTGTGTCTTTATTGAAAAAAATCGTGTACGTATCTTATTTATAAACCAAAATTATATCAGATCTGTAATCTCCGTAATACAGGAGAGACGATGGTCCTGCCTGGGACATATTCTGAGAATGCCCAATGATAGTTGGCCAAAAAGAGCGCTGTTCTTCCATCCGCAAGGGTTCCGTCGGCCCGGGCGTCCCTCTTTCACAATAGACCGTTCCTATGACAACGACATCAGAGCGCAATGAATGTCGTAGAAAGAGGTGACGCAATTGGCGCAGAGACGCTCTGAATGGAGGAGGCTGGTTTATGGAATGAATATCAGTTTATGTAATTATATCAGTATTTTAACAAAACAGTTTTATGTCGAAAATTCTTGCAATACGTAAAATTCGTAAATCTACTGACAATGTGAAAGGACCCCCCTTCCAACCTGCATTGAAATATTATATTTCTGCTCCCAATGTTAACCAGCATGAGCTGAATAGGAAATTTGTTAAGCTTTTTCAATGGATAATCTTTATTATTACTATCTGACTGAAGCCAGGTTTTCAGTTTAGTAAAATAAAATGTTTTTATCATTAATAGATTAACGATCGTCTATTTTTGTGGAATTGTATGGATTATAAGAGTAGCGGTAATGGTGAATCATTATTTGTTGAGAGGGTTTTAGAAAATCGCAATGAGAATCTGTTATCTCTGCGGGTTCAGTACAAAATATACTATTGAGAGATGTCTAGAGATGGTTCAGTTATTATAATTATTATTACTTATAGGGTGTCAAAATAATCTGTAAGAACGATTAATCATAATACTTAAATCCCAGGGTGAGTGATAATAGCATTATTATTAGCTAAGTATGCAGAGCTACTGGATATAGAAGTTAATCAAAGAACAGAAGTAGTCATTTATACATCAGTTAATGAAAAAACAATATTGTTACCCGTTACTTCGTTATTTTTTCTTGTAAATGTAACGTGCGTAAGTAACAGTAAAATTCGTATAACGAGAGAAGTTAAAAAGTCCGATTAAGATCTTGAAATATAACTTACGAAACAAAAGTTTCTGATTTTTTTTCTATATCCCACTAGTGAGATAGCCAGTAGAATAACCACATGAAACAAATATGTAGGGGGTGATTTTCATTCAGAAAAAAATAGTAAGATAGTCGCTGAAAAACTTATTAGTATTTTATTCGCTTTTTAACGATGTTAATTAAATGTTAACGGGTGACGAGTTAATGTCCAAGTTTGCTATTACATTATCTAAGTACATCTCACAAAATCACCAATAGATTATGGTGAGAAGGTTACCATGAAGCGAATTAGGGATTTAGAATATTATATTTATTAAGGTTGGATTAGGACTAATAAACTTCATATCTGCCTTTCTTACAACTATTGATTTAATACGGTAGGTATTATTTTCTTAACCCTTTAAAGATTGGGTTGATCAAGATCACATTTATAACATTTTGATATCTTTATTTTTCTTCTTTTTACCTTATATCGCTCCCCAACGTGGTCCCTCCATTCAGAGTGTCCATACAGTCATCTTTCAAACCACATTTTAACTTACTGATGTCGTTATCATAGGAGAATTAATTTTTTTATTTACTCAAAAAATATAACAGTATACATACACATAAGGATATAAGGTCTGTAAGGGGAACCTTTTTCTCCGTTGTGGCTTTGTAAATAAATTATACATCTACAAGTATAATTCGCATATTATTTGTTCTTCGCAATAATTTCTTCAAATAAATATTTTAGCTGCATCGTAATGTATAATAACTAGAGATGCAACGAATATTAGGCTACTATTCGGTATTCTGCCTATTCGCCAACATATTTACTATTCGGCCGAATACCGAATATTTAGTGTATTATTCGGTATTCTGCCGAAAAGTTTAAATGTAAAACTGGAAGGAACTAATAGCTTGTAGATTGTTGCTATTTCATTGTCAGCTGCAGATGCATAATTATTAATCCTCAAATATCTAATAAATTAATTTAATTTGATATGGAGTGAAACAACATAATATTATTATTGTCTCATATCTCATTTACGAGTATTTAACAAAACAATATTAGATTCTACATTTTGAACACAATATAAGATTAACAATAAAATTTAAATATAACATTAAATAACAAAAACCATAAAATATTAAAATAAATTTATATTCAAAATGTAGAACTCCAACATTATTCGAGTTGATTCTTCCATGATGTTCTATGAAATAGTACAATCATGGGAGATCACTTACAGAGCTACAGGGACAAAAACCTTCTTACTATCCTGGTGGACGATAGAAGTACGGCCTTCTGCATGCTGTATTTGAGCCTGTCATCTACTCCCAGTTTTCTGAGATTGCTTGACAGACTCTTAGGTATTAAACCATTCACAGATAACACTATAGGCACGATGATTGTGGTAGGTGTTCTCCACATATCTTTGATTTCGTGAGCAAGATCAAGATATTTTATTATCTTATCTTGCTCAGCTTTATTTAAATTTTCATCGTGTGGAATAGTGATGTCTATGATGTATGTTTTACGGCATCTGCGATCAACCAAAACAATATCTGGTCGATTTGCTAGAATAGTTCGATCAGTTTGAATTGGTCGATCCCAGTAGAGTTTAGTGTCATTGTTTTCAAGTACCGATACTGTTATTATTAATGTTGGAACACAAAAAATTAGAAAAAATGTGCCGCGCTCCAAGCCTAGTAGGTACATTTATGTGTATATGATCTTGCATAATATACGGTTTTCGGCAAATATACTATTCGTTGCATTTTTTCTTTAGCAATAACACATCCCAAGTATCAACATATTATAATACATACATTTTAGTTAATAAAAATTATTATATTACCATATGAAATTTTATGGTACCTACATACAGGTATGCCAGTATGTAGGTACGTTAAGCCGGGAATACACATGACTGTAGCAGGCACACTTGTATAACAGCTCCTTGCACATGCCACCTACTATCATGTGTATACGCTAACTGGCATGCCTGTATCTGCCACGCAAGTAGATAGCACAACATTTGATTTACTGGCATGCAACATGAGGGAGGGGACGCGGGGGGCTACGAAACCGGCATGTGTGAACGTCGCGACAGGTACAGGCATGCCAGTAGCTGACCTTCTTTTTTATTTTATCCGCAATTTTCCCTAACAATTCATCAAATTTTTCTGGCAGCATTCTTAAATGATTTCTGTAACCATCTTTATCTTCTTGTCGCATTTCTGTAAGCAGACAACTACTTGCTTCAAAATTTTCCCTTCTGCTTATCCAATCTTTCACCCAAATTCGTCTTCTTTTACTATTCTTTTTTTCTCTCATTAAATTAGCCACACACTGCACTGCTAATTGCAATATGATGATATTTAATTCATTTCGAATGTTTTCCATTGCAAAAAAGCTTGAGACTGAGTGATTTGAGACATGTACTGTCTCGTGGCTAGCTTGTGTATACGTCTTGCAAATACATGCATGCAAGGACGCAAATTGCATGCAAGTTTAACTTGCAAATGTATCCACATCGCGCCAGTAACTTCCACATGCCGTTAACAAGCATGCACGCCACTGTTCCATTTTACAGGCATGTGTATCGCCGCCTTAATACGATATAACCCATAATAATTATGTGGAACATGTTTGCGTTTTCATTTGAAAGTATTTTGTGGAATCTTTGGGATTAACATTTATTTCATGTCGTTTTTCGTCGAAAATATTTCAAATGATAAAAAAAATAATACTGACATTTCCGTTGAAATATTATATACTTATAGCAATATTCATTGTAATATACATAAACGCATATTTTGTATACTATCGTCCTAGATCTGAAGGAACTAAATGCTAGAGGTGATTAAGTGGAATCTACTGGCACAAGATCGGACGCCTTGGAGATTTATGTCAATATATAGTAATAAGTTAAACTATTACATGTCTCTGGTTTTACATATATAGGCAAATTCTACAAGGGTAGTTTGACACTGGAATAAAGTACTTGTAAGAAACAATTCCGATCAAAAATCTTCTTAAAGAGATTTGTAGAGGATGGATCTATTGATTGTGTTGTTTTGGCTTATCAGGCTTATCCTTTCACTTGAATAGTGTTTGACTTATTCAAATGTCTTTAAGAAACTGAGGTTTAATCTGAGCAAGTTTATAGTTGTAATAATATATGTATGTTCGTATATTCGTTATATTTTTTTGTTAGTTTGATTGGTTTCAAATAAACTTATGTCCCCTACATAAACTCTCATCTTTTGTGTGTATTTCACAGTATTTAATGAAATGTTACATATCTTATAAATTGTAATACCGTACTGTGTGATTATATTTTTATTTACTTGTAAATTTTAATTTTTCATTTGATGATTCGGTATTTTATGGTTTACAAGTAGTTATCAAACAATCAAATAGTATTTAGTTCCTACTTTCAGCATAATAAATGCTTGGTGTTTGCGTAATCGTAGGTTTTGACGTGTTTTTGTTTGTTTACTCGTGGGAGAAGGGAATGTAATATTATTATTCTTGGCTTAAACTACTCCCCGTACTAATGTGTTCACATCACAGAATAAATATTAATACAGCATAGTATTAAAAAAAATTCTAGTTGTAGATTCAACCGAAAAAATCTTTCTCTAATAACATTGTAATATTATTCTCATAATGTTTTCATTTTCTTTGATCACACTATTAGTAGTTTAAACACTCAAATGCCAAAAGATTACACGCCCACATTTGGTTTTACTTTGTGCATTATTAAACTTTCTATTTTACTTAAACTGTTTATCTGAATGAAAAAAGTTTAAAGCATTAAAAAAATTGTATTTGAATAAAGAAATATAAAATATATTTTTATTTGAATTAATTCTTTTTTGGAATTGGCTGAAAAAAATACTACATATTACTGTACCATCACGGCATATCCCACGAATGGGGTAGCCAGCAGACCAACTGTATGTAATTAACACATAAGCTGGCCTTTCCATGATAACAAAAATAAGACATTCAGGATGAGTGGCATACCTCACAACTGAATTTAAGATATAAGGTATCTTTATTTTTCAAACACCTGCCTTTTACAGAACCCTCGAAAACTTGCGGAAAAGAGTGGGGTACCAATTATTTGGCGTTCCACAAAAAAATAATAAAGCCTGTTTTAGTGTGCGCTAAAATCCGTGCGTGGAAATAACCATCTAACAAAAAACCTTAATCGCCTTAACTATTTTACATCAAATAGTGTTGCTACTCGATCTCTGAGAAAAGTCAAATTAAACCGTAAAGTAAAGACAAAGGTGTTTCTCAGATTTCATGATAATTCTCTTGGCGACTATGAAAGCGTATAGCGATGACGCTAGATAAATATTAAGTAAAATGAAAGAAAAAATAATATATGTGCTTACTTATTTAATATGCTTGTGTTATGAAACATAGTGAGATAATATCACTAAGTTGGTCATATCTTTTGTGGAACACAGTTTAGGGTGGATTTTAGTGACAGGAAGTTGATACAACTACATAAGTAACATGTTCGCTCTTTTCATTAGCTTCTGAAAGTACATTTGTCAAACAGATGAAGAAAATTAATTTCAAAGTTATTCTGACATTTTAAATGTGTAGGGACTATTTATCTGATATCCTAAATATTACTATTTATAGTTTGTTCTACGTATTAAAACATCTAAGGTGTCTTTAGAAAAAATCATCAATTTTCATTAACACGAGAATTTAATATTATTTTCATACCCGCGATAGACAACCGACTATTTTGAGTCAGATTTTGAAGTATGCAAGTGTTTCGTGAAATTGAATTGTGCAATTACTATTCCATTTCTAGAATGCATACGTGAAATAAGAATAATATGCTGGTATAATGTAATGTAGGAGAATGCAGTTAAGTTGAGGTGAATGTTAATTAATTTTTACAAGGTTTTTCAAAACTTTCTTATAAACATATTCTTGAAAAATTTAATGATTGTATTATATTTTTATTTATTCATAAAGTACATCATATGAATAATTATACAATCAATGTTTTTAGAAGCAACCAAAGATTTTTTACAAATATCATAAATGGTAGATTCCCATATTTTTTTTTATAAAATAAGCAAGGTAAGTAAGGTATATAAGGGGAAAATATATAATATACATATTTGCTTGGAATTGAGATCGTGTAGGTACCTAATCTCGATGAAATGAATTTTCTCCGCTCAAGGTGACGATCAAAATGATAAAAGCTAACATACATACATTTGAGATACATATCACATATTGTATGAGAACTGATGGATGTACATTATTATATTGCTACGAAAAATATATATGCAAGAATGCTGAGGGAATTTTTGTTAGTAGGTAGGTATGTGGGTGTATGGATAAAGTTTATTTATCCATTTTTCATTATGTATCAAGATTAACTGAAAATCTTGACTTTTTTGAGTCTGATTTTGTATGGTATGTTATTTGTTATGCATATTTTACGTTCATCTAATACTTAAGTATCTGAATAAATAATTAGGAAAAAAATGATACAATCAATGACCAAAGTAGAGATTCGTAAAATATTTGAAATAACATGAATTATTTAGATTTAATAAAGCGACTAGTTATGTTTAATAATTATGCAATCGAAACTTTCTGCAGTCAAGGTCTTGATTTCATACACTTAAAGCGATTTTTCTCTAATTTTCTTTAACATAATATGGATTTTTTTTTCGTCATTTATGGCATAGCATCCTACGAGGATGATTATCTCTCCGATTATGTCTCCAAATATAGTTAAATAGTCAAGAAGATAGTCTTCACAGAATAATGAAATTGGCCTTCATTGATTTGAGAAGGGACAAATGAATTGATTCGGATGTCATACTCAGCAATGATTCAATACTCGAAGGAAATTGGCAATCGTTCTGAAGAGCATCAACGAAAATATCATACGCATCCCTGATAGGGCACCCCAGGAATGTAAAAATTATGTTAATACAAAATAATGAGTTGAATAAAGGTGTAATATATTTCTACACATATATTATATGAGTAGGTACTATAAACTATTGAGTACAATATACTATACACGTAGAACTATTTACAAGTACTATAATTTTGTAATGTTAACAGAATTACATAATTGAAATAAGTAAGTACAATTTCCTAATTATCTGTGTAAAAATGACGAGACTAACAATTACCTCATTTCAACACGATTCAATGATTTTCAACTGGTCATCAAAAATGATTCATTAACAGACTGTGTCTAGAATGACACACTATGACCGAATGATGTGTATAAATATTTCCTTCATCTCTTTCTCTATTATTTATTCATTCACTCCTTAACTGATTACAAGCAATTCTAAACAAAACACACTCACATTATCAATATACAGAGCACGAATTCATCACAAATACGCAAATTCTTCCAACTAAACCAAATTTAAAACTTGCTCTATTTTTTGTCGATGTAGAATAAAAACGATTAGGTAGTTTGGAAGAACATTCATTCGTATTGCGTTAACTCAGTTACTTCCAAATAATTTAGGTAGGTACCTAGATAACAAGAAACAATGCCTCTGATTGATACAACCGCAGTGATAATAATAACTTTATACAAAACATCTTGTTTAACCATTATGTACATTGTAACTTCATACCTCTACACATTATATGAAAATAGTTTCTAAGACTACTACAATAATACTAAAACTAAGTTTCCGAACATTAAACATTCTTCAAGATCGTTCAAGCGTAACGCGTGCAATGACTCTCAATTATATTCAAAAGCGAAAATGTACGATTATTATTGCTAATCAACAAACTACCTTCCAAGCATGCTACTAGGTAGTGGGTACGTCGCAATATACATAATATTAGGTACGAGATTTTGTAAAAATATCCAATCATCAATAAACAATCAAATGACATGTAATAATTTAATGTATATTGAGCATATATTATAAAATCTTACTTTACATTTTTTTTATAAAAAAATCTATTCAAGCAACCGTACTTACGGAAGCTTTTGAAATTTTAAGTATATATAAAACTTAACAAGATTGACATTAATATAGGTAGAATGAAAAAGCTCTTACTCTTTTGATGTATAAAATATATTTATATAACATTTCAGAAATAAACAATTCCAAGGAAATAATAAATTTATGTTTGTAAACCAACTTGTTATGTTACCAATACAGACGTTGAATAAAAAATCTTAGAAAATGTAATTTTTAATAATATTTATATCTGATATTATTAAAAGCCTCACTATTGACAAAAGGTTAACTTAATTAATTCACGTTTGTTTCATTCTACATTCATTCTACCTATATTAATGTCAATCTTGTTAAGTTTTATATATACTTAAAATTTCAAAAGCTTCCGTAAGTACGGTTGCTTGAATAGATTTTTTTATAAAAAAAATGTAAAGTAAGATTTTATAATATATGCTCAATATACATTAAATTATTACATGTCATATTTTACACAAAAACCGTTATATTTATATACTATTTTTTTATAAATATACTGTATTTCAAATCTTATGAAAATGATAAATATCATAAATCTGTATTAGTAATAATGAACTCAAATTACAAAATAACCATGGATCATTAAATAGCGCCATACGAGTATATAAACTGTCCATACAATATTATTATAATACTCTTTTAAATATTAAAAATTTGATACAAAAATTGCCTATGAATGTATGGAGCAAGTAAGTGAGTATTTTTTTTTTTTTTTTTAAAAAAAGATATATCTGGGTTTGTTATAAACCCAAATACAACCTTATACACCTTTCACACTAAGCTAAAAGCTTGTGCCGTGAAAGGGGAGTTAGCAATTAATGTGTAAAGTTATTTGGGGAGTATATTTGCGAGGGTTGGAAGATGTGATAGGGACATTGAAAAAAAGGAAAGTGGCCGATGCTAGAGTGAACGGTGCACTTCGACCCATTATCAGCAATGACAATGTGTTGAACATGGCTAAAATACTGGTGCACAATATCATTCCGACATCATCACTTACGTATGCAAGCGAGACATGAATATGGTTGAAGAAGGATGAAAGTAGAATAAATGCAGTGGAGATGCGATCGCTGAGAAGAATAGTTGGTAAAACTTTGCGTGATAGAGTGAAGAATCTTATACAAATATTAGAAGAATGAGCAGATGCAAGAAGAGTGTTGTGGACAGAATGTGCGTGAATAAGTTACTGTGGGTTGGACATGTTGAATAAACGAACGGGGTAAGGACAAAGACTATCGTCTTGCTTGAACTTGTTTGACAGAAAGGGTGTGAGGAAGCGCGGGCGTCCGAGAATCACGTGACTTGATCACGTGGATCAACTTCTCAAGAGCGGCCGAATTGAGTAAGAGGAAACGACGTGCGTGCATGAGAAATTTTATGAATATGGAAGAAGAGAAGGATGTGTGTAAAGATAGATCTATTTACCCCACTTGGGACTTGGGTATAGTATAGTACATAATAATCACAGAGTTATAAAATAACCAACCATATTGAGGTATCTCCAATACCACTACAAAAGAAAGACTAAAAATATTTTCTAACTTTATATAACGTTATTTTAGCAAATACCTGTAAATAATAATAGCAGATGTAAAGTATAGTAGGTATTATAGTATAGTAAAGTATCATATCTTGTAGGTACATATTGTTAAAACTGAAAGTTAGACTTGCAAAATATTTTTCTCATTGTGACATTATGTGACATTGTACATACGTTGTACATGTTACAGCATATAGGTCTGAAAAATTATTTTGTCACTACGCGTTGTAAATTTTGTAATTAATTTTAGACAATATAATATCTTAACATCCCACGGTGAGGTTTTGTTGTCAAAAATATTTATATACTTATAACGTCTATAGTGACGTCATGAATGTTTGATATAGGTATACAGTATCTATTATAATATTAGCTCCACATAAAATATATCTGAGATCGTTCATAAATGTATCTACAAAATAACGATGAAACTTCATACTATGTATGAATTACTTACTTATTATATTTTTACAGGAATACAAACAGTCATGCTAATGATAATATCAACAGAATTATATATTATTAATTATATTAAGCCATCAATGGTCCAGTAAAGTCACCTATCATTTTTCGTGTGTTTTAACACTTTTTTAAATTTGTTTAAATTTACATGAAAAAAAAACACAATTGGCTTTAGTTTTAATTTAATTGAATAGTGACCTGGTTTCGACTTACAAAGTTATTGTCAAACTAATGTCAATGAAGGAAACCAGGTCACTATTCAATTATGTAAATATTATGTTAAACCAAAACCAATTGTGTTTTCTTCCACATGGAGTTTTACAAAATAAACGTTTACTTAATAAATATGTTGCAACAGCAATGCCAAATACAAAGTATTGATGCAACAGCAATACCAACAAAGCAACAGCACGTGCTTTATGCTAAAAAATAATTTTTTATACCTCTTTAAAATAAATAATTGAAAATCTTTTTCATCGCAATGGTACTGAAATAAATAAATAAGTATTAATTAGGTCACCCGGGAAATACTAATTTCTCAGTTAAAGTGTCCGTGTTCTGATTGTTTGTTAATTTGATTTTCTACTTATCCTAACACATAATTATATAGGAAGCCACATTTGCTTCTATCTAACACCTCTTTGACCCTCTTCTTTATTTTGATGAAAGGATGGAGAAATTTCTATAATCTTTTAGGATAGTGTATTCTTTAAGAGTTTAGAATGATGTAAAATATATTATAACACCAATGTTTTATATTCAATTCTGACAACTCTACCAATAGTTTTGCATTTGAATGCAATTTTTTTTTAAATTTCATTGAGAGGTTAATAGATATGTATGTATTTGAAAAATATATTTACGGCGGAATTATATTTATATTTACTTATTTCATTCGGGAACTGAAATAGAAGATTCAAGATAAATATGGTTTCTCGATTGATGGAACATAGGTTGTAGAAGTGAGAGTGGCGGAATTAGTGAAAGTTGTTTATGGACCCCGAAAGTGATCCGTTAAGCCAACCTAGATTCAATTCTTAAGTGTTGAGACGCTTTTTTCACTCCTCATAGATTTCGCACAATATCGGATAGATAGTGTGAACATGGTTCTCCAATAGAGTTGGTTTTACCATAGTTTTAATTGTATTTTCACCGAATGAATACTTAACAACGAATCGTGATTTCTCCTTGAATGAAACGAGGATTAAAGCTAGTGTACTAAAAAGATACATAATAATTCTACAGAAAGACAGCGCGAGACAAGTGTTTCCGTTGTTCTCAATAGAATAATGATACTAAAAACACCTCTAACTAAAGGTAGGTAGGTACGTACAAAGAACAGACCACGTATTATATAGCTAGTTGTAGGCATTATTTTTATTAACAACTGAAATATATGTAATTATAGTACAGTGGTGAAGTAATGAAAGTTTATAAAATAGTGATTTTTTCATTTTATTTCGCAAACTGACAGTTCTAACATAATAAATAATATATAGTAAATAAATCACGGTTAGAGAACTAGTAAAATTTGCCAACATTGTTTAGTATTATATAATGCAACTTATGCAACACACCTACATTTAGTTGACAAAACAGCGATATTGAACTTATAAAAATAATTATAACATATTAAATTAATCGTCTCTATTCAAGAAACAAATAAAGGAATGGGACAGAAAATGGGAGTAGAGAAGAAAAACATCAAATTTAATTGGTGGATGGAGCTCGTAGTGATGTGAGAAGAGAAAATTCTCCAAAGAATTTCTCCTCTGATGGAAGAAAAATTTCTCTCCATAATTTTTCTTAGTGGTATTATGACCTTTCGCCCAGTACACTTCGCAGCCAAATTGATTGATCCAAAAATTTGTGGTGCTGATTAAGGCCCAAATCATATTAACACTTTTTCCATAAACGTGCCTGCAATTTTTTTTAAACTTAAATATGGGCATGTGGGGTGTCAAACATCAAGATTTTTCATCAGTTATTAGCACTTTTTTCTATGTAGGTACCTAACATTTTTTTGTTTTCATAATAAATTGTGTCCATATTGGTGATAAATTGTTTCAACATTTGTACATTGTTATTGATTGATTGAATAAAGTATTTATTATTATTATACTGTTAAATAAAAAATAAAAAAAATTCTCCGAAAATTCTCTCCTTCGAGAAATTTCTCGAAAAATTATTTCTTGAGAATTCCACAACACTAGGCGCTCGTAGTAGCTGCCTGAAACCTCTGACGTCTCATTTTTAAAAATTAAAATATTACCTAATGATTCAACACAACGAAATTTTAATACAGTGTTTTAGTTTCAATAATTTTATGTAGGTAGATAATTGTTTTTTGAGTGTTAAATTATTTTCAAACTACTTAAAAATAACAAATTTAAAAACAAAATAAACTAGTGGATAAAATTTGTGACAAATAATAATACCTACCTAGTTAGAACTCATAGAATTGTTTCATATTTCAAATTTGTGACAGTTACAAATGCATGCAGATTTTTTGATAGCTAAATTAAAATTATAAAATATGTTAAAATTTGATAATAACAATAATTTAATTTAAAAAAAAACTGAAAATGCGGTGGTTTGTACCACAAAACGGCGCTAAATAAATTGTCCAGATTATTATTATTAATATAGGTGTTCATAAAAGGAAAGAAAGAATGCTAATCAAACCATAAAATGAGAATTAGGTACAGCATTATCATGTACAACGTCCTCGAGGTGCTATGGCACAAAGATGGCGCTTTAAATACTCTCAGTTTATTATTATTATTACTATCTATATAAGTCTATGAAGAAAGAAGGATTTGATATCACCAACTGATCTAAATCAATTTTGTTTTGTAAAACACCCACTCCAAGTTGAATATTTTTTTGTCTACATCAGGACAAAGGGAAGAACATGTGTGTAGTAAATTATATTAAAATTATACAACGAATAGGCAAACCAATTTCAAACGAAGAAGATGACGGAATAAATGCATCACTTTCTTATTTACATAATTAAGTTTATAGAATAATAAACATTTGCCGACTTACCACATGTGTCAATAATATTAGTTTCCAATCGAATATAATTTGATACAATGTGTGCTCGACAGATGAATACATTACAAATGTAGCAGGATTTTACTATAATGAGAAAATTCATATCTATATGTGAGTACCTTTTAGATTTTCAGACCCTCAAATGTGTATTATGATGGAAAATTATGTAAAACGGGTAACAACATTATAATAATATATTAACTTACTAGCTCGCAATGTAAGAGGAAGTTAAATATCGTTAGTAAAAATAAATGGTGGTCTATAGTAAAAAGATGGTCGGGGGCCCAAAATGCGACACATCAACTTGTTGTTATTATATTTGGTGCCTGTTGCTTCTAGAGTATTCGCCGAGTTCACCATCTGCCGCGAGGCAATCACCACCTGCCGTAGGCACGTGATCTTCTGCAGTAACAAGGTACATACAACTGATAGGCAGATGTTCAGCAATATTATTCTAGTAAACACATTGGTTCAATAGGCAGACAGTTGTAGTACTATTGTAGTTTTGTTCCAGCGCAAAATAGGAGTACTCCTCGTACTCAATAAATGATGATGTAGGTACCTTTATTTATGTTCAATGAAATGTCAAACTTTTCAAATGTCAATGGCAAACATTTCAAATGTCCGTAAAATTATTCGTCGGCACACAAAAGGCATTATGTACGTGTAACACATTTGAAGAGTTCATATAATTAGGTAAAGGGTGTCGATCCATTTTTTACAATTAATATTTAACTATCAATACAGAATTGTTCGTATTTTCGCTACAAGGCTATATTGTATTGTAACCTATACAATAAATATCCGCCTTCATTCTAGAGTAAATCAATAACTCTAACCGGGTTAGTTGGAAGACATCGCATCTTAGCGATAAACTTGCTCTCTGTACATTAAATTGTATAACTGATATTTGTATGACACTGTTTTATTTTGTAATATTGTAACCAATGTACAGTGAAGAATAAAATAAAATACATAAAAAAATAATAAGAAAAAATCATAAAATACCTACTCGTATCAAAAGAAATTTTAGGTAAATTGAAACAAGTAAGTATTTATTTCTACTATAGATTATGAATCATATTCATGAGAGAGACGTCTTTTGTCATTTTCAATCGACTCATAGACGTCGAAAAACGTCTCTCTTACAATTTAGAATCTTAAGTAGAATGAAACACTTGTTTCAATTAACTTAAAAATGTAACTCTACTACACCTGCACCGATACAATTAATAATGTATCCAAAACACTTCAAGTAAAAATATTAATGTGCGGTTTTTTAGCTTCCACATTCTGGGTTCGATGTGGCATTGAGCTGTACTCGTATAATATACATAAGGTTATTCCAGAACTCTTAATGTCTTGTGGTTTGCGGCATGGATGAAGATAAATAATGTGTTTGTCTATATGAAGTAAGGATTTTTATTATGCATTTCATACAAATATGAGGTGTTTCATAAAAAATATATATGCTCTAAATACAATTAATAATTTGGAATATATACGTGCGATGTAATCTTCTAAAATTCAGTTTTAACAACGCTGTAGATAGGAATGCAATAGATAGGCGTCCAAAACAAAAAAAAATATAAATAAAATACAATTACCTTATACAATTCAAAATTTTTGATTAATTTGCCGACGACCAATTCCATAATTGCATTTTTGATATAATATTATTTATGTATTTAACTGATTGTCTTATTTGAGTACTCGTAAAGCATCACGCTTAAGACATTAAACATCTCCAACTCAGCGATGAGATCTGTCATCTGACTTGAATATTTATTTTCCTGTAACATTCATGGGTGAGGGAGGTTGCAACCCATGTGTCTGACTTGAATATCTTTAACATTTATAAGCAAAGAGTAAAATACGACTTACATGTATTTTAGTGCAGTTGTTCCGCTGACTACGACATTCGCAGGAAATGCCGTGATGGTATGAATGAGTGAAAGAAATTGTAAGAAATGTTGTCGTAATATTTTGAATATAATCAGATGAACGCAGTAAAATTATAAACAAAAAAATTGCATGATAATGTAGCTTCATTATTCTGCTTCCCTTCTTATTCACGCATCATTTAAGGGATGGCAGAGAGCCAAATAAGAAACAGCTATTTGAGATATGATGTAGGCGTCGTAATGGACATAATAATAATCATCAGTAACTCGATGTGAAGGTTGGAGATAATAAAGTTGATACTTAATAAAGTTAGTGGAAGGGTGGAATGTATGTATGTATTACATTTTGTGATGAGTATCATCTATTTCAGATTAAATAATAATAATAATAAAATGTTTATTTATCAAAAATAAAAATTACAGGATATTATAGCATTATAATATAGGTACATATTCTAGTAATAAAATGATTATTAGAAAGTTTCATATAAAGATGAAAACAGTACCTATAAGATACACTTTAATATTCCAGTAAGAATTGTGAGGTGTACAATTGTCATATAAGGTTTACTTGAAGATATTGCCTCAAGGCAATATGTACGCCTTTTGTAAAAACAATAAAGTGTTTATTATTATGTTTTGAATTCAACAAAAAAATGTAAAAGTGACCTTACGAGTTAGATCAATATTATCTTTGTAGGTACAACAAATAATATTATTATTCAACTAAAATAGATACATATAAAAATACTTATCCATAACTCCATAAAAACCAACATAGATAGTGCCTACAGAAGTGATAAAAGTTATCGATGGACTTAAGTTGAACTCAGCCCCTGGAACTGACGGTATTTGCACTAGAGTTGTAAAAGAATCTAAATCTATCTTAGCGGAGCCCCTTGTGCATGTATTTAATCTGAGTGTATCGAAGGGGATCTTTCCTTCAATTTTGGGTGAGGCCGTAATATGTCCTATCTTTAAAAATGGAGACTCACAGGTGGCATCAAACTACAGGCCAATATCTCTTTTGAGTGTGCTGTCTAAAGTTTTTGAAAAGCTAATTAAAATAAGATTGTTGAAGTTCTTGAAGACAAACAGCATTCTGTCTCCCAACCAGTTTGGATTTACTCAGGGTAAAAATACAGAGGACGCAATTACTGCACTAACAGAATATATATCGGGTAACTTGGACAGGGGAAGGAAATGTATAGGTATATTTTTGGATCTGGCAAAGGCCTTCGATACCGTGTCACATGCAATCCTTCTCAAGAAACTAGAACAAATGGGTGTCAGAGGTCTGTCTCAGAAATGGTTTACCTCTTATTTGAGGGAGCGGAGTCAATCAATTCGTGTTGGAGAATGGAAGAGTGGCGGTCGCCGGTCGTACCTGTGGAGCCTACGGAGTTCCTCAGGGTAGCATTCTGGGCCCTCTACTTTTTTTAGTGTACATTAATGATTTTTGCGAAAAAAATTTTTTGGAAGCACCCGGTAAAGAATTGGTCTCCCACTCTTCTGCGTAAGTTTTCGAGTGTCCTGTAAAAGGCAGGTGTTCGAAAAAATTAAGACATTATACATCTTAAATTCAGCGATGAGGTTTGCCACCCATCCTGAATGTCTTGATTTTATATTGGCACGAAGAGGACAGTTTGCATGTTTCTTACATGCAGCTGATCTGCTGGCTACCCCACTTGTGGGATATGCCGTGATGGTATAAAATAATTTTTTGGAAGGTACTATTATCACATTTGCGGATGATACTGTTCTTTTGTTTGAAGGCAAGGATTGGTGTACCGTTTCCCGGCTCGCACAATTTGGCTTCAATGAAGCAAAATCATGGTTAGATAGGAATCTTTTGACTCTGAATACAGAAAAAACTAAAGTGGTATGTTTTCATATAAATGCACGGACGCGCCCGCCCAACGATGTTAAGATTCATGTACACTTAAACTATGGAGGTTTGAATGAGAATCTTGAGACTTCAACTCAAGGAATAGAACTCGTACAGCATGTGAAATATCTTGGTGTACAGATCGACTCAAACTTAAACTGGAAAGAGCACGCTTGTATTCTAAATACACGAGTAAGAAAACTCATATACTTTTTCAGACGACTTAGAGAAATCCTTGATTTTCCTTTGTTGCGCTCGGTGTACTACGCGCTGTGCTACTCTATTGTTAACTATGCAATTTTGAGTTGGGGGGGTGCAGCTAGAAGTGTATTGAATTCGTTGACCAGGGCACATAGGATAGTGTTGAAGTTTATGTGTGGACATCCTTACATCTATCCAACAGGGGAGTTACTGAGGGAGTGTGGAGCGTTGGACGTGAGACAGGTTTACATTTTAAGATTGACTGAGTATCAGCATAAAAATGCACCAGCTGTCCCACCAACTCCACGCCAGCATTTCACCCGACAGGTTTCTGATCGGAGACATTCCCAGGTGGTGACAAATACAACCTTCCGCCAGAGATTCCATACTGTTTTGGCACCAAAGGTATACAACACGTTTGAGCTAGAGTGGAGAGTCCTGCGGGGTCACGGTGCATTTAAGAGAGCAGTCAGGAGGCATCTTGTTGACATCGGGGTGGATGGGTCGGAGGCCTTATTGAAATTATTGGTATGAGGGTGAAATCAAAAGTGCTCAATTTCCTATCATTTACTTTTGAAAGCATGAGTTGCAATGAAGTTTTGACATTGATTGGTTTTCATTTAGATATTTCATATATATTTTTATGCATGTGTTTTTTTTATTTATTTATTTTTTGACACTAACTCATTTGCCGACTCACTCGTTGTCCTTTGTGTCTCGAACTTGATTGTTTACACTAACTTGAAAATTTGTACTAACACATTCACTGATTCAATCCCTGCTAACTCGCTGACTTACTTAATTTTTCTGACTCACTTTCTGATTTGTGTACCTACTAACTCAACCACTAACTGTTATATTTCATTTTATTCTTTTATTTTTGTGTACATATTTTATCTTTTTTTAATTTAATTTATACACTTACATTTTATTTTGCATATTTTGTTATGTTTTTGCTTGTATATTTGATTGTCTAATTTTTGCTTGACAGGATAAGTCGATTGTTAGGTATATAAATCCATTGTTATCCTGCCACAACACAGCCTTGCGGCTAGTGTGGTAGACAGATATTTGTGCATGTTTTTATATATTTTCATGTGTGTGATATGATTGTGAACAGTATTATTTTTAATAAAGAATATTATTATTATTATTATAGATGAAACATAC
Source organism: Athripsodes cinereus (assembly GCA_947579605.1). NCBI lineage: Eukaryota > Metazoa > Arthropoda > Insecta > Trichoptera > Leptoceridae > Athripsodes > Athripsodes cinereus. The sequence goes on along the minus strand of OX388306.1, from coordinate 28,793,504 downwards.
CTCAAAATTAGTAGAAATTAGTTTTTTGGCTTAATATAATTATTTTGTAGAAATTCTGTACGTTTGAAACATGTTGCGACACGAGATTTCATATATAATATTATGGAAGATACCCATGATAAAATTGATTTATTTTAATTTAATGTTCATCAATAAAATTGATCACATTATCATGTATGCTGTAAAGATGTAAATACCGAATGTATCTGCAATAAAAAATAATAGGAACAATATAATATGTGCGTTTGTTTGTTTGTTAAGGTAGCATAGCACCTATAATAATATATTTTTATTGTTATATACCAGTATAAATTAGGTAATGTGGATAATGTTGCGATAGTGTAACATGTCTGATTGAGAAATGATAGGCTCTTCTTATGTTGTTGCGGTGTGTGTTTATTTCAAATTTATACTGTGCTTATAAATAAACTTTATACCTGGTTCTGCAAATATATACTAGCTGATCATTGATATATATGTAACATAATTATGTGATGTTAGTTATGCGCGCTAGTAAATTAAAAGAAAAACCCTAAATATTGTCAGGTGTTTACTTATTCTAATAACAATTTTTAAAAACACAAAAAGGGAGTCATGTGGTTTATTCAAGTAGGTTTCATGGTAGCTATAAAAAAATTTCTATGATGTTTCTAGACATTGGAGTTACGTGTTAAAGTGAATAAAAGGTTTTGGGATTTTTGAGAACCTTTCTAATACTTATTTGTGGGGTGGTTTCCACCCAAAACGTGTTCAAAAATACATTAAGTATTAATTATGAAAATTGTGTTGGGAAATCAGAATTATATAATAATATGGATGACAGGTATTGATAAATAAACACGACCTCAATTTGATTTACTCTTATTCGCAAGCGGATATTTCTTGCAAAAGGGTCACCATCAAAATCCCTTGAAACCAACTGTGTTTTGTAGACCACACTAACTTCAAAATACTTTATAGACTTCGAATTAGGTCCAGACTAAATTATTACACGAACTTTGTACCCTGAACATATCCTCAATAATTTTATTATTAAACTTTCTTCGAAGAAACATTAACCGGGATCATCATTAGTTTACGATTTGGTTGAATAACCGATAAAAGAGTTCAACTATATTATGAACTTGACTGTTTCTTTCAATTGCAAATACTCGTAAAAACATAATATATTAATACTATCAAGCAAAAGTTGTTTTATTCAAATATGTACTCGTAGTGCAACCACCTGATACAAATCTATTAATATTCCAAATCTCTATCTATCTCTATAGTCTATACTCTATACCATCGTAACATTTCTAACAAGTAGCCGCATTGGGTAATGAGTATAATAATTTAATTTAATTACAAATCAATAACTGTCCTATTTAAACATATAGTTGTTAGAATTTACTAGTATTAGGCATAGACATACTAGATTTACAGCGCGATACATTTTTTCGGAATCATTATGTTCCAACATCAATATCCTTCAAGCATTAGCAATATATTGTCAAACAACCAACGCCAGTTAAAAATGGATGCAAAATTCGATCGACTGCATGACCGATTTTTTTTGAATTACCGATCTAGTATAGTATCTTTGGTATTAGGTAATATAATATTTTTAGTGTAGGTATCTTGTACACTACTACTAGTTGGTATATATTATATAATATATTATATAATATATTATATAGGTTCATTGAATTTTCATTGTTAAATAGCATACAAGTATTTTAACCGCACGTTACGTACCCACATATTATTATGATCCAGGTATGACTACATATTTTAGGCTCAATATATACGCCTACACCAGCGCTTGCCTTTAATCTATGAGATAATCAAAATAATGCCTCACCTAAACAATTATTACATAAATCTTTATTGATTTAGTTAAAAACAACTCAATGCTTGCTGCTGTATAAACAAATGTTAACTTAATAAAAAGTATCACTCACGAACAAAAATGTATTATGAGGTAGGTAGTTTTGGGAAAAAGTATTCCGAGTTAGGTATAGTTTTTTTGTGACTAGTTTTTCGGTGGATTGGATCATAAAATTATCCGGCAAGATCCATATTATTATTTTGTGAGTCATCCAAACTGCATTCATGGTACTCTGTCCTCTCATTTTGAATACTCAACTACTTACAGCGCCTGCACTATAATGTATGTAGGTATAATGGATGCTCTAATATTGTTATAATAGGAATGGAGCATGTTAATGAAGATAATGCGGGAAGCAAGAAATTTTGTGGTTGGTGTTCTTATGTAGGTATCGTAAAATAATCCACAGACACCAGAACACTAAAGTATCTAATAAATATATTTTTGGAAAAGTATTCCATAGTAAATAAATATATAAAAATATGTAGGTAATCAACTACAAAATTGAAAATATCAAAATGCTAAAGAAATTATTAATAAATTGGTAATTGATTTTAAATTGAATGATAATCATTTAGTATAGGTACCTACGTTGTCATTGAATATTGATTGTTCTGCTCATCGGTCATGATTACATAATACTATTTATTAACTATCTATACTTCCTCGATCATTTTTAGTACCGGCGATTAAGGTATGTGCTTACTCGTATATATACAATGACCATTGATTTTATTACAGGTAGTCATCAAATAAATATTTATGTATTTGAATATATTACCAGACCAATTCGAAAAGTTGTCAGTCATAATAAGAGTTGAACGACCAATCATTCGAATGAATCATCTTATACTGTCTGTACTTGTGATGTAGTGTCTAACCAGCGATCATAATATATAATATTTTTAAATACAAATTTGAATTATGTCTATAGACCACCAAATGATATCCCAGGCAGTCAAGCCCGTAGATCATTGCAAGCAATCCATCTTTGTAACATTCATAACGATTGACTTTTTTATTTGCTTTACATTGACTATATCCCATCACATCGCCTCTCTTGCGGGGTAGATGGAAAGGTTTGAACGCCACTTATTCTTATCTTTAAAAATATTTATTAATACGAAAAACAGAATTGAAAAAATAAGATTAAATTTTAGTATTGAAAATACGAGAAAAAATGACACACCAGGAAAAAATCATAGTTTTGCAGAAAAAAACTTGATTCTATGAGCATTTTTCTTTGATTGCAAAGGTCTACGACATACTAAAAAAATATTTCTCAAGATAAGGCACTAAAACTTTACATACAAAGATGAGAAATCAACTATGAATAGTGTATTTCAGTAGATAAGGAAAAACAAAAATAGCAATAACAATATTCTTAAATTGTCTTTATGAATGAGAGATAGAGAAGCGATACATAATAGCTAGAAATTATCTAAATTTTGTTGACATTAAACATGTGCCTAGGAAGAGATAGAGTGAAATAATTATATTGGATATGTAAATACTTATATTATCTAGTAGTAACATTGCAGGTAACCAACAATACCTAAAAAATATAAGTTTATAGAGGAGTAAACATGATTACAAATGGGACGGTTTTCAAACGAAAGATCGTGGCTATTTTGCATCTATCTAATTAAAATCATCACAGCATCTTAAACCACGAAAATAGTTAGCAAAGTAATTGCATGAAATAAGTAAGTAGGCCGTCCTCGCTGTAAGTATTTTGAGAAATAAAACATTCAGGATGCTTGAAATGTTTATTTTACAATAAATAATAATATTTTTTTTTTAAAGATATATCTGGGTTTTGTTTGTTATAAACCCAAATACAACCTTAGACACCTTTCACAGTAAGCTACTAAAAGCTTGTGTCGTGAAAGGGGAGTTTGCCGGCACCTGGTATCGAACCACGGACCTCTTGTTCACGAGGCCGAGACTCTACCTCCAGGCTACCACATTAAGGGTTGCACCCACCCTCACCCATGAATGTTACAGGAATGGCAGTTCCTATGTCATCCATACTCTTCAAGCAAATTCTTTCTAAGGAAGGGCTCAAGGTTCGCCTGAAGGACTCCCCCTGACAAAACCCTTCCTGAAATTAAATACAACCGTTAATGTCCACCGACTCTCTATTTTACAATATGACTTAGAATTAGCTTACAGTTACGTATTATCTACGTACTAGTTGTTTGCTTAGACTAATACAAAGGATGAAGACTAGACACTTGGAAATTTTAAACTAAATACATTTTTCATAGCCTTCGGGTTTCTACAAACAAATAAATATTTCACGACGTAGTGGTTGTTCACTCGGTTTCTGAAATCATAAAAAAAAAGAAATTTTAAGTCAATGTACACGAAAAAATGTTAAAATATTATTGTCCAAGCATAGATTATACATATGTGCTTTAGTTTTGGACCGGCTGCCCTAAGCAGTTGTTCTAAAGCTCACCTCCTGTTATAGGAGAAAAGGACGTCACAAACAGAGTGAGTTCGATCAAGTCAAACGGCCAAGTGGTCATACAGGGATGGACTAAATAACCTCAGCGGGAATGGATCCCGGTCGCCGTAGGATATCCCATTTGCTCTTCCACGACTCAACAAACCTCCGAAAACTCTTGAAATTTTCTGGATTCAAGGTTAGCTCTCCGAACCAGATTGGCCTGGGAGTATCTGGAGTCATACTGTCAATCATTTCTCTTCTTTCCTCATCCATAATCGAGCAATTCCAGAGGATATGTTCAGCATACTGGCTACCGACGAACTCAAATCTTATTTAATATTAATAATAATTTGGTATTTTTTTTAAGATGCGCAGTTTTGTGGAAAAACCACCGCAAGCGGCCATTCAAGAATAATAATAACACCTCCTGAACAATAGGGGTTTTAACCCTGCCTTGAACACCTCCATACTTTTCAATTTATTATAGGTATTATGTTCATCTACCCATTTAAACTACATCGCAATCCTTCATGCAAGATTTGAGGTCGACTGATTACTTTCAACACGTGATGTTCTTGAGAATTTGGTCCACCTGGTTTTGAAACGTAATTATCGATTACTTGTGTTTTTTTACACCCCTTCTTTCAGACATTTTATCATAGACTTCACTTGCAATAATTTTTCTATTGTTGTAGTACCATCAAAATACAAAAATCTACGCTTTAGAAAGGCGTTTATGAATTATGATATCCATTTATTCTTCATAGAAACTTAAGATCCTAATCAAGTAGGTACACGAGATTGTGTTAGAATTCAGATGTTTTTTTTTTGCATAATTTTGTCAAATTATTTCAGTACTCAATTGAAGATTGGGTAATTAAAGTGTTTTCTGACAGCCTACTATCAGACAGTTTGAAAAATACTTTTTGAAGATCTAACGTTATTTCCGATCTTGTTGGATACCAAGAAAGTAAAATAAAAAGCTTTTATTTTGTTATAGAAGTAAACTTAATTTTGAAAATTAAAGGTATTTTTACTTGTAGTGATCTCAAAGTAAGCATTTTTAATTTAAATTATGCGATAGAGTATTGAAGGATGTACATTATGGGTCCAAACTTGAGTGCATTTACTCATTCAAAGTAACATATTTGTAATTTTTGTTACGTTAGTTAGTTATAGATATTTTATTTCGTAGTAAAGTATCCATACATCCAGTATATCTATGATAATTTGATAAAAATGAATGAGTTATTAATGATAGAACTGTCCACATATTAGATATGACAGCTTTCATGTGGATATGATAATAGCTACATAACTCACTAAAGATAGCAAGAGCTGAAAATGAGACATTAAGACGCCCTCCATCTACTACCTATACAAGGTTTACAACACCATATTCAGTTATCAGAAAGAAAAATGACCGAAAAATTGTGATAAAAACGATGTATTGCCTAAAGAAAAGATTTCAAGGAAATCAAACCTAAATTCGAAATTTGTAATACATGACTGCATTAGTATTGTATTACCATGTTGTACCATCTGTTACTTGATTTAAATAGCTATTTTCGACAAACCTTTGCCATTTACTGATGTTTGTTTGTAATCAAGGTACAGTAAAGAATGAATACATAAATAAATAAAAATACATTTTTTTTATAAAAAATATCTCGCAACTGTTACATAAGTTCATCATTTTAAAATAAATGACACAGTTATAATGAATATAGACTCTAATTTAGATACCTTATTCTTTTTCTATTTTCTCATTTCAGTAACTGTATGTAGCAAACATGCAAGTAATTCACGTGCCAACAAAATGAAGACGTTCGTGATACGTGGCATGCCTCAGCGCTGAAAAGAAGATCATACGTGTCTATCAATAAATCTGTTATGTAGATAGTTCTATAGGTGAATATTATGTATGTGCTTAGCTATAATCCAGTTCAGACTCAGTATACAAACAATTATGATGCGAATGGCAGTAGAGCAAATAATATTCTCATTCATTATAACCAAACAGTTGAAAGCTGATATACACTATACAGTGTAGGTGTTTATTCTGTATTGTGAATTGAATAATTAATATGTAGATAGATACAAAATATATTAAACTAGGTATATACTATCAATAATATTACTATTATTAAATCAATTTGATTAAGGGATTAACTTAAGATTATGTCGTCTACACTATCTATATTCTCACGCCATGCCTCTTTGGAGTAAGCAGATAATACACACTAAGTTAAGTCAATCAATATCACCACTCCAGAGCCGATGCAGTGACTTTCAGGAATGATAATTGACATTAGACATTGTCTATGGCATTTATTAGCTGCCTTTAACTGTATTTTTTTATTTTTAATATTGTTTATATACTGTTTATAATGCTTGATTTTTTGAGTCTCATATAGAAAATATTAAGTTGTCTGAACGGTTTGGCAAAGTGTTCTGTTGAATAATTATTAAGTTGAACGGATTTAGCTGAAATATAAATAAAAGAACGAGGTGGGAAACTGTAGGTGGACACTTTCTATGAAATAATAAATAATAATTATTTAATTCAAAGAAAGATTAATTAAACTTGTGGTATTGCCAACTGCAGGGTTACTCTTGACAAAACTAAACACGATCTTAATCTAGTCTTGATCTTGATCATACGACGCACGAAGTGACTATGGTCAAAAACACCGCGTTACCGCTAACGCGCGATCGGTTTGTGTGTATTTTTGGCCAATAGTCACTTCGTGCGTCGTATGATCAAGATCAAGACTAGATTAAGATCGTGTTTAGTTTTTTCAAGAGTAGCCCTGCTGTTTATTTTAAACTCAGAAAGTATGGAGTTTGTTTGTTTATAGTGCGATTACAAGTGAAAAATCACAAAATTATCATCTGATATATTCAAATATCATTCCACAAAATTGCCTACATAAATAATGAAATCTAGAAAAGCAGAGTCAGTAAGTCCCACTTTGCTCATATAATCAACATCTGTATAAAACACATTAATTTATTTTAGCCATCCCTACGTCCTTATTATGCGGGCGTCTGGAATATGTATAATCGTCATGCATATCATGCCTCTAAAGATTAGAGAAATCACTGTTTTTGTTGAATTTAAAAAAGCATGTTATGGGTGGGTGTCTGATCTGCCAATGGAGAGATTGCAGGATATCTTAGGATTTGTTCCATGATTTGTTTTGTGTTTTTGTGTTTTATGTGGGGTGATATTAATACTTGTGTTGGTATGTGGTGTGGGATTTGTGATGTGTGTGGTTGAGGGATGTGTTGTTTTTTACTGGTTTGTTTGTGTGTTGTTTCATGTTTGGACAGTTTGCAGCAGTGTTTTTCTTGTTATGAATGTGATTGTGTTAATATCGGAGATGAATGCTTTTTGTGATTTTATATATGTTCCAGTATGATTGATATGTTTGTGAGATGTTTGCTCTAGAACAGGTTATACCTAGTTGGGCAGCATCAATGAAAAAAAAAATGTATATTTTGCATTTCAAGCAACAATTTATTGTCGAATAACATCGTTAAATAAAAAAATAAATCATTATACTTGTGCAATCGTGAATATTGAGAGTCCGGATCCACAACATCAAACATTTTTTTTAATGTGAATTGATTTATTTCGTCATGTTCCTAATGGATGATGTGCAAAAAAAAAACAAAAACAATTTCAAATAGAATAGTATAAACGCGGGCAGATCTATTGAAAAAAGGAATCGGGTTTTTCTTTTGTTTCTCATGAAACTATTACGGTCCAATTCCCATGATGTTTGTGTATTTCACGCTTTTTAGATCTCGATATACATTACATAATACTGTATATCATGTATGTATTGTACAATGCATCAGAGAGTGTATCTCACAAAATATAGGTGGACATTGAACGCGAGTAGAATACGTAATATTGGGAGAAATAACTATATAGGTACCACCTACATAATATTATACTGACAAATTACGTGTTACTTTATGGTATTGATTCTCTACACACGCCTGGAACTGTCTCAAATGTCACTAAAAGATAGTGATAAGGGTAGGTACCTACCAATTTTGAATTGCTTGAAAGTTCGTGTACAACATGTAAATGCAGAGATGTGACGTATTTGAAATAAAAGTATTTAAAATACAAATACAAAATACGTATTTGTATTTTGTATTTCAAATACCTTTTTGTAAAAAGTATTTTGTATTTTATTTGAAATACTTTTTTTGAGTATTTTGTATTTTACACAAAATACTTTTACAAAATACCTTTTTATTGTTTGAAACAAAATTCTGCCATTAATTGATATGCGCGTACGCAAGCTTTTTTTGCCAATTTGTTGAATTACAAATACAACGTTTCCATTAGAGTACTCCATGTTTGAGATATACACACATAATAATGATGATTGAACAAATTATACATGACGCCGTTTAATGTTTCATGGCCATCTCAAGGGCGCTGTGATTTCTCCTGAATGGTAGCATTTTCAATTTTGTCTGGAGGCAATCTGTTCCAGGCAGATGACGCTGCGACTCTGTTTCTTCTTTCTGCAAATTAAGACGTATTTGCCCTTTTGAGTTCAACGAGTTTAAGAAGCTGATCACAGCCTTCGCCACACATTTTCGTCAGCGGAACAGCTCAGTGGGTGGTGTGCTGCCTTGTGGACAGTGAGACACAGTTTAAACACCACTATCTCTAGGACTCACAGTTAGTGTAGACTTCTTAGTAGTGAAGTTATGTGGCAGCTCTTATTCTCTCTGTAAATGATCCAGAGGCAACATTAAAAACCATCTGAAGACGATAAGGAAGAGTTTGGAGCAGTCCTGTATATAATATGATGTTACAGTAGTCCATACGATTTCAGATTTGGATTATCCATTCTGATTTATTTTGCAGCCCAAGTCAGGAATTCTCTTATCTGCTTGATGATACTCAATCCATTTATGACAATTTTTGACTTATCTCTTCTAACAATGGTACATTTTGTCATGACTTAATTAAAAAAAATTCTATTTTGACAGTTCTTCCTAAGGCTCATCCTCATTGTCTGCAAGCAATGATAATTATATCGAATCATGTCAACCCTTTCTCCATTTATGTATACTCTTGTCCAGTTTTTCATTCATCAATAGTATTCATCAATTGTCTGCAAGCAATGCTATATCTAATTTATTTATTCATTCTTTACTGTACATTGATAAAAAACAATTACATAAAAGGTATACATTCAAATTAAATACAATCAATATACAGAGGGCGAGTTTATCGCAAAGGCGCGATCTCTTCCAACTAACCCAAAAGTATTAACTTAAAAAGAAAAAAAAAACATGATTAAAATAAATTCAATGATCTAAAGGATTTTGGAAATAAAAGAGAAAAAAAAAATACATTCACAAAGTGAACATATATACAAAACATACATACATACACACATATATATAAAAAGGGAGAGACTGCAAAAAAAAAGATACAAACATACATACATACATAAAGGGAAAGGAAAAGGGGGGAAAAAGGAGGGGGGGGGGGGTTAGGAGTGATGGGTTTCAGGTTTCAGAGGCTGTGTTTGTATTTGTGGAAATCATTTTCTCCTTAACGGCTCGCTTGAAAGACGTCAGACTTTGAGTCAGCCTAAATTTTGAAGGGAGATTATTCCAGCAACGAGCACCCTGAACTGCAAAAGATTTTGAGATGAAAGTTGTACCATGAGCCGGGATTGACAGGATGCGCTGGTTATTCGACCTCAGAGATAAACCGTGACTCGCCAAGTATTCAAAAGTCTCCTTAACATAGTACGGGTTGATCTGCGTACAGAGCATTGTGGACAAATGTGAGTAGATGGAGCTCACGTCTTTGTCGTACAGTAAGCCATTTCAGGGTATTACGATATTCAGAAATGTGGTCAGTATTTTTTAGATTAAAAATAAACCTTATGCCAACATTCTGAAGTCGATCAAGTTTGTCAATTAGATCCTGATTCATGTCCACATACACGATATCAGCATAGTCGATAATGGGCAACAGCAAGGATTGGACCAATAAAATTTTTACTTTAGTGGGCAAGAATTTTTGCAGCATCTTTAGAGTGTGGAACTTGTAAAAAAACTTTTTCTTTAGAGTGTTAAATTGATGCTGCCAAGAGAGTCTCTGGTCCATGATTATGCCCAAATTTTTTACTGTCGCCGAAGAGGGTATTGCTACTGAATTCATAGTAGTGGGAGGTAAATTAATATTTTTCAACCTGGATATAGAGTGAAGGCTACCAATGAATATTGTCTGGGTTTTTGAGGCATTGAGGAGTAATCCATGAGCACTAGCCCAGTTTGAGATCTGTTGCAAACACTCATTGGTAGAATAAATGGCAGAGGAGATATTGTGAAGTTTAGCATGTATATAGATTTGCAAATCGTCCGCATATAGATGGTAGCGACAAGGCAACTGTTTCTAATCATGTCAACCCTTTCTCCACTTATGTATACTTTTGTCCAGTTTTTAATTTCTTTTTCATTCATCAATGGTTTAAATATTAAATACTTTTGTCTTACACCTTGTTCGACTATTTGTAAAAAGTATTTTAAAAAGGTATTTTAAAAAAGTATTTTGAAAATACGTATTTTGTATTTTGTATTTAAATACCATTTTGAAAAAGTATTTAGTATTTTGTATTTGAAATACAAAAATTCAAAAGTATTTGTATTTTGTATTTAAATACTTTTTTGGAAGTATTTTGCACATCTCTGTGTAAATGCATTAAAAAATTAACGGTCATCAACCAATGCTCAATAAGTCAATGCGTTAGATAAAATGACGCTTTTAAGGTGTAGATAGTAAAATGTGAAACCTTAGAAACTCGATTTATACCACATTTTCACATATTTTTTCATTGTCTTCCTATAATATTATGACATCTCCGACAACTGGGACGGCAATTGGTCAGTCGGCATCATATACATATACGCATGTCGTGCCAATAAAAAATTGCTATATTCCATTCATCCAAGTAACATAACGATTTTATAGTTAAATCCTTAGGATTTTCCATGCAAACCACAATATTTAAAACATCTCTATTATAAGTTTTACAATTAAGTGTATATATACATATCATCATGCCATTTCCAACAAGTGGAGTAGCTAGCCGACTACTGCTGCTAAATTCAAATGCTGGGGTAATAAATTTTCCAATTACGAAATTAAATATACAGAAAAAAAGTCATTTAGTATGAATAGAACGCCTCATTCATGAATTGCAAATGTCATCTGTCTTATATCTGAGGATTCACGGTGACAGGAAAGTTATTCGAATTACAATTATACGAAATTACGAAAATACGAATTCGAATTCGAATTCGAAAAAAAAAATTGATCGAATTTACTTTTTTTCGAATGGCAATTATTCGAATCCACAATTATCAGAAAACACAATTGTTCGAATTTTTATACGTCATATCGGTAACAACAATTATTCGAAATACAATTTTTCGAATTTTTACTTCCTGTCCATGGGAGTACACGTTTACTTTTTATTATCAAGACAAATAACTGCTCCTATTTTCGGCGAAAAGTGAACGTGCTTAGCGAAGTAATATTATAAATAACACGACTCAGTTTGCAATCGATTTATTTAAATAGTGTCAAGCGATAGGAAAAATAATTTAAATATATTTATAATTAGATATGAAAGCAAACGCATAATTTTCTTAAGACACTAAATAACATTTGTTCCTTATGAACTCATCAACAGTTGGATGAGGTATGGCTGGAGTTTTGTACTAATATGAAACGTAATATAATCGTGTCAATATGACCTTCTAAAGATCAAAATTAAATTAATTTAGGCTTATATAAAATGGTTCGAAGAATAGGATTTTCGAACAAATGTTAGTCGAACAATTAACTTTCTATTAATTGTAATTCGAATAATTGATAGTCGAACAAATGGTACTTATTCGAAGATTTGCTATTTCGAATAATTCTTTTTTCGAATAAATGTAAGTTCGAACAATAGTATTTCGAAGAATTTTCATGTAATAAGGATTCACGAACATCAGCCATTTAAATTTTCAAGAATACATAAAAACCTTAAAGAAAAAAATGGTTGATTATTCTTTATCAGAGACTCCACGGAATATGCCAGCGGAACAAGCTACCATAAATACATAACACAGATCAGAAATAAATATTTAAAAAGTATGCTTGCTGTTGAATCAGTCTACTGAGATATTTAATTTGATCTTCCTTAATACATTTTTACAGGGAATTCAGATCAAATGGATGTATTTTTAGTTCATTGGAAATGTGTGCAAACGAATTAAGGAAAAGCTGCGGGAACACATGTAGCAAACATTTTGTGAAAGAGAATTTCTCCTTCAGTAAACTCAATCAAATGCACGGGAAGTTTGTTTGTAACTTTGTTTCGTGAACTTTTACAGCAAGCAGCTTTGCTGAATTCTTAAAATAATGCCACGTTTCTGCTATAGAAAATAGCCAGTTACTCGGTTCGTTGAAAACGTGTGCATGAAATATTTCTACTGTTGGCTTTTTTATTTTCCATTTTCTTTTTTTTTTTTTTTTTTTTTTACATAGACAACTCACACAGATCGAGCTAGTCCCAAACTAAGATGAATCTTGTATTATGGGTACTAACGCGACGATACACACATATACATGTAACACCCAGACCCAGGACAATTTGAAAAAGGTCATTCTTCACTTTGCCCTGGCCGGGAATCGAACCCGGGACCTCGTGACTCAAAGGCAAGAGCGTTACCTCCACGCCACACCGGCCGACAAATTTTCTTGAACAAATCAAATAGAATCTAGCAACAAGAGTAATCAATAGTGACTAAATACTCGTAGGTATATATATATATATATTTAAAAAGATATATCTGGGTTTTGTTATAAACCTAAATACAGCCGTATACTTAGGTACACCTTTCACAGTAAGCTATAAGCCTGTGTCATAAAAGGGGAGTTTGCCGGCACCTGGAATCGAAGACTCTTTTTCCAGACTACCAATGAATTAGCACGAGTAGATATGAAATTAATTATAGATATGAAGTTTGATTCTGATATGGATTTTTCGTCGTTTTCCCAATGTCACACAAAGGCAAATGCTGGAGATGTTTACTTTACTCTACCCACAGCAGTAATTAATATGAATTTAATACCACTGACTTACATTGCCTGAACTATTATAATTACTATTTATTTATCCTTTAACAACATTATGATTTCTTCACGTTACGTTAGCCTGATAAGAGCGGAAGCTCTTTATGCCGACTCGTGATTAATACTCTTTGTGGAAGTAATAAATATACCTATGTAAGTAATTTATTTTTATTAACTTACGTGAACTTCCACCAAATACCGTCGATCGACAATAATAATAATAATAATAATAATAAACTTTATTGTACAAAATATATGGATACAAATGATAAAGTTACATGGTATAAACGAATATTACTACTATATAATAAACTACTAAAATGGCTGTTCTTTAATAAGTAACAATTAATGGAGTACTAAGTCAATATTACTAGGAGTATAGTGGGAAGTAAATGAAGGATACTTATAAATCAAGGAGGTAGTTGAAATTTCATGTATACTATAAAAATCCCTCTTTCACTACACTGAGGGTATTGTCAAGATTATTTCCATATCTAGTTGTATAGACAGATAAGTCTGTTGTGAGAGTTTCAAGAGAGTACAAATAATTTGTACAACGTGTGTGGGAGTGTTGACTCTATATTCCAAAACTTCTAAATTGCCATTAATGGGTAAGTAGTTAGTTGAAACATTGTTATCAGACATGTCTCTTCTACAATAGTATCCTCTCTTTACAACAATCTTTGGTTGAAAATTCGAAGTTCGTAATTGCGATGCACAAACATTGTAACATTTATTAACCACATAAATATTTTTAAATGTTTGAAATAATAATGATTATATTAATACAATGATAAGAAAAAATATAAATAAAATGTATATATAATAAAAAACGTGGTTAGATGGAAGAAATTACTTTATAGTGATAATCTCGCCACTGCACATCGTCCTAGTTTTTAAAAAATTGTATTATTTTGTTAACACTGTAATGTAATGATGATGTGCAAAAAGAATAAATAAATAAATAAATATAAAATAGTGACTTTTGTAATACAACCTCTTCTAGGCAACCCCTTAACATATGTAATTGTTTGTATTTAAGTAAGCTATCAAATGAAAAACTCTGAAGGAATTGTAAACTAATACTTTTAAAAAATAAGATATTGATTGAAATAACGTAATCTCTATAATTAAGGTACATTTTCCTACTTATTTACAATATTACACAACAATACAAATTAAATTAAAGCCTAAAAAATAAATGATTCTAAAAACAACTATAAAATAAGGAATAAGTTGTATTATGTACATAGATATTATATTGCAGCTATGTTCAACTTCACTCAAAAGATATTCCAGCGATACCTTGCTCTCATCACTCCTCACTGAATGAAATAGGTTTCGAAGGCACATTGAAGACTTTGTTTGTCCATTACGTGTAGCAGGAATGGTATAACTATATTTATTAATTATTTTGTATGAATATTTCAGAAAGTATAGAAATAGAACACGGTATTATGTTAAACTGACATTTACTTGTAGGCAATGTGGTGTTCACATTTGGCGAATATCGCCAGGACGCCAAAATATCGTCAGCCATTTGAACCGTGTGAACAAAATGACAGCTAGTATGGAACGATAAAAACTAGTAAAATCGATATCGTCTCAAGTTGACCACCTTTCCACTTTTTCTCTGGTTGAACGATTCGCGCATACGTAGATGTGCGCGGCGTCCGTATCTATGGTAAAAACTTTGTAACCTATAAATTTTATAATGTTTCCTGCTTATGGGGTGTTCACATTTGGCGAATATCGCCAGCCGAATTTCAAAATATAACGCCAGGCGAAAAAACAAAATTCGCCGTACGCCCATTGATCGTCACACCTGTTCACACAAGTCCACCGATATAGAAACGATCTGTCAGATGCGCTTTGATTTTGACACTGTTTTCAAAATGGCGTCGAGATGGAGATCGCGAAGTGTTTATTTTTAGTCGAAAATGTTATAGTAGAGGTTATAAGGCGCCTTTTAATTAAGGAAACAAACGCCATAAACCAACAAAAAAGATAACAGCTGTCACGAAGCGGGAAACATTATAAAATTTATAGGTTATAAAGCTTTTACCATAGACACAAACGCCGCGCATATCTGCGCAAGTGCAAATCGTTTGATCGCCCGAGAAAGTTGGAAGGTGGTCAACTCGAGACGATATCGTTTCTACTGGTTTTTATCGTTTCAGACTAGCTGTCATTTTGTTCACACGGTTCAAATGGCTGACGATATTTTGGTGCCCTAGCGATATTCGCCAAAGTGAGAACACCACATTAGTGACAGTTGTTATCTTTGTTTGTGGCGTTTGTTTCCTTAACTACAACATTTTCAACTAATAATAAACACTTCGCGATCTCCATCTCGACGTCCGCCATTTTAAAAACAACGTCAAAATCAAAGCGCATCTGACAGATCGTATCTATATCGGTGGACTGTGTGAATAGGTGTGACGATCAATGGGCATCCGGCGAATTTTGTTTTTTATGCAAACAAAATTCGCCTGGCGATATTCGCCAAATGTGAACACCCCATAATATTATTCGTTCAACTTAAACTAATTACTTCACACACAGCCAACAATACAACTAACGAGATATTCAAAACAGACCTTTTCCCAGATAATAATTATATTGTACTCTACCCGGTTGAAGAGAACTTTTATTTTATATTCTCAGATATGTATATAGAAAATAATATTTCTAATTATATCATAAACTTTAGTTTGTGTGTTTAATAATTTATTATTATCAAGAACTAGGGTACAAATCCGATGTTGTTCGGGACATTTATAAACTAGGTATCTTTTAAACAGAAATGTTTTATTGTATCACATATTTCACCTTTATAAAACCAATTTCATAGGAGAGGATTTAAAGTAAAAATATTGGAGATTTATCGTAAGCAGTTACAATAATTTGATACAAAACTACTAAGATAATTGAAATTTAGTTATGTTTATTGTTTTCACCAATAAAAAGAATCATCAACATCATCGTGCTGCTTCTCTTGCGGGATAGGGAGAAATAATCGACAGCCACTAATTCCTACCTTTTACATGCTTTTCGCTTCCATCACTATCATATGATTACTCATGCTTTGTCTCCTGACTAATCCATCGAGGATTTATAAACATACACACACAAAAACGAATGGATTTAAGTGTTTATAGGAAGATTTCTTAAGGTTATTGTAACGTTTGTTTTTGTTTAATATAATAATACTATAATATCTCAGTATTTGCCGACAAGGGAAATTTTACTTCGACCTGTCATTAGTAGTAGGAACTAATTATTTAACTGAAGAACTTCACAACTTCACAACTTCCCTATGCAATGTTAAAAATGTTTATTAGATACATAGACTGAAAGAAAACACAAATAATTAATTTTATGAAGTACATCGGTATTTGTTAAAACTGTATTAGAGAAATACGAATGTTTTGAAAAGAGGTTACATAGTTGGTACAATGTTATTTTGTGCAGGAAATTCCAGGGTAAAGAATGTTTTTGACAATTAAAAGATACCTAATAAAACAGTATTTTATTAGTTTTCGAATAATAAAAAACAAATAAAATAATTTCTAGAAATTTGACTTAAGAACATATCGTAAGATTTATCGCTATTTATCTATTATACATAAGTATTTTAGATTGTAATCGATACGATATAACGAAAATTTGGTGATAAAATATTAATTTTATAATATTTAATATAGGATTTGTTTATAACTGTGAGAAAATAAATTTAAATTCCAATCTCACCAATTGCTAGGTAAAATAAATATGAGCAAAAAATCCGTGAGAATAATCAGCTGACGTCGGGAAGTATGCAAAAAAATATAATAAAAACCATAGCAATCACACAGTGTGTGAGAGAGGAAGATAATCGAATAGGAAAGAGACAGGTGCTTTTATGAAGTGAACACAATTACCTCCGATTACACTGTACGAAAGTGTTACAAACAATCGCGATTGTTCCTTAAATACATCACTGTTTTTATACGCAAAAATATTTTTGGAAACACCATTAAATAATATTCTATAGCTTACTCGTTACAATTTTCCACGTGTCATATTTTGGAAAAACTAGTTTTTCAATATTATTTTCAATATTTTCTAGAGGAATCGTGTGTTGTATTTTTATCAACAACTAATCAACTATTTTTATTAAAATATTAGCAAATATTTCTGTACCTAATGTATAGTTATTTATTTCCTCTGAAGCGGGTTTTACAAATCTCAGCAATTACTTAAAGCGTGCACATTGAGGAATGTAGAGATAAGTAAGTAAATAATATTATAAAGGTAGGTACTTATTCTCCTATGCAGTGTGCAGATGTTATCAATGTTCCCACGTAGCTTTCAAAGGGATGTTCATTATAAACATACTTACAAGTATAATGTGTATTAGTTCAAATGCAATGGGGTTTTGTGTTGTGCAATCGGGCATCACCTTTGTACTGACTTACATACATACATACTTAACAACGATGTTAACAATACTGTGACGAACCTAACTATGTATTGTGTTCCCAATACTTATAATGATAATATTACAGGATGTTATATTATACGTATGTACTATTTATTTGAGTGGTTCACACGCAAAGTAATGGGCGCATACTTGACAATGACAATGCCAACATTTTAATAAGTACCTAATATAGTATATTTTCCAGTTTGTTAAAGTTTTTTTTAAGTTTCTGTCTGGTCGAAAAAAAATTGAAAATTCGGACAAAAGAATGTCTTGTATGACATACTCGATTTCATTTAGGGCGAATAGATACCTATATAATAAAAAAATCTTGAAAAAATCACCATATCTGGCAAATCTACTTGGTACATAAGAAAGCCTTGTTTTGAATTTTAAAAATTCGAAAACAGATCAGTCATATTGATAAAATCTTCCCTTTTCATCGTATTGTTTTACAAACACAATGACTTTTAGCTCAATCAATAATGACACTTACTATGGCTATATTGTATTGGTATGGACAAAAAATCTTCTGCGATAGAAATTTACTATGTTATTTTTTATATGTGTGTAAATCTAATAATAAATAGGTATAAAGAAAATGTGATATATTTACGATTCGCACAGTATGGCCCGTCTGCAAACGCCTCGGGGATTGTTGTCATTTCCGCTTTAGAAACATCTATGTTAGAAATATACAAATAGTAATACCATATTCATATTTGAGTAAGTTCATATATATATGTAGTCAAATAGTAAGATTTTAGTTATTGTCTCATGGCGTTGTGTATAAAAAAACAGTAACGCACGACATAGGATCGCGCAGGATAATAATTTATAATCGTGATATATAAATGTGACACAGCGAAAGAAATAATTTATACTATAGAAAGTATTGATATAAATATACATTTTCGAAGGAATTGTTCACACTTTTGATGTTAGAACAATTGATATTTTATATACCTATATAAAATTCAGCGATGGCGTTTGCCATCTATCCTGTATAATTTTTTTTGTTGGCGTGAAGATGACGGTTTGAATGTTAATTATACGCTGCAAGGCTTGTTTTCCGCGAAGATAAGGGTTGCCACATCACACCTTTGCTGGAAAAGTTACACTGGTTAAGAGTAGGTGAAAGGGTCCAATACAAACTGTGCCTTATAGTCTACAAAGCTTTGAACAAAATGTCACCTCAGTCACTTTCTGAACTCTGTGTTCTCAAAACACCTGCAAGTAGACCTCTACGCTCAGCTAAGACATCCACCAACATGCTGGACGAAAACAACAGAGCAAACAAGTCCTGCTTCTATGATAGGGCTTTTGGCGTCGCAGGACCCGTCATTTGGAACCGACTCCCCGAGAACCTCCGTAAAAACCAGCCGATTACAACGTTCAGGAGCAAGCTGAAGACTTCGCTCTTCCAACATAGTTTCCCGCGCCCTTGAGATGGATGCTTCATTGAACGGCGCCGAATAAATCATCCAATAAAATAATGCGACTGGTCTGCTGGCTACCCCAGTTGTGGGTGTTTGTTCACTGTTAAGTATCTATATACAGTCTTCCGATTTGATTTTATGTATTCTTTAAGTTTCTCGGGTGAAGCTAGATTTAAATACTAGTACAGTATGTAATAATAATGTATGTTTGAAGATGTAGAGAAAATGAATAAAAAAGGAGGAAGTAACAAACGGGATAAGAGAATAGCGCACAATGGAAAAAAATATTTAGTTCTTTCGTGCCTTTGTCAACTAATAAATAAACCATGGGAAAATATATTTTACAATTCTGCACTTGGAAAATGTATTATTTATCGTTACAAAGAAAATACAAAATATATATTATGTATCACAATGCAGTTTGTTGATTAGATACCAAATTGAAAATGAATTAACTGAACTGAACTGAAAATTTCTAATGAATTTTAAAACATTGAACGTGTTAACAGTCCCCAGAATGTAAGAGATATATAGCTCATCAATTATTTTTGGTCCTTGTGTTTACACTATCACTTCATCTTTTATAATTAGGGTAGCCAGCGAATTAGTGTATGTGATGAACAATACATCTTCCTCTTTGAGCCGCAATAAATAAGTCATTGGATGTGCTAAAATACTAGTGATATAACAATTAAAATAATATATTCAAAAAGATACATATCCTACCTGTACCGTATATTTAACTTTTATGACAATGACCAGGACGCTCAAATATCTATTTACATCACAAAATATGAAGACATTCAAAATTATCATAAATTTACACGAGTACAACCATGAAAAGTAACGGTAGGTAATAAAAACTTTAAACATAAAAAACTAAAAATATCACACCCTTAATATAGGTAGGTACATTGTAGTTGAGTTTACCGGGACTATCAATCTTGTAAACTTACGATCAATCATACGCTTAAATTCAAAGTGTTTATCACCTTCCTAGAAAATTGGATGTACTTCATTTCTCATATTCATAGGTTGTTCTCGCAAAAGCTTCTAAAGCTGATATTGTGTGATTACCTTCTACGTTCTATTTTGGTCTATAAGGAATACTGTTCGGTGATATTTCTCAGTTAACCTACATAACAACGTATTCTAATATTTGTGTAAACAAACTGTTTTTTGAAATTTTAAATAAACCTCTGAAACGACCGATATGCTTCACATTGAAGATGTCTAAAAAAAAAGAAATAAATTATCCCTTGGGTATCCATCAAAGAAAAGGTCTCCCAATTTTAAGTTATCAAAAAGTAAGTTATCAAAAGTTCTAAAAAAAAAATATTCACAAAAAAATCAACTGTGAGTGATAACAACTACCCTGAATGTATTATATTTTCATTGGTACGGAGCTGACGATTTGTGTGTTTATTATATGCGGTTAGTTTGCCAGTTGTCTCACTTGAAAGAGAGGCTGTAATATAACACAATATGCACAATCCACATAGACAAAGATGCAAAATGAGCAAATCCCGAACAAAAATTTGAAATCTTGTAGGAATTACTTATTGTACATCTAGGTACTAACGCGGCGATAAACTCGTACACGAGAATATTGCACTGAAAACGTAATGGTATGGATAAATAAACAAATAAATAACTGAAAGAAAATACAGTAACTGAAGAAGTTAATAAGTGGATTGTTACAGATTCCTTTTTAAATTGCCCTCAGCAATGTTCATCATTTTATATGCTAAATATCTTGTGTTTTATTTAATATCTAAATTAAAATACCCAATATAATATATTTTATTTCTCAAGTTATTAAATTTGAAACACCAAACTATATTAATTATGCTTGTGTATGTTTCCATTTGTTGATGTACTGGTAGGTACTATATCCTGTGTATTTATTTGGATTAACAAATTTATTATTAGAGTAACATAACAGTATTATTGTAAATGTACCTAAATATAATTTTATTTCAATATTAATTATAATATATCATATTATGGTTTGAGAGCGATGTTAACCAAAGTTAAAGTAGAGAGTTTGTTGATTCATGTTTGAATTACGAAGACTTATAAATTGTTGAGATAAGATAATAAAATTATTTACAAATTACGATTATTTCATTAAACTTTACCACAGATATAATAACGCAACATAATACATTAATTCAAAAACATAATGAAAATGTTACGGATTACGAATTATAATTATTTGCTAATATTCGCCATAATAGTTACGGAATACCTGAACTATTCCGAAGTAGGTACATTGCTCACAATAGGGACTTGGTTAAAATTCTTTCTTATTCTCAATCGTTTTTGGCGTATTTTGACAAATAGTTGCCATTAAAAAAAGAAAATGACATTATAAAACAATATTTAGTTAATATTATATAAAATATTGATTAAACGCGCCGTGGGAAAAATGATTAAGTCAGTAACGTTTCACTTATTCTGAATTGATCCACAATCTATTTATTGTTTATACTTTTGTGACATTTGAATAATCTATGTTATCCATGTAATACTACTCTCTTTGTCATAGCCTGTGTGTGAATAAAGTGTTCTCTTCTTAAATTCCGACACATCTTTCAATCAAATCCCGAATGCATTTCCCAGGCTAAAAGGTTGCAATACAACACTAGTCTTAGCTAATAAGCTAAGACAAATATTATTCTTTTGTTGTCATTAAATATTCGTTTACAAGTTTTCTGACCAATTTCCAAAATGTACGTAACTACGTAAATTTATTAAGATTGAAACTATCAAAAGAGATTACATGATGATAAAAGATGGAATAAACTTTATTTTTGTATAAATACTTAATGATGATCATGCATACTTAAAATATATAAATTCACTTTAACTTTGACAGTTTGCGGAGGATTTTGCAAATAATAATAATTTCTTCTCCGCTAAGGACGCCAGCTATGAGAAATTCTAGTTTCATTTAAAAAATATTAGATATTAATAAAAAATGTCAAAAGTAATATAAATATTTTCAACGACATGTATAATTTGTTGAATAAATGAGATAATTGTTATTTTTATGTTAAAGGCCAAAACAAACAATAAATAAGAGTAGTATTTTCATTATTTGTATCGACAACTTCATCAATCCATCACATTCGAGATCTCCCCACGGTCTGTACTCCAACGTTCTAGTTGACTTACCATCTTTTTTCATAGATACGTGATTAGACTATTGCTATTTTAGTTGATAGACTAGTTTTTATTGCGTTGGTACACAAGCAGTAGTATTTCATAATTGGATTAATTAGATCCTGTGGACCACCCGGTAAAGAATTGGTCTCCCACTATTCTCCGTAAGTTTTCGAGTGTTTTGTAGAAGGCAGGTATTCGATTTTTTTTATATTTTAAGACATTTTATATTTTTTTTATATTTTAAGACATTTTATATTTTAAATTCAGTGATGAGGTTTGCCTCCCACCTGAATATTTGGATTTTATATTGAAACGGAGAGGACAGCTTGCATGTTTATTACATGCAGCTGGTCTACGAGCTACCTCACTTGTGGGATATGCCGCGATGGTAATGTAGTAGTATTTAATAGAAACAAACTTTTTCGTCCTTGCTTCTTCTACTGTTGACTCCTAATGATATTATTAAAATTGATAACGACCTATAAGCCGAAAGAGGAGGTATAAGAAAGCGCGGACGTCCGAGAGAAATACATGTCTTGATTACGTGAATCAAATTCGTTGATTTTATAATTAACGTCTTCGGAATCGCAAAAGAACAGAGGCCTGAGTCAACAACACACTTTCGTCTCACGTTCCCGCTCCGTTAGCGTTCGGGTGCAGACGATGTTGCAAGCAAGTGTCAATTTCGTTGCTAAGATACACAATAGTTACGAAAATTAACACTTTGGCGCACCATCGTCTGCACCCGAACGCTAGCGGAGCGGGAACGTGACGCGATAGTGTGTTGTTGACTCAGGCCTCAGCTGCGTATTGAGTTCGGCCACGTCAGGTTGATGAAATCGGCGTGTAGAGCTGGGTGGCGTTCTTGGGGTATGATACGGTGAGGTATAGAATAAAAACGCCTATTTTTTATCTATATAATTCCCGATCAACCGTGTCAGTCTCTTTTATTTATATCGAATGAATATTTTCCTGCGAAAATAAAAAATAGAATAGTGAACAATTACATTGATGAGTGAATATAATATAAAATGAGGTCCTAGCAATGCTAATAATGATACTGTAAACCCACTGATCAGTGATCACTGACCATCTTGAGTCAGTCAAACTATTATTCTATTTACATATTATAATATGACCCTTTATTACAAGTATTATTGAGGTCATACAACACTTTGCAGTACACATGCTTAATACATATTTAGTGAGCAAACCAACAGACAGGCATTCACCTTTTGTGGTTAAGTAGATAGATATGTATATACATAATATAAATACACTCCAACCTTTATAACACAATCTTCGAGGGATCGACAAAATTTTACTCAGCTATCAATACCACCATGGAAAATCACACAGAAGAGGTAGTCAGTAAACTAATTATAGATAATGAACATATTTTTCATGCTCTGTAATAATAAGACAGGGATTCAAGATTATTTGCGTACATCGTCGAAATGCTTCAAAGTAGGTATCATTTTTTTAATGAGTTTAAAAAGTCAAGTTGTCGAGAATAGTTTGTCTTCGGATAGGATGATTTTGATAGGTAACATATGAAAAGTAATTTTTGAATAGATTCTAATTTAAGCATTAATGTTCGTTACACCAAGTCACCAAGTGATCATGGTTTCATTGTACTAGTAATTTGTATAGTAGGTGTATTTGTATATAGATACTAGCTTATTACAGTCAACAGTCTAAATATATGTTATACATATATGATATTATTATGTCTAAAATGTTAATGTGTGTATGGCAAGTTCATTCCTGAAACAATAGAGGTCGTTTCACACGGTCTGTTATAATAATATTAATTATAATGATTCATTTAATAATTCCGTCATAATAATCTACATATTATATATTTATGCCTATGTATTGTCTATCTACCTATGTATTGCTATTATTCTATAATATATACCAGATAAAGGAGACATTTGACAGCATTCACTGTTATTTATACAATAATTTCACTGTGATTTTATTAATTTGGGAGCCAGCTTTCAATAGCTAAACCTTATATTTACCTGATGCTACAATGGAATATTTACTTAAAAAGTTGATACATATTTTCAACTGACGGTTCTTGGTATAAGTTCATATTAAATTATTTATAAATAAAATGCTTCTTTAGTATATCCTCTGTGACTTTATTGGACGCGAGCTGGCTTTCAAGAGCTACTGCTCTCATCATCAGGCTAGCGTAAAGTAAAGAAATTACAAGTTACCTAGGCTACCTATTTTAAAGTTTATATTTATTTGACCTTTTTAAAAACATTTAAAGTTTATAAAATATTTATGCAAATTAGATATTGTGTATTTTTAGTAGATAATAGATTATTGTTGGAAAATACACAAGAATTATGGCTGTGAGTGATTATTACATAAATGAATAGATTAACGATATTGTGGATTTAGAACAGAATCATTATACAGTATTTCGCTAATCCTTTTATAGATGAAAATGATGACAATAGACAATTTAATGAGATCCCATTGACATCACAATGTGATTATTTTATATGCGCACCTCTGAACAATAATAGCGATGTCAAATAAATATTTTTCACATTTACAATTCACATAAAATGTGTAATAAAATTATGCCCGTTTGTTCTCCGACTGTCTGACGACCGGAGGTGACCATTTAACAATAATCTCATGGAATTATTACATCATAAACACGAATATTATTAATAGTCTAAGTACGCGCTAAAATATGTCATTATTCTACTATTATGTCAACGACAACAGAAGTGTTTGATTTCAAAATGTGACTGCTAATTAATAACAGCTGTCAGGAACAGTGATTTCAGAAAGGCATATCGACATTTTATGATCACAGCTATTAACGAATGTGATCAGTTATTATTCAACATTATCCAAATATCTCTTTGAAAAAGCCTAAACAATCTAAAGGTGGTGGATGGTAGTCTGATAACACCGGTCTCGGGCTTTCAATCGAATTTCGGGTTTAATTCCTCCCACTGTCATCCTACTCAAATATCACGATAAAGGCATATTGCTTGTTATGAGATTTTACGTGGTATATTTTGGTTTAAAACAAACCCAAATTCATCTATATTTAATACCCCAGTGGAAACCTTGTCTCCGGACCATTACCTACTATGGCCATTGTGGAAAATTCTCAACAGGATCAGAACAGAGGCGAGATGCACTAGGAGGAATCTTTAGATATGGAGTTTAGCTGAGAGCATTACATGTCCAATGGATCCCAGACAGTGTCACTGTGAGGAATTGATGGAGCAGACTCATCTGGAGGAAGCTGCAAGAGAGGAGAGACTTTCTGGGAGGGAATGGGAATATAGATTTGATGTTCGTAACATTATGTATTGCATTGTTTTAAAAGAAGAAGATTTCTAAAATAAAATGTTACCGGATATTGACCTGTGTATTATTTTAATACTAGGTAACATTTACAGGCTAATATATCAGTCTGCTGAGCTCGGTGGGGAAGCTGTATGCAAGAATATTGATTGAAAGAGTTCGAAAAGTAACTGAGACGAATGTATGGGATGTGCAAGGTGCCTTTCAGAGTGGTAGAGGATGTGTGGACCAGATTTTCTCCCTGCGAATGGTGACAGAGAAGCTCCTGGAGAAACACCAGAAGCTTTTCTGCGCGTTTGTTGATCTTGAAAAGGCTTATGATAGAGTAGATCGTGAGAAAATGTGGCAAGTACTATCAATGTGTGGGGTGGGTAGTCAGCTAATTCGCGCCATTGCGTCCCTATATACAGGAAGTTCTGCGTGTGTTAGAGTGAACAATAACCTGTCGGAATGGTTCACACTGACAAAAGGAGTGAAACAAGGGTGCGTTATGTCGCCATGGCTTTTTAACCTATACATTGATCATTGTATTCGTCCATTGAAAGAAATGAATGTAGGTGTTGATATGAATGGGATGAATGTAAGAGCGTTAATGTTTGCCGATGATTTGGTATTGATGGCTGAAAGTGAAAGTGATCTACAGCGAATGATGACGTGTGTGTATGAAAATTGTGCGATTAATGGATTGAGAATGAATGCAAAAAAGACAAAAATTATGGTGTTTGAAAGAGGAAGTGAGAGAACAGTATGCCAGGTGATGATTGACAACGAAGTGTTAGAGCAAGTTGACGAATGTGTGTACTTAGGTAGCTTGTTCACGAGAGATGGGAAGTGTGAAAGCGATATTGAAAGGAGAAAAGTTGCTGGCAATAAGGTAAATGGTGCAATCCGACCAATAATTGCAAATAGAAACATATCCACCACAGCTAAAAGGTTGGTGCACTCTGCTATCTTAGTGCCAACACTTATGTATGCAAGTGAGACGTGGACATGGTTAAAGAAGGATGAAAGTGGCATAAATGCAGTGGAAATGAGATCGTTGAGAAGGATGTGTGGTAAAAGTCTGAGAGATCGTGTGCGTAACATTGATATACGAAAGGAATGTGGAATGAAAGTTGGTGTAATAACAAGGATGAATGTAAATAAGTTAAGATGGTTTGGGCACGTGGAAAGAATGAATGAGGACAGAATGACTAAGAAGATATATTTGTCTGAGAGGAATGGTGCTCGGAGACGTGGACGTCCGAGGATTAAATGGCAAGATCATTTAAATCAAATCCTACAGGACGGTCACGTGTTGAGCACATTGAACAGGAGAGCATGCATGAGGAATTGTATGACAGTGACGGAAGCGAAAGATGTATGCAAAGATAGAAGGAAGTGGCGCTCGATCCTTTCTGCCTACCCCGCGAGGGAAGCGGCGTGATGGTATGTATGTATGTATGTATGTATAATTGTATTCTATTACTGTTTGTTTTGTAAAGCTTCATAACTTAATGTTATTAAAACAAAAAAATGTAGAGACAAAATAGATTGACAAAGACATATCATGTCGGAACTTCATCACTAAAATAAAAGTACATCGTAAAACTCTACAAAATTCTTTTTTTTACATCAGGGTAACATGTTTTCTTCTCTGTTGATGTAGATGTAAGTATACTTAATTTTATGATTTCATGATTGACACAAAAATACGATTTTTGAACATTTATGGGTAGGTAGTCACAAAGGAAATGCCGTTCATTCAAAGGATGTCGAAAATTGAGCACATAAATAATATCCGTTGGTAAATATTTACTAAAAATGCGTAAAAGAATCATTGAAGTAATAGATATTATTATAACCAATATGTACACAATATTATCCACTATTGTGATAATTTATCTTCACAATTCTCGACATACCTTTTATTATTATTTGCAAAGCAGAGATGCCACGAAAAAAGATTTCATAGTTAATCATAAAAAAACATAAATATTAAACTAAAATAGTATGCAGTGTAAATTAGAAATCATTCTATTTCTTCATACCGCATCCATTGTGGGGTAGGCAGAGGAATCTTTTTTACTCTTCGTTGGTCTATATGTTCGCTTCCTTCACATTCCAGCCATTTTTCATAATATTCTCGCTGATAAATCTGAATTTGGTTTACGTGGTAAAGTGACGAATTATTTCTTTATTTCTTCATTATTCAATAGGTATGCCTTAACGTTTTTCCTACCATTTATCTCAGTGATTACATCTCCACAACATTTAATCAGCTTTTGCCCTACGTCAATCAAGTCCGCGTCTTACTTTTGTACATAACTAAGTGTATGGAGTTTAGATCAGAAAGTAAAATGATGTAATCAGAACCGTCATTATATATCATTCACATGATTTTATTTAAGTACATAAATACATATAATTTTAACAGTGGACGTACCTATTTGAATATCCGTACAATTCGATTACGACATCATTTAACCGACAAATTCAGTGTGGGATTTTGTGCATAATAGAGTTAGCACTGCAGATTAGCATTGCCGGGCAAAGTTAATTAATTGCATTGTAGCGAATGTTAATTTATATACATCGTATAACGTTGCATAGGTTTAATCAATCCTTTTAATAATTTTGTTTTATAATTTACTTTTCAGTATCCTCTTTTCACTATACAAAATATACTAGTAGTTTTTTGGAAGCAACAATTAATGAAGTAGACATTTATTTGTATGAACAATGAACATGTTGGACAACGTTCACCACATAGGTACTTAGTGCCGTAGGTATCTAGAGATGCGTCTTTCTTTATCATACAGAAATGCACTGACACAAACCTAGGATTAAATGTCATTATGACGTAAAAGCTCAGCCCTGAGGAAACACTATTATATTCAAACTTAGTTTTATTTTGGCGCAGAAAGGGAAAAGATGAAATAGAAATATGCTTTTTTCTCCATGTAATTTTGTTGGTTGACGGAAAACTATCAACTCGATTTGCAGGGAAAAATCAAATCTGTTTCTAGTCTTATATTTGCAAGTAGGTAAGTACATACATATCCCAGTTTATTTTATAAAAGACACACTGATGGATTATATTTAAAATTTAATATTTTATTAAAAAGTAAAACTTAAGCCAATTATGTTTCATTACATAAATTAATATGGAGTTTTATAAAGCAAACTTCTACTCAATCAATGAAACATCTTAAGTCTAAATCTTCCCTCAGGTAAACTGGTCCACTTATAGTGCCATGAATGAAATGAAAACAAACAATACAACATTATACAACAAATAGTTAATAAGTTATTCAAATAATATAACATTAGAAATATGGTAGTTTATTCATTAGAGCAGTAATGTTATTTAAAGAAAAGTTTAAAGTCTGGCTAAGTATAAAACCAATTATCAATTTGTCAAAGAAAAAGGAAAAAATAGCTGTAGGTAACAAAACCAAGCATCACAAAATTACGAAAATTTCTTACTAAATTGTTCTCAATCATAATAATTTTCTTTTTAATGATTTCATTATTGTCTCATAACTTATTCATCGATATAAATTTTTACCCAAAAACATGTTTTAGGTAGAAACTTCTTATAGAGAGTGTTAAAGGGAAATATTTTATTAAGTCTATTCTATTCCCTTCTCTCTTCCTTCCTCTTCCTCTTCCAATAATTATTTTTTAAATAATTTGCTGTAGTTTAGATACTTTAATTGGCGGTGTAAATAATTTACTGTATTATTGTATTATTCATTGTCAAAGCTATTGTATCTATTAAAATAAATAAAATAAAAAATAAAGTAGGTACTTGGTGGATTATTGCAAATAAAATACTTTCGAATAGTCCTTCCGCTGGACATTATTGATCGCGAACTGGCTTTTAAGAGCTTTAGGAAATCTAGATGTCTACAGAGCAAGCAAGCGCAGTGAAGTAGGTACTATACAAAAGTGATATATTTAAAAAAAAAACTTTCTAGTCCAACAAAGGTGTTGAAAGTGAACACAAATAAACATATTTTCAGACTTAATAAAATATTGATTAGTTAATGAATGTTTTTCAAAGAATATTCATGTTTTGTGTTCGTAGATATGTTTGTGTTTTCATAAATAATCTCGAGAGTGTGCAACGCTTTTGTTTTTGTATCGTATTCCTATGACAAATTATCGTGAACTAATCGTAGGTATATGAATTTTTATTTAAAATTTTCTGTTCAAAAAATCAATATTCGTATAAATCTTTTATGAATATATTAAATTCCTATTACTAATCACGTATGTTGATAATGTATTTATATGAACTTACTTAATAAACTATTCTATAAAGAAAACACATCCAGGATGAATGGAATACCTCATGGTAGAACTACCTTGTATAATCTAAATAAACTTTAATTAATTTAATCTCATCATTTTTCAACTTATGTAATTCATGAAATTATTTGTACATTACTTTATTCAATTCCATTGTGCAAAAGAAAATATCATTTCATAGTTATAATATTTTTTGTTTTTTAGTTAAGTGCTTAAAGGCGAATAAATTGACACAAAATGTATTTAGTGCTAGTAAGTAAATCTTTATTGGCCAAACTTTAACATAATTATAAAAAATATAACACATTCCACAACACGAAAATTAATAAATTAAGATCAAAAGTCAGACTTGTTGCTGAGAAACGTCTTCCAATCAACCTTAAAATTACATAAAGGTATGTGATTTACAAAAAAAAAACATGTTAGATTTCATGAATGTCAGACTTCATGAAGTGTTGTTGGATTTCTTAAAATTGTATAGTAGAGATGCTATTATTCGTAGGAAGGTATATAATGAAATAAAGTAAAATACGATATCAGGTTGGTCCAGAATAAATTGATTTATGTTGTATCAGTTTGGGAGAAAAGCAATTAGGCACGTGAATGAACACGTACCGTCCATACAATGTACAACGTGCCTCTGTTTGAACAGTGGTATTGTCTGCCTGAGGGATTTTTCGTCTGATTTCATTTCATCTAATGATACATCGAAAATTTTTATGATTATTCAGCACTTTATTGTTTTTTTTTTATAATTTTTGTTTTTTCATTGCTTTCTGATTAATTTTGTCGGAAATAGAAAAGAAAATTCATTCATAATTATCATCACAACATTTTTCATGTTGATATTTTTTGTTGTTAAATGTTTTTATTTCAACAAGTGCAAATGGTTTAATGTAAAATACCAAATAATTTTTATGAATTGTATTTATATTGCTATACCTATTTCATGACAAGTGTCAAACGTGTGTCATGAAAAGCTTGATCTAAAGTGACAAATTAAATATTCCTTTGTATAAAGATATTTTTCTATAATTATATAATTACAGAGAAATTAGATAATAAAATAATTCAATACACAGTAGTGATGTAGCGAATATTCGCAAATTTCAAAGTATTCGCATTCGCAAAAAATATGCGAATGTTTTGCGAATATTATTTTGGTAATAAAGTATCGAATCATCGGTAAAAGTACCGGATACTTACCCGGTACATTGTAGAAAATGGTACTGCAAGATAATTTAAATTTAAATTCCTATACCATTATGAAAATTCGGCGACGGGGGGGTAGAAATTTTAATGTTTGAGCAATATTATAGAAATTCAAGGATGTCAATATTCGCTATTCGCATTCGCGAATGTCAGTAACAAATATTCGCATTCGCGAATATCCAAAATCACACATTCGTTACGTCACTACTACTACTTTACTTTTCGGGTCCGGACTTTAGACTTTGCCGCTCCAGTATTCAGCGACGTATATCGCCTTGTCATTCGCCATCAATAGGTCACTCTCATTACATGCATTCCGCATCAGCGGGCATTGCAATAAATGAGAATCACTCTGCACCTTCCCGCAGTCACAGCTAGTGTCCTCTTCATCCAAAAAGCCCCACCTCTGCTGGTTACTTTTGCACCTAGTCCCCCCAACCCTTAGCCTGTTCAGTGTCACGTGGGGTACCTCAGACTATGTTATAGTTACATCACTAATACACAGAGTCAAATGTTTAGAATATTTAATAATAAAAAAAAGACAAGAACAGTTAATTTTGTAATTTCAGGACAAAAATAAAACATCTTATAGCAGCAGTAAAAAAAAATCCACGAGCAAAAAAAATTTATTGATAAAAGTATCACGCGTCCAACTGACTTTATAAGACCCCCCTAGACAAACACGCACTTAGTGTTACACTGTTAAGTGTTCTATTTATAGCGGGAAAACAATACGTTTTTGGTTTTATAGTAAATTATACTACGTTTCTGACACGTTCCAGGTTTCTCTTGATGCGATTCATAAAAATACATCTAATGATAAAAAAGTTATTCATGATAATCATTAAAAAAATGGTAGAAATTTGATAAAATATAAATTATTTCAATATTATGTTGTGGAACGAGTTGAATTTGTGACTTGATAACGCATTATAAACTTCCTCTAAATACTCGAGACAAACGTGTGCCTATTATGAGTTTCGATTTATAAAAGACACAGTTTCATATAAATAGGTAAAGTATCCATATTTATATATAATTTTATACTATACTATTTCTTCACGCCGTATCCCAAGTGGGGTAGGAAGAGAGAACAGAACGTCATATAGATCTGTCCTTACATACTTCTTTCGCTTCTTATACCTATATTCATACAAATTTTCACGCACGCACGTCGATTTCTCTTACAATCACGACGTATTATGTCAAGTGGGTTAGCTACTGTGCTCTTGATATAAAGATTAAAACATTCAGAATTGATGGCATACCTACCTAATTGCCAAATGGAATTAGTCAAATACCTCTTATTTATTAACTTAGAAGGGTATTTCCAAACTTAGAAAAAGCAGGAGACTTTTTTTATTTCGTAAAATCAATGGACTCATGTTCTGTGTTATCTGTTCTTCTTGCTAATATAAACAATCCTTGATAAACATAACACCTACCTAGTTATGTAAATGAAAATAAAATTATAATTTAAATTAAGTACGAGCAAATATAAACGAGGAATATAATAGGATGAGACTAACTAAAGGTGTAAACTTACACGCTTGTGTGTAAATACAGGTATTAGTTCGCCCCATATATTATTCAACTAAGAACATAATTTATATACGTAATGGTGTCAACAACAACACTATAGTACATAATTATTCTTAGCACAATGTTTAAATTGCTTCTATTATTATAATTACACTTATTTTCCCACGAGTGTAGTTCACTAGACCTGAATGTTGTCATCAGTAAGTTGGCGAAGCAACGGGCTGACGTTACGCGATGCTATAATTATTATGTGTGCATAAATTGTTGTATCGCTAACTCGTTAATTCACGATTGACACGTAAAACATTGTTTGTTAGGTTAATTAAGACATGTATCCTCCCTAATCTACGGGTGAAACAGTAGTGATAGTTTCCATATCATCGACATTCATCCCGCTATCTTTTTTTTTGTTATTTATGAGAGGCTTGAAAGAACGGCTCCACCCGACAAATACCTCCTCAAAATAATAATGACAACAGTTTTTTAATATTCTCTATGTTTCTGAAAACTAAAGCAATGCTTTACATTCTAATTTTATTTAATCAGTGTGTACTAGAACTTGTGTAGGTACTATTAAAATCCTAGCGTAGTGATATTAAATTATTATTATACCGGGTTAGTTGGAAGACATCGCATTTTAGCGATAAACTCGCCCTCTGTACATTGAATTGTATAACTGTTATTTTTATGACACAATTTTATTATATCATATTGTAACCAATGTACAGTGAAGAATAAAATAAATAAATAATAAAAAAAAAACTGAATATATCACATAACCTACCACATTTTTTAATACCTCTGTCAAATAGGGGATGCGTTGGCAATCTACTGCATACTCTTGACTCCTTCGCTAGTTCGCTAGCGATCTTACGGTACAAAACGTCAATGATTGACCTTTTTTATGTACGAAGTAAGTCACTAGACTAATTAATACATGTCATTATGTAATGACCCTCATTAATGAATCATTAAAGACTGTTTTGTTTTGGTTTGGTCTTAGATAGTTTTTCACAGTACAATAATTATTACCTTTAGAAATACCGTTCAAGGCGTTTTATAATTTTGATAAATATTTCTTGAATAAAAAAACTTTTTTTTTCGTTGGTGATAGGAAGTTAGGGCCAAAAGACGAAGATATTAGAATTGTTGAAAGAATTGCAGGAATTCAAAAAAAATACTAACGTATTGAGTTCCTCCGACTTCTTTATTATTGTTTGCTTAACATGATATTTAAGTTTATATTTTAAGGTTGAGTTAAGAATTTAAAACTTAAAAATGTTAATTATACTAGGGGTGAATAAAAGTAATATTATGCAGGGAATCAGGAAGTGTAAAAAGTTCTAAATATAATATTTATACGAAGGCGTAGAAAATATTCATTATAATTAGCTAAGCACAAACATTGTTAATTTGTTGTATAATATTAATGTATGTCTATTTACATAGACGGTAATGAGTGTTAATATAACAGGTGTGTGCTTTAGTCTACCCACTTTGATGTTATATAAATTATTCATTGCTCTAATATATATATTTTTTGTTTAATATTTAATTTTAACTCTAATGTTTCTTTTTCATGTTTTCGTATTAAATATAATCAGGATGTACACAGTCATGTTCGGTGGTAATCTCCATAACATAATCCTTTAGTATGTTTTCCCTCAACATATTAATAATTATTACATTTACAGAAGGCAAGTTTATACTTTTGTTTCTCCTAATATTTTTTTGAGTATTTAATTAATTAACAAGTGTGTATGTGCACCTGAATGATGTAAGACTCACACTCATAGTAATGTCTATTTTATTTAATGAAATTAACATACAAGTAAGTATTTATATATGAGTTTAACGTTCATTAGCTGTGGCACAGAATATTTAATAATTGTGTAGAAATTCATGTAGATACATACGACTTTATAGATAAAATCTAACACCACATATTATTTATACTATACAGTGGAACCTCTCATAACGAGCCTCTCTCATAACGAGTAATTCGCATAACGAGCAAAAAAAATGTGAAAAAGTTGCTCCCATAACGAGCGATATTTCGCATAACGAGTAACATAGAAAGGGTAGGTCCCGTTTTCACGACATTCACTTGTGACCTTGTGAGCCGGGACTTTCGCGCCAGAACACCAGTCTGTGTTTAGCATTCGCTCCGTTAGCTCCTTAGTTTCACATGTAATCACCCATTCTTCCAAAATTTGTATTGATATTATTTGTATTTTTTAAGTGCAAAGTATTATAATCCGTTTGAAGAAAAAAACACAAGAAGACAGCCAAAGAGAATAAAAATAACTGTTGAAATGAAACGTAAAATCATTGAAAAGCGAGAACAAGGTGTGAGCGTGGCATAAATAGCGCGCACATACTATCGCTCAACATCAATGATCTGCACTATTCTCAAGAACAAAGGGAGTGTCAAGAATGCCTTCGAAACGGTTACGTTTACGGTTAGTTTTCTTGTTAAAAATGGCAAATTATTTGTCATAAATTCATATTTTTATTTAGGTACTTTTTTCGTCTAATCTAAATTGTATTACAAGTTGTTACACTCTTTTATAAGTAATTTTATTTGAATAAACGTTAATAAAAAAAAAATCATTAAGTACTCCAAGAGAACTTATTCTTTCGGCATGGAACGCATTATTGAATTTTACATTGATTTCTATAGAAAAAAATGTTTCGCATAACGAGTAAGAGTCTGGAACGAATTAAACTCGTTATGAGAGGTTCCACTGTATATCTTTTTGTATGAAAACCTTTGTTATCATTGAAACGTGAAGCAAAATACCAAATACATAAACACATAGGTACGTGTATTTCTATTACAAATTGACCCGAGTAGTTTGCATTAACATATTATGTATTCATCGATTGATTTCTCGGTATGAATCTGCAATGAATAATAATATTATTATGAGATATGAATGCTGAAAAGATGCTACATTATCTAAAATCATTTTGCTACCCTTTCTCACGTACATACAATGAGTATGATGTGTATAAAATCCTTTTGAAAACTCTATCATACATACACATGCAGGATCGGATTCATAAAAACAACTAAGAAGAGTTTTTATATAAATCTAAAGAAATTTTAAGACTTTATCAAACAATGCACCCACTAGCTGTTTTGTTCCTGTTTTCTCATCATAAAACAAATTTTCAGGAAATCCTTTGATACGTGATACTTTTTAAGACATTATGTTCTATAATATAACCAGATGAAAATTTATAAATAAATGTAAAAAATTCAGTTCCCGAGTCCGAAATAACTAAATATAAAATAAATAACGAACTATGGCTGTTTTCTGTAAGTTTTATATAAGAGGTAATTATTTGTATAAAATCAATTGCGTTAAGCGATTGATTTTTTACGTTTTAAATTAAGCTTTACATTAAAAAAAAAATGAACTTTCATAGTGTTCCTTTTCAAAAATAAAAAAAAGTTAAAGCGTCAACAATGTTAAACATCTCGAATCTTTCATATTTTACGGCACGGAGATGATACATGCATGTCCATTATGTTTAATAACTACACTACACTGTCTATCATTTTTATTTCGTAATATAGACGTAGTTATTATTTTATTATACTAAATAATTTCTAACAAGACAGCCCCACCTCCTCATAGAATTTTATATAGATGAATAGATAAATAAGAGGGAAAATAGTTTAATATAATAAGTTTTACCAAGATTTGTAATATATACCCTACAAGTAATAAATTTTCCAAGTAAAATGTGAATATAAACTGATTCATATTTCTTTAGATTAATAAATATCTGGTTGTTAAACCTACGTTAAACTTTATTACTCACACAATATCCAAAGAAACCTGTTGCTATTATCGACGTTTTTTGCGTCGCAATTTGACTATTATTTAACTAAAATATTCTTCCAAATTTTTTTAATAAAATTAAACGATCTCTTAAAGGTCAAGGGAAGTAGGAGACCAATTTCTTTTATGTTAGGTAAATTTTACCACGATATTTATTTTATCCATATGACTTTTTTAACCTTTTCATTCTTTCCGTACTAATATCAGTTTCATTCAATTAAATTTGACTCAACAGCTTTTCATGTACCTGTATTTTTTTCGGTTTTGTGTATTATGATTCTAGGATAATTTCATCCAATATCCAGACATAAAAGAGAGAAAAATAATAAAATTCTGGCTTCATTATGTTCAAAATAAATTGCTCAGTAATTTTTTCCCCACTTTATTTAGATTCTAAAAACGAATACAAAACTAGGTACACGTAATATATATCGCTTCCATAATCGTGTTTCTGATTTATAAATTTAGTCATGCAATGTCTACAATGTAAAGCTCGCAATTTGTATAATTTTGCTCATTGCTTTTACAAGATGTTGTCTTTTTAAAAATACCCACTACGTCTTGTTATCGGCCTGAAAATAAGAATTTAGTAGTTATTTTGAACTTATAACAGTATTTATTTATTTACTAAGAAATTAATAACATTAATGCGAAACATCGAGAACCCATGACTCAAAATCACCATAATTGATAATGTTAAGTTTTAGTATTGAGCCTAGGATATAATGTCGTATAGTATTGGCGCAATTGGCACAGAGACGCTCTGAATGGAGGAGGCTGGTTTCTGCCCTGTGCTCCCGAGAGGAGC
Source organism: Athripsodes cinereus (assembly GCA_947579605.1). NCBI lineage: Eukaryota > Metazoa > Arthropoda > Insecta > Trichoptera > Leptoceridae > Athripsodes > Athripsodes cinereus. Next base: position 28,755,866 of record OX388306.1, on the reverse strand, counting down.
GTTGAGGGCGATGATGATGATGATGATAGTATTATTATTAAGAAATACAAGTGCCGACACATACAAGGATATTTGGGCACTATATGGCATGGTAGGCCCCACTGTTGTCAAATGTGATATTTCATAGAAAAGTAATATTCACGAAATTGTTGCCATATGTAGAATTATTTTTTGGTCACCACGAGTAATTATTATATTTTTGGGCACCAAGTTTTTCGACACCGGCAACACTTTTTCCCGTTACTTTTTTTGTTGTTTTTGTGGTTTAGCAAGCACTAAAATAAAATAAAACCGGCAAAAATCTAATTTGAATACAAATTTACTTAAGATAATATTCGAGTTACATTTTATTTTTGCTGGTTTTATTTTATTTTTCCCGGCAAAAATACCTACCATCTCAATGAGTTCTGATATTTGATATGATCAGAAAGTGATATTTTTAAAGTACATTCCCCTTTATAAATAACACTCTCGAGGAAAGGGTAGTGATAACGTCTGCTTATGTGTGAATACAAAAAATAAAAGCATTTGGGTGATAATTGTGTCTTCTAAACCGGCCCACAGGAAAGTTGTCATCCTTGAGTAGAATATCAATAAGTAGATAGTTATGTAAGTATGTATAACAAATACTCGAAATATTATATGTATATATTATTATTCACACTATGAAGTGTACCTATATACTACATAATAATATATAACATGGATGTAGACTGTGGGAATATTTTCGGTTGATTGTCAACTTGGGAAATATTTTATGGTGATCGCTATTGATATTGCATGTTAATTAATAAGGTTTCACAATATGTCTTATGAAAAAAAATAATCAGTTAAATGTTAATTTGTTAACAAAAAGGTAAACTTGGTTGCTTGTTAAGTTGTTATTTTTTTTAATATAATGCATGTTACAGTTAGTCGTTACGAATTAACGAAAATTCTAAAAGAATAATAAAAAAAAAAGATACACAGTTTTATTCCAGAAGTAAAATAAGAATAATATTCGTTTAAATACGTTTTCAAAATTGCAGTAGCTGTGACCGGTGGCGGATACAGATGGGGGCGCGGGCGCATCCCCCTTGCGGGGCCAATTGACGATGTCTTGTATATGGGTATAATCAGTGTAAATAAAATGGCATCGTCTTGTATATGCATATAATTTTTGCGCCCCCCCCTGAGTTTTTTCAGAATTCACCACTGGCTGTGACGGGCACTTCTTGTTTAGAAACTGTAATACGTTTGATTCAACGGAAATAAATATAATAGTTAATTTTGATTTATGTCAACTTTAGTAAAAATTCATAAGAATTAAAAAAACTGATTAGTCCATTAATCAATAACGTCATGTTGCACCAATATCTACATTATTTCTGTTTACATTAACTTACCTTACCTTACCTCAGCCTTCTTCTTGTGTCCAGTATTGAACAAAGGCCTCCCTCTTGGACTTCCATAAATTTCTGTTGGACGCAACTCTCCTCCAGTGCAGGCCCGCCACTCTTTTAATATCGTCGGACCATCTTGTTTGGGGCCTACCCACGCTTCTGCGTCCTGTTCTAGGCCTAGGCATTAACTTAAAAGGTAAAAATCAATCACAATTAAAATGGAAGTTATTAACCCGTTAAACCGTTAATCATGCCATATTTTGATAAAAACTATACTAATACGAGTATATATGTAGGTAGGTATATTATTATGCATGTTTAAAGTGGCGAGACATTCAGTCACATTATAATATGTACACTACGAGTACACACTTATATAAAATATGTAGGTATGACGGAATGTTGATATTTTAAAACAGGCTGGGTAATAATAAGATGCAAAATAGTTGCTAGTATTCATATATAGTTATGATAATAATGCACCCGCATCGATAATCAAGATGCATAATGATGTAGTGTATGTAGCTGTGGATTATAACAAAATATCAAATGTTAAAAATTATATATATTTTACTGAAGCAAAGTTTTTGCATTCGAGTGCAACTAAAATACCAAAGATGAAAATATAAGAACCTACTTAATTTTAAAGAAGATAAGGACACAGAAAAAAAAGATAAATACTACTACTACTATACCATCACGGCATATCCCACAAGTGGGGTAGCCAGCAGATCAGCTGCATGTAAGAAACATGCAAACAAAAGATAAATCTTATGATTGAAAAATGGTATTTGGGAACATTTTTTTTTTAAAAAGATATATTTGGGTTTGTAATTAATTTAAATTTACAGGAGAGAATAATGTAGAAAATATGACTAGTTAATAAGTAGCCAAAAAATTAAGCAAAATCAATAAATACGAAAGAGTGCTGGATAGGTGTAATGTGTATGTTAAGGAGGTAAGTTGGACATTTTGTCCCAATTAAGCGGCTGTCTCAATTAAGCGAAGTTCACATTTTTTTTAATTAATCGATTTGGTTTTGGCAACTAAGGCCATTAACAGTAAATGCACACATAAAATAACAATGCACAATTTTTTTTTCTATATTTTTATTTTATAAACTCGTGAAAACTGTAAATTACATATAGGTTATATAAATTATCATATCAATTACAAATATGTAATATAAACTATTAAGAAAAAAATAAATTCGTAATTAAAGTAATAAATGGGTAGGTACATACAATTTAATTCAATGCAAAAATGAGAATTCTTTGTCCATATTTTTTCTTGAGAATATGTGTAACATAATAAATAATATGTGCTGTTATCTTAAATTTACTGTCCCAATTAAACATATAAATTTACTATTGGTTTCTTGGTTTGGTTTCTGTTCTTTGAGACTTGTCCCAAATAAGCGGCTGTCCCGATTAAGCGGTGTCCCAATTAAGCAGAACCGACTGTATTATAAATAGAGGACATTGCGCCGCGCTGTGATGGTATGAGTGTACAAATGAATGTCATCATTTATGTTTTACTTCAATGTCATTATCACGTGTGAAAATTGTTTTGTTGTTTGACTTGTTTTTCCATATGTGAAATAAATTCTAACAATATGGTATGTAAAGCTCATAATAACATGTTGTATGTTGATATAGTTGTTTGAATAATTAGTCGACCAATACGAATAGATACAAACATAATGCGTCGGTCACTGTCCGTTTCAATAGCCCGCAATGGCTAGAAAATTTATAAACTTCACTAATTTGTATTCCAAAAGGTGCTTCTAACACTATGGATCATGCCAGAAAATGCAATACACCTAAAAATGTAATAACCTTTTTCCTAAACATAGAAGAACATCAGAATTGATGTAATCATTTTTGCTACTTAATTATTTTCTTCAGTGATGTTGCGGTGTAAAATTTTTGAACCACTTGTCAACTTCAAAAACAGAGATTTATTAATATTTTCATTTAAACATAAGTACCTAGGTACATGTATTAGCCAAATATTACTTTTCCACATAAAATTGAAATTTTTGTTAAACCTTTTGCTAAATTAATAACATTTCCTTTGTTCACTTTTGGATAAAAATGGATAGTCAAAGACCGAAATCGGTCTGTTTTAAGAAATAATTAGCTTTACATAATATTATGATGGTAATATTTTAATGTATTTGTTCTATTTATAATGTTGACTTTTGACATACAAGGCTGGTGTATTCAACATGTTTCAACTGGTAAATAGTGTGAAAATACAATACATAATACAGATAATTCATTATTTTGTTTATCTCTATTATATTATTATTATTATTTGAGTGGGTATACCTATATCATTTTAGAGATATTACATTTTGTTTATAAGGTTAAACAATCAAAATGTTTCATAATATTTGTATTTTTATATGACATTTAAAAACTTTCACTAATAACCCTAGGTATCTATTTTTAATCTAATGTTATTCATGTGAATATCGTTCCTCAGCCAACTTGTTTAAAACACGTGGAAGACGTCGGAGGCATGTAGCATATTCTAGGAGCTCAATAAAAGGAAAAATAGATTTTTATGACTCCGATTATGTCCACTCGTTATTTTGTGATTATGAGGTTGTTTCACTTGGTTTGTTGGAAGAAATCGCGACTTTGTGATAAACTCGTTCTCTGTATGCGCAATTATTGTTTGTAATGTGAATACTAATATTCTGTTTATGAAAAACTACTTGTAATGGATGTCCAGTGTCCACTGTACAGTAGAGAATAAATTGGATTTGAATTGAAATTGGATTGGAAGGCTGATGGGATTCATATTGAAATTTAAATTAATAGTAACAACACATAATTTTTCATTAAACTAGATGAATTATATGCCAGAAATTAAAAAAAAATAGAAAGAACTCAAATATTAAATTTTATTAAATAAAATATTAAAATATATTATTGAGCACTGTTTAATCTCCACTATGTTAGGTTAAATACCGAACGTTTTCGCCTATACTTGTAGGCATCTTCAGGGAAACTGAATTTGAGTTTCCCTGAAGATGCCTACAAGTATAGGCGAAAACGTTCGGTATTTAACCTAACATAGTGGAGATTAAACAGTGCTCAATAATATATTTTAATATTTTATTTGATAAAATTAAAAATGGATTTCCACAGCGTAAACACAAAGACTCTTGAATTATCAAAATATTAAAAGTTAAAAGATATGTAGGTATAACTTGTAATAATATGTAAAGAATTTTAACGAACTACTTCAGTATTATTGTCAAAAAGGTTTTTTTTTATTGTGATACTATCACTATTCGTAGGTACTGTCGGGACCCTCCACGTTGATTTTATTTTGTTACATTATTATGTTTACTTGTGTGGAGATATTTATTTGTGACACGGTGTACATTACAATGAAATAGATTTCCTTTAGTTACACTTTGGAATTTTATACAGGAGTCGGTTATTATTTTTTTCTTATGTCCAGCTACCTAAGTACAATATAATAATTATAACATAATTTACGTGTTTTATGTGTATTTTAAAATGTTTGAAACATCATGTATAAGATATTTAATATCTTCCAATCTTTTATTTGTGTTTGCCACCCATCTTGAATATTTTATATTTTATGGGACGAAGAGGATGATCTGTATATTCAGTGCATGCAGTAAGTCTAATTCATTGCGTGGGATAGTATTCTATTAGTGATAGATATAATTATGGATGAGTAGGTATACAGTGGTAGGTACTTAAGTGAAGAAATATAAAAATAGAAATAGGTTTATCAATAAAATTGGATTAGTACTACTGTGGGTCGTGAGTTGACAGTCGTCGTTTTATCACAGTAAGATAAATCGTTGACGTCAATGTTCAGTTTCAATAAATATATTGAATTTATTATTAGAGAAATGAAAAGTGGTGTGGGTGGTAAAGACAAAATACCATTTGTAGATCATTTATAATTTATGGTAATTTGTTAGTAGTATTCTGAAAATTGAATATTTCATGCCAATATTCAATATTATTTATTTTTGCCGATAAATGGATTACAAAATATGCAGCAAAATCAAGCAACCTACTTTTCTTTGAAAGTCCGAAAGGTTACAAATAAGCTACAGATTAGCCATATGTTTGTAGAATACCTCAATGTATCACACATTCAAATTAAGTACCTATAATTTTCTACTGATTAAGTTGATGATTATTTTGTAAAACTGATAAAGTTGACGATTATTTTGTAATACAAAAAAAACACAAAAGGTTTTAATTTGACAAAGAATTTGTGTGTCGAAACCAGGTCACTATATAATTAAATATAAAGTAAAAGTAAAACCAATTGTGTTTTCTTCATTCTTGCTAGAATCAAGTGCCTAATTTTAGTTTTTTTTTTATTAAAAATCTACAATTTGGAGCTTTTGTCCAAGTCAAAAGTATTAATACTTTTTTTTTAAGAATTGCTGAAGACGACACGCTAAATTAAAATTAAGCGGTTCGTGGAAATTTCCTCGATTAAAGTAACATTGTTTTTAAAGTTGTTTTTAGTGTTCTTTAGAAATATTTTACAGATAAACACCTTAGGAATAGTCCGAAAAACAAAAAATAAAGAGTCTATAAAGATTTTTAAGGGATTTTGGTTAGATACTACTTACTTTAGGGGACGTTTTTCTTTTATTAATTTTTCTCAGCTATTGTCCTTTTTAAAATATAAAAATAATGCTTTTTAGGCTATCTTTCTTGTCTACTTCTATTATTTGCGGACATTAACGTTATTAAATGGTAATTTCTAACACTGTAAATTTTTCGTTTTTTTAATAAAATATTTTTGTGGACTTTTAAAGATTATGTTTGCAAGAGTAGACAAAACCGTCAAAGTCAATTAAAAATATTATTCGGTGTTAAAAAATAAAAAAAATATTGTAAAATAATAAAACGCTATGCAAAAATATGATCAGCAGAGCAAATAATTAAAAAAAAAAACACCTAGACAACAAATATTTTAAATTTCTCTCAGGTTATGAATAAGGACATGATGGATTATATGTAAGTATGAAATATGCATAGTTATATTAATATGTTAAGTCAGGCTACGATTTAAGTTCCAAAAAAGCATCTCTATAGTAGTTCACAGTAAGCTTTGGTCGACAAATTCGTACCTGTCTAAATAATAATTACATAAATCCACTTCTACTAAGTACCTACTGTATATACGTATTAAATATCTAATACTATAATGAATCAAATAAACAATGTGATTATATTAAGAATACAGTCATTATGAAATTTAATTAAAAAAAAAAATAATAATTACATAAATGGTCCCAAACACCAGGTCCCGGCAAACTCCCCTTTCACGACACAAGCTTTTAGCTTACTGTGAAAGGTGTATAAGGTTGTATTTGGGTTTATAACAAAACCCAGATATATCTTAAAAAAAAAACACTTCTTCTAAGTACCTTCTGTATATACGTATTAAATATTTAATACTATAATGAATCAAATAAATAATGTGATTATATTAAGGATGCAGTAATAATGAAATTTAATTTTAAAAAAAACTCTTGTAAAATATCATAATTATGTGCCACATAAAGAAATTTAAGAGATAGTATCATTGAACACAAAATATGACATACTTCTAAAATTTAGTATATTTCCTTTAGTACGCTATTTTAAAACCTTAAAAAAATATCACAATGCAAACATAAAATAATTTCATAAATCTAAGTTATTATAATAACTTTGGATCCATGTTTCGATTGGACTCAATACGAGTTTTAAGTTTGAATTTTAAGTCTATATTAATTTGTCTATGATAAGTAGCTATGTATAAATGTTGTTACCCTGATTATTCTGGTTCAACAGACTCAGGTGTCGAAAGCTGTAAGCTCAATGAAAATAATCAAATCTCAGCTGAAGAGGTGTGTTATTAAAACCGCCCTCTACCAAAAAATGGAAAAATGTTCAATTTTCAACAAATTTAGTAGAAAAGCTCTCAAAACTTGTTGACCCTATTTAAATTACGTAATCTTAATTTAAATATTTGTTATATCGATTATCAAAAAGCATTTGATAGCGTACCTCACTCGTGGCTAATAGAAATTTTCAAAATTTATAAAATGAATCCAACAATCATAAATTTCTTAACAACAGTAATGGCTTCGTGGAATGTCGATTTGAATTTCAATCTAAATAATAAATCTGTAACTCTAAAAGATATTCTTATTAAAAGAGGTATCTATCAAGGAGATCCCTTAAGTCCACTTTGGTTTTGTTGGCAATAAATCCTCTATCCAATTTATTAAATGAATCCAAATATGGAATCAAAATTAACGGAAATACTCGTTCGTCAACAAAAATATCGCATTTAATGTATATGGACGATATAAAAACATACGCTTAATCGGATACCGAATTGGAAAAACTAATAAGTATAACCAAAAAAACTCAGACGACATAAGAATGTCTTTTGGGCTAGATAAATGTAAAACTTTACACATTGAAAAACGTAAAATTATAGAATGTCAGGACATAGTTTCTAATTATCAAATTAATAACATGAATAATAACGAAATATACAAATATTTAGGTTTTCCGCAATCTAAATTTAAATCACTCTTTAATCAAAACTCAATTTACAAATTATTTTAAAGATAGACTTAATAAAATATTTAAGTGTGATCTATCGGCCAAAATCAAAACCAAGCAATAAACGCGTGGGCAATCCCATTATTAACATACTCATTTGGCATCATAAAATGGTCTAAAACGGATCTAGATAAATAAGAAAGACTTATTAGAACACAATTAACAAATAATAGATATCACCATCCAAATTCCGCGAAAGAAAGATTGGTTCTGCCTAGGAGTATAGGAGGAAGAGGAATTGTTAACATTTCCGCTTTACATAATAATGAAATAGAATCCCTTAAAACATTTTTAAGAACAAACAAAATAATTCTATACTACATAAAATTATAATACAGGCCGATAAAAATCATATACCTTTAAATTTAAATGACGAAACAGTAGGTCCGCGATTAAACTATTTAAATATTTTGTTAGAATCTTGGGGTAGGAAGGAACTTCATGATAGACACCTCAATGATCTCAACCAATCTTATGTTGACAAATATGCGTCAAACAGGTGGATGACCATTGGGGAATTATATGGGGAAACCGAGGGTTTTATGTTAGCTATTCAAGATCAGGTAATAAATACAAAAAATATATCATAAAATATCAAAATATAATTGATGATTCGTCTAGGAAATGTCTAGCCAAACCGGAAATAATACAACACATAGTTTCGGGTTGTCTACTCTCGCTCAAACTGAATATACTAATAAACATAATCATGTCGCAAAAATAATACATCAAAATTAAGCAATTAGACATAATCTATTAAACTCGCAAAATATAATACCTTGTTATAGATAGACAAATATATCATAATAGACCCGATTTAGTATTACATGATAAACGTAATAAAATAACGTACCTAATAGACATCGCTGTCCCAAATACACATAATATACAAACAACTGTCGCAGAAAAAATACGTAAATATACAGAACTAGCAGGAGAAATAAAAAATATTTGGCATTCTAGGTCCGTTTATATAATACCTTTAGTCATGTCATCTCCGAAATCTTTAATAAATAATTTACAAAAATTAGATTTACCGGTTAATTTGTACATTAAAATTCAAAAATCTATTATAATAAACACTTGTAATATTGTAAAAAAGTTTTTGAACACAGATATTTCAGGCACAATGCTGGTATTTTGAAACCGCGTTCTGGGCCTAATCCTTTGATATCCTGTATATCTGGATAGGTGAATTTTTCCCGGCATTAGACTGTTAAGTTTTTGTGTGACCATGAATGATCATCATGGAGACTTATTTGGTTGTATAATGCTGAGAAATGTGGATGGCAATTCTGCCGCCGCGTAAAACTGACGAGTTTTATAAATAAAAATTCTTGTATAGGTACTTGTTATATCAAAATAAAAATTGTTACCAACCTGTAATTAGATCAATTTATATGTTTATACTCTTTCTATCAAAAACATTAATTCCTTTGAAGACCATGCCACACTTGTAAGAGTGTCCATTGTGCCCTGTCACATGCACTATGGAGGATATTTTTGACGCATTTCCACCTGCTGTGCGTTTTGCACAGTACTGGAGATCAGTTTTGATTGATTTTTTTTCTGGGTTTCGACACGTTAAATAATAAATTCCTTTTAAGTGGGGTAGCCAGCGTGATAATACATATTATAAACATGCAATTTGTCTTCCCCGCATCAAGTCGGTCAGGAAAAGAAGCATAACTGATTGCCAATTCGAAAATATAAGAATGTCTTAATAAGAAGTAATGCATTTTACAACTACTTGCCTTTTGCATGAAACTCGAGAATTAACAAGAATGGGACACCTATTCTTCGCCGGGGACTTTACAGAGACGTCTAGAATGTAAACTAATGAAGTATTTTTTTGAATTTTGGTTAAAATTCGATTTATAAGCTCTTATAGGTATGAGTAAAAATATGTGCTCATTAAATTATGAAGAAGACTCTATCAGTTTACTGAATTATAAAATTGTTATTTACTGGAACCATAAACTGAGATTCCAATATGTAACTACCTAGTACCTACATACATAGCTCACAGCAGATAATATTAATTAACTTATAGGTACCTTTACATCACACGAATATTTAAAATATCTAAGTAACCATAATACTAGATACATTCCCATCACGGCATATCCCACGCATGGGGTAGCCAGTATATCGATCGCATGCAATAATCATGCAAGCTGTTCTCTCCGAGCCAACAAAAAATGTTGACATTCTCGATGGTTGTCAAAACTCATTGCTAAATTAAAGGTATAAAATGTATTTATTTATTTCAACACTTTTCTTTTACAAGACTCTTGAATACTTATGGATAAGAGCCGTATACACCATAATACCTCGCATTTATAATATCTAGAGAAATTGAAATATTTGGAAGATATATTAATAATAATAATAATAATAAACTTTATTGTGCCTTAAAAAACATACATATAAACAGATTATAAATACAAATAATTATCATGCACAATGGGCGAGTTTATCGCGTGCAAGTGATATCTTCCAACTAACCCAAAAATCATAAAAAAAAGAAAATAATTTATACATACATAAAAAGTTAAATAAATATACCTACAAACAGGCAAACACCTGCGCACACAATGAGGGAAAGTCCGGATATCGAGGGAAGGGAAGAGAAGGACTGCTCGCCGTGTATAGGTATATGTATACTACACGTGAAGAAAACGTTTCCTCAGGGTTTACAAAGTGAAAGTATTAAAATTATATATTTGATTTAACTTTCATTAATTTCGTGGAATAACCAATAGATTAACACATGTACCTGAAAATTAATTAACAAATATAAAATTACGAATGAAATGTTACATTTCGTTACACTGATTCTACAAAGGCAACTTTTTGTCGTTAGTCTTATTAATTAAAAACACATTAAATTCCTTTTTATCTAATCGATTGTATAAGAAGTCTCAAACAATGCCTTTAGGAAAGAGATTAATTAAATACAATACAATTTTACTTTCAGAGATACTTGGAACATTTTTGTACAATGTAGGTACCTACCTGCGATATCAAAGTCTAAGTGTATAACATAAAGATTTTCACATCGACATATTCTTACGATTTCTATGGACGCCCTATCACAAAACTTTATCGTATATCCATCACTTTAAAACAAAAGTTTAGTACATATTTGATATTTTGTTCAGTGGAGCACCAGTAAAAGAATTGGTCTCCCACTCTTTTCCGTAAGTCTTCGAGTATCAAGAAATTAAAATATTTATATACATTACACATACGACTTTTGCTCACCTTTCTTTGGCCAAGAATCTTTTGGCTATTTATCGTGGGCAAAAAAAATTGGCCACGATAAATAGTTATTCTAATATTGACTTTATTAATTTTGCGAGCCGGTTTTCAAGAGCTTCCGCTCTCATCGACAGGCAAAAGTAAAGTGAAGCTTCATCACAAGTTAGGTACCTATGTGACAAATAAACATTTTACGATGTACTTTAATTTTAGTGACCAGGTTTCTTCTTTTTCAGTTTTTTTTTTTATTTTTTATTTACATTAAATAATGGAATTTTACAAAATAAACAGTAATACAATACAATATTATGTAAAGTATTCGAACTTATCAATGTTATTTAAAAAGCGTTTCCAAGTATTCTTTTAGTTTTCAGTTAATGATTGAAACGAATCCGGAGTTATGTGAAATAAAACAGTTTTCATAAATAAATAAATAAATATTTTTTTCTTAATTATTATCAAGAAGGACTATTTTGAAACTTGCGCAAATAAATTATTTTTTATTTCATAGATCAATTTGGAAGGAAATTACTTATTAAGCTTTACTATATTAACAATTTTGAATATCAATAAATATCCGATAAAGAATAGGTCCCCCATTCTTTTCTGTGGTTTTTCGAGTGTTCTGTATGATAGGACGGATGGAATTTGATGTGCATTATAAATGTGCGTGGTTAGATGGAAGAAATCACTATAAGTATAGTGATAATCTCGCCACGGCACATCATCACATTTTTTCTTGTGTATATTGCTTTATTTAATTTGTTATTTGAATGATGATGTGCAAGAAGAATAAAATAAATAAATAAATAATTATTTCTCAAGTACATTGCCGAAAATGAAAGAACTATAGCCAAGTGCATACTTAAACTCTAGAAGATGCGGATATTGCGGGTGTTACAGAGCCAACCATAGTTATTGTCAATGAAACATGCGATCACGTAACCCCTAGAGAATTGGGAACAATAAAATTCCAGACATCTTTTATATCATCAAGAGCAATGAAAGTCATGAGTGTGGAACGAAAAGTTTACTATTATTAGGTTCATTTTAAATTTGTACAGCGTGTACATTTAAACTGTATTTTTCTAAATAATATTCTATTTCACAGGGTGATTGAAACGGAGTCCCAGGTATGGAATAGGTAATACACCTTTTCCCGTAAAAGGCAGTTGTTCGTAAATCCTCACGCATAAGACAAATTACTTCTAAAACTCTGCGATGAGGCATGTCACCCATCCTCAAAGTCTCATTTTTGTATTGCTATAGAGAGGATAACCTGCCTGTTACTCTGTGAAGTAACCAGCGAAGAATTAGTCAACTAATCTTCTCCGTAAGTTGTTGAGGGATTTATAGAAGGCAGCTATGAGGATTGTCACCCATTCTAAATATTTTTTGAACACAAAGAAGACAGACAGCTTGCATGTTTATTATGACAGGTATTGTAGTTAATCCACTGGCTACCCCATTAGTGGGATATGCCGTGATGATATAGTACCTAGTATCAATAGTAGTGATTATTTAAATAACGTCAGCTATATAAACTTTTCTTAGAAGTATGTAAGTAACCATCTCGAATAGAAAATGTCTAATATTTAAAATAAATACATCAGCAGGCTTTGTATTTGGGAATTTATAGTCGTTTTATCCAATTTAAGATATCACGTACCTTCGTAACATAGCTGGTTGTCTCATTCAAAAATTCACAACCAACATGTCTAAGTATTATATCTACTTGGTTTTTAATATAAGTTTTAACTATCTCCACAATTATATGAATAACCACAATAATACTAGCATATTCATGTTAACGACATAAGTATCCGCTCAATATTGATTTATATGTTAAATGTGAGTACCGAAAATGCACTTTATACTGAAATAAACAGAATAAAATAACCAATATTTTGACGATAAAAAATATAACAAAATGCCGTTTCAGTCGGTTTAACAAGAATTTATTTAAAAATCGAATAAATCCACATTCTGACAATAAATATTCAATATTTGGTCGTCGAACGTTTTAAAAATAGAACTGATGGAGAGAGAGAGGTACGATATACCGTCAGCTGGAAAAGTTTACAATACAACAGACTGTAAAAATACACCCAAACTAAAAGAGTGGGTACCTTACCTACCTACCTTTATTGTCTATCATTATTTTGTACAGAACAATAAATATACTCTCTAAATGGATCCCAACAATTCATTTTAAATATAGAACACAATAAAAATGTTCTGGAATGGTAAGTAGTTAGCAGATGTAGCGTATAAGTAGTTACTCAACCAATTCGGGAATTATGTATTTAATTTCCATGTTTTAATTATAGCCCAACACAATTTTTTGTATGTTGTTTGTTTAAATTATAAACGCCTCGTTGATAATGATATTTAATTATATTATTACTTCCAAATTTAGCCCAGTTTTGATAAAAACAGTCGTCAAAATAAGTTACTTTCTTCTCATATTCTCAAAAGTCAAAACAGCCCTTCATTAATTCTGAAGGCAAGTCGAAAAAACATGAAAATTTCTTAATTATACATTCTGATTTTATGAAATAATTTAGTCAACCAATTTTCTCTCAGTAAATTAAATTTTAGGTTAAAAATATTGACTAAATGATACAAAAATACCAGTGATTATAAAAAACTTGACCGCAAGAACAAAATATTGGACGGATTCCTTTTACTTAAAGGCCCCGTTTAGCAAAAATGGTAAAATTTTCTATTTTCAACAAATTTGATAGAAAAACTGCCTAAACTTGTTGACCCTTGCGAACATATTGATTTGATGAAATAAAAAATCAAATATTTATTACCAATATTAGTTTTTTAATAAAAAGTAAAAAAATCGCAGACTGACGAGATTTTTTTATTTTTTTATTTTTTATTTTTCATCTTGAACAGGGATACAAACAGTCACATCATAAATAGTATTGAACAGAATAATGCAAAACAATTAGTGGACCAGCAAAGTCCCCTAATATTACCAGTATGCTAATTACAATAATTTTTTAAATAGATAAGCAATTTGTGATTAAAATGTAGAATTTCATAAAATAAAAACAATAACAATAATAAAAATAAAATAAAATAATTCGTAAAATAAAACAAAATAAAATAAAATATAATAAAATATTCATTAAATAATTTACACATAGATACGCATATCTGACAATAAACACACAATGAAAACTCTCCAGTGAATAAAAACATGTGAGCGCAAATAAATCGCACAGGATAATTTAACATTTAAGATTTATTTAGGTCCTCTTTGTTATATCAAAATACAAATTATTTGTAAAATATATCTATTTTTTATTTATTCTATCAAGCATATAAATACTATAGATTATAGCAAACTTTTTTTAGTATACAAAAAATTGAGTTCATGTGGTGATTTTTGGTTTCAAAATATGAGAAATTTTATCAAAAAAAAATTTTCGGTCGGTCAATATCCATGAAAAAAAAAAAAAACAAAATAGATTTTTTTTTGTTCTATAATTGTAATAACTATCTATTTATTCTCAATATTAAAATAAATATATGAACATTTTTAGGATTCTCGTGCATTTATGTATGTACCAAACACACCCCCGAATTCGATTTTAAGAAATATGCTTTTTTATAAACAAATACTATGAAGCTAAAATCGAGTTTTTTTAAAAAGTTAATGTTTGATATCGGTAATTAATGTTTGTTTTCATATTTTATCAAATCAAAATGTTCGTAGGGTCAACAAGTATTGAGAGTTTGTGTACCAAACTTGTTGAAAATTGAATGTTTTATCGTTTTTGCTAAAGGGGCCCCTTAACGGAGAGGATTATTTTTAAAGTGTACATAATTATCACCATAGAATCGCAGGGAAAATAATCTGCGTGCTTTTTTCTACAAATAGTCATCATTGACTATCCCAAATAGACACAGAAAGTGTCGTGATGGAGTACACAGATATTGAACTTTTGTACAAGGTACAAGTAACAAGTTAAAATAATTGTAGAAATAAAATAAATTACAGGAGATGGATTAGTTTTAAAAAATTTGTACTGTGAGTTTTAATTTTATTGTAAGTACATACGACATAAAGGGCGGATGTGGGATCACACAGAGGATGTAGTGAATTACCGAAGCTCTTGTTTTTTGTTGTCTTGTGGTGCGGTGGAGCCGCGATCTAATTTCAACACAACATCGAATAATGAGTGATAATGATCACACATACCAACATGTTCCAGTATTTATTAGGTGGGGGTGAGACCGCAATGTGTCTACTAGATCCTGTTGTAAAGGTGTCATAATCTAATACATACTTATTTGAAAATACAAAAACAACATTAGGGACATTTGAAAGTGAGATAAATTTCGGTATATTTCATTATCTCTATAAGCAAATTCACAATAAAAGTAAATAAAAAATACCTACGGCTAATTGCTAATGCAAGGTTTTGGGATGATTTTAGATTTGCTTATGAATTATTCAGTATATTCTTAGATTGAATTCTCAGTTCATAACGAGGGCAAAGCATAAGATAGATAAATTCTCAAACACAATTAATGTCACAATTTTAATTAAAAACAAAACATTTGAAGATTCGAGTAGGTACTTACTACAAAACAAAAACAAATTTTGGAAAACAATATTTACGATCATGTTTATAAAATGATTCCTCTCTCCTTCAATCACTTCAATTATGCAGATCTCTGCGGTATTCACAGCTGGTGCTTCATACAACATATTGAATATACGTTCTTACAAATATTTTATAATATTTAATATTTAGGGTTTGGGTGAGAAGGTTCACCAAGTACCCATCATCCAAATAGTATTGAAATTGTAATCAAGTTTAATCATCAATCATCCATATTTCCCACTTCACCTGCTCCTGTAAACATAGTGCTGATGATATAATCTATCTACGTTAGAAATATTAAATTACTTAGTTCTGTAGGTACATTTAAATTTTCCTACGTTTATTCTCCCTCATTTCATTTGTAACCAAATATTATTGTATACCTGTTTTTGCTTATTGCTATGTACCAATAGGTCAGTTGCCAGATATAAAGGTATTATACTAATGTAATAACTAATAACGGTGAATCCATTTTGTGTTGTCATATTATTTTACATATTGTTAACTTTTTAATAAGCTATTACTAGATATATCTAAATGCTTGTTTTCCGTTAATGCCCAATTAGTTGCATATTTTAAAGTTAATGTTTGCTGATTTCTGATCATGAAGTTAACATACTGATAGTACTAATATTTTACTGAAATTTCAAGCTAAAACTTTGTTGGTAAACTCTCTGGAAGTTTCACTAATGTTTAATACTTGCAGTTCGTCCGCTGGCTACCCTTTAATAATGGGAAGCGCGGTGATGTCATGCATGAATAAACAAAACTGAATGTGTTACGTTGTACGATTAAAAACTGTTTTCAATTAATTTAAATTTATGAAATTCGTCATAATCATCCGTCTGAGATGTGTTTAGATAAGTTTTATATTCCTACTGTTATATTTGCCACATTTCCAATTACTGTAGGTTTAAGATTAACTCATGTTTGCCCCAGTTTTATTATAAACATTATTATCACAGTAGGTAAGTGTGCGTGTCAATAATTTCAATAAGATGTAATTTAAAAAGCACGATTATAACATTCACGCGATTCGAAACAACGAATAACTCAGGTACACTGGTACATGTTGTTTTTTTTCTAAGCATTAGTAATCATAGTTTGTGCAAAGATAAAATCTTAATTGTCTGTAATTGTCACCACGATATCACAATATTTTAAATAGTACACAAAAAAGAAATGAAATATGGACAACAACAAAAAATACATTTTTATGAACGTATATGAGCTTCCGTATTACTACCTACGCGTAACAAAAAATATAATGTTGAAACGTTGAAAGAAAGCCCTTTGGATAAAGATGATTTCCTTGAGGACTTAATTTTTTTTTTTTTGAAAATAGGTAGTGGTTTTTGCAAAGTAAATAAAACGATTTTTTTAAAAGTTTATTTAGCGAGGAGGCTTTCTATTATGATAGTAATGCAGAGGGTAGGACCGAAGGCACAAATGGCAGAGGCCGACAGAGAGACGCCTATATGGACCAACTGAAGAGGGACACGAGCTGTGGCTCATACATGGAGTTGAAGAGACTGACTGAGAATAGGAAGGAGTGGAGAAGAAAGTCCAAACTCGTTGCAGACCAATCCAATGGATTGTAACTCATTATAGTAATGCGGAGAAAATTTGTCATATCACTGTCATTTTTTTGATTTTATTTTTCGTTAATTAACATTACAAAAATCAATATTACCTACACACAATATAGACCACATAACCCCCCCTATGTAACAACAGTATAAAAATTCGAAGTAACTAAAACAAAATAAAGACAAATGAAATCAACAATAAAAACAAGAGAGGAATAAAAATTTGGAGTAGAATTCCACACTATTTATTATTAAAATTTATATTTCATTTTATACTATTCTTGCTCTAGGTACTCTTATTTTATTTTCAATAAATATAATAAGTGTTTCTATGGGCTCTGTCCTAAAAAAACATTGTAGAAAGTTTAGTCCTTAGGATAAAAAAAAATCACGGTGGCGAATTTGGCCGGCCCTTAGTAAGGACAGTTTTGGTTTAAATGTGCTGATAAATAGAACTAATAGGAGTTTATGTAGTTACTACTCCTGAGACATCCGGATGTGAGATGAGTTTCTTGTATTAGTTGTTTTTTTTTCCTTTTTACTTTTTTTGAGCAAAAACTGCAAAAATAAAACATAGGAAATTAAATTAAATCATACAAATAGTCTAAGAAGTAAAATCTCATAGTAACTTTTAATTAGAGTAATTAATTAAAAGAAATAACGTTAAAATTATGCCCATATGAATATGATTATATTCGCACAATGGCTAATTACAAATTTTGACGATCGTGCGAATTCGAAAACGGAATGATTTGATACGAATCTTGTAATTATGTCAAATAAATTCAAAAGGTAGTATTGTTTTAAATGATGTTACATTCTACTCGTCTATCTCCACATGATATATAATCCAAATTAGAGTGTGGAAATTATTTTTTTACGTAAAATATACGATTGACTTTATTTCCTCGTATTCCACGTAGTATTAATGAATAAATATATGTCTATTGTTTAAGAATTGATATCGCATGATAAGTAGAAAATATATTGAGTTAAGTATGTTAAGATATGTCAGATTATCGTAAATAGCTGTTAATTCAATAAGGATCCCTCAGAATGCTATAATTTATTTGTTATCAACAGGAGAATAGATTTCTTTTTAGATTTAAAAACTTTTTAGCATCCTATAAACCAGGTAAAAACCACAAATAGTACAATCATACAAACATACATACCATCACGCCGCTTCCCTGGCTGGGTAGGCAGAAAGGATCGAGCGCCACTTCCTTCTATCCTTGCATACATCTTTCACTTCCGTCACTGTCATACAATTCCTCATGCATGCTCTCCTGTTCAATGTGCTCAACACGTGACCGTCCTGTAGGATTTGATTTAAATGATCTTGCCATTTAATCCTCGGACGTCCACGTCTCCGAGCATCATTCCTCTCAGCCAAATATATCTTCTTAGTCATTCTGTCCTCATTCATTCTTTCCACGTGCCCAAACCATCTTAACTTATTTACATTCATCCTTGTTATTACACCAACTTTCATTCCACATTCCTGTCGTATATCACTGTTACTCACACGATCTCTCAGACTTTTACCACAATAGTACAATTAATACCTTTTAATTCAGCATTGGCGTTACGATGACACACAACAGAAAATAGGCACAAAAATATGTTCTTGCATCTCTTGTATAATAATCATAATTATGTAAAAAGTCTGATTGTCACGTTCTGTCTATGACCGACTACATAATATTTTTAAATATTCTATATTTTCAAGTGTAACTTTGTGGAAATACATTATAAAAGATAATATTTAAATTAAAACACTGTTTAATTCCACTATGAGATTGCTTTAATTAAAACGTTTTCGACTACAATGTAGTCATCATCAGTAATAACACAATACTAAATCTAAAATTAAAGGACATACAACAATACAAGAATTAAACAGTGTTTTAATTTTAAATATTATCTTAATATTTTTACTTTTGTCAATTTGCCAAATTTGTTTTTTGATGAAATCAAAAATCTCTCGCACCATCAAACTGATAACTTTTATGAAGATGGTGGAGTAAGTCGACAGCGGAAATCAATACCTAACTAATAAACTGTTTATTGAATACTTGGAAATTAATAATGTTAATCTTTAACTTGGACTCCCATCTCAGACTCCAAGCTGATCAAGCTGAAAGATTTTTCAATTAGGAAGGAAATCATCAATTGATGATTTCCTTCCTAATTGAAAAAATGTGCATAAATAACGACAGTCTGATGATTATTATATTACAGAGTTTGGTGAAACTTGTGAAGTGTGTAGAATTACCCACACAAATTGAAAACTAAAATTATATTAAAATTATCACCTTCTCAAATTCAGTTAATATTAAATAAGTATTCGAAAGATGTTGTAAGGGTAGTTTTTCTTGCAAATCATAAAGCGTTTCAACGGACTTACATTAAAAAATCTTTGATCTTCGTTTAGTAACATTTTGCTAATACATATTTAAAGGATCTAGAGTTTGTGCGTTCACATTTTGAAAAGACATTTTAAACATATTTGATATCAACAAAAACACTGTTTACTTTTCACTATTGATTTAATACTCGAGCACTTTCGTTAAGTTAGCTTGACATATTATTATTTAAAGGTTAAACTCACATATGCTGCTTTGAATTTTCAGTTCATCGAAACTATGTAAAGTTGAATGACGTGCAGATAACATAATAAACATCTTTAGAAGTGTGTGTTGGATGTTTGATAATAGAATAAGCTTAAACGTTGACTTCGTAATCTGACAAAATAACAAAAGTTGAAATTACGTGATGTCGAAATTTCATCAAAGTCATTAAGATGAGTCAGCAGCTGTTTAATATTATCCTCTGTACATAAAAGGCACACGTTTCTTTTACCGAGTTGGTATTATTTCTATTGTATATTTTTTCTGTCTATTTTGCACAATAAGCTACTTGCCACGAGTTAAATGATAATGTATGAATGTTGTACCGTGTTCCGCAAAAAATATTCAATTAATAGGTAGGTACCTAGGTGTTTAATAAAAGAATGAATAGGTTAATGGTTGACAACAAAATTGTGATGATTGACTTAAAAAAACTCTAATGACTTTTTGATATGGTAGTTGTGTATAAATAATATGGTTATTCTTTAGTATCATTTGGTTAAATAGATAGATATATTATATAATATAATTTAGTCGGTAGCTTGTGTGGAATACAGAAAACAAGAACAAGGTAGGTCAGTCACCAGCAGATAATCAAGGAAGCGTGAAGAACATACGGATGTTAAACATAAACATACAAAGTAGGTTCATATATCTCAGCTATTATAATGATATTTTTAACTACAGGATTAATATACTTCATATATCGCCTTTATATTGACCACTTTACTTGGTACTTGGTTTTTTGAACCAAAATAATAATTTACCGAGAATTTGTATTTTTCGTCACTATACGAAGATTGTGTTACACGTGGTTAGAAGAAAACAAGCTTGTAGCTAAATAGCATGTGATTAAAAATGTGTAATTTTTATTTTCCAATTCGCACTCCTCATCACTCTCGTTTAGTTACTGGATTTGGCCTCACATTGTTTTATATAAGTTTTCGAGTGTCTTGTGTAAGACAGGTGTAAAAATTAAGTATTAAGAGATTTTTTACATAATAATAATAACCAACCCTACTTTTGCGAACGCCATAATATTGTGCAAATGAATTTATTATTATAACGGATAAGAAATCTATTATTATTGTTTATCATCGTTCCCAGTTAGCGATGGAATATACCACTCATGCTGATTGTTTTGTTGTTCAGTAACCCATTTGTTGTAGATGCAGTGGTTTTATATGTATACAAATACAATAAATATTTTCGATATTCCAGTAAAGTTGAGTCATACACTGAGAAAAATACTAACGAAATTTCACAACGAATCATTGGTACGTACTATCAGATTAGGACCAGAGAAAGTACAAATATTAACTTTTCGCAAACAAATCGTTGGTAAATTTACCAACGAGAGAGGATGAGTTAATATTATAGATTTGTACTAATGAATCGTTGTACTATCTCTGGTCCTAATCTAATAGTACGTACCAATGATTCGTTGTGAAATTTCGTTAGTATTTTTCTCAGTGTACTTAGTAAGAAGTAAGTAGTAAGCAATTTTATAATAGCAGTGTTTGATAAAAATATTAAATACTTATTGTCAAGCTTAGAAACGCTCCCCGTACTATTTTCATTAAAGCTTGAAAGTTCAACGTGTGAGGAAAATATAATAAGTAATTATTAAAAGGTAATTTTTACTGAAATACGGAATTCAATAAAGTATGATGAGATGGCTATCTGGATATAAAGATAATTATTTTTAATGAGGTAAACGTTTATAATTAAATGAATTATATATTGTATTTTATTAGTCAAGGAAGATTTATGAATCAAGTTCTCCTATAGAGGTCGATCACGGAAGTTTTTAATTAAAAGATGATCTATGTATGAACTTGCATGTTTAACAGTCTATGTTGTTGGTTTACACGTTTATACTCAGAAACATCGCGTTTTATTTTTTAATTAAATGTAGATGTTTAAATAATAAAATAAGAATTAAAATAATGTAAATGCATTGAATTCCCATCAGTAATGAGAAAGTATGCTAGAAACTTATTGGGGATGTTAGTGTTAATGTGTGTTATTCTTTATTATTTAGTGATAAATATCAAAAAGAAAACATTCAAACCTGAGAGAGGATCATTAGGGTACCGGACATATCACATTGTCATATTTTTTTTATATACTGATATCTTTTGGGTTTCATTTAAATGAAGATGGATGTAGGCAGAAACATAAACTATACATATCCTCTAGAGCTTTTTCATTTCAGTTATTATCAAGTGCGCAATACATAACAATATTTGTGTTCCTAAATTGAACGTGGATGTGAATGATAAAAACAAAAACACGAAATTCTCTCTTCAATTTCCAAAACGTGTATTGAAATGACAATATCTTCCCAATAAACGGTACCCAAACATTGTTATGTGTTACAAGAACTAAAGATGTAAAATCTCTATTGTAATTTTCACATCGAACTTTATATTATGGTCGATGAAGTGAATTCAATATTATGAAAATGATATGTAAGATTTTAAAAAAGAGTTCAATTAATTTATTATATGCAATAATGTAAAACACTGTGTTGAAAATAAATATAAGAATCAAGCAAAAATGTTTCATATAATCTAACCTCAGGCTTCATTGTGTATTGGATAACTTTATATTATGTAATAAAAAAAACACATAGAATTTTCTACATAGTTTTATGGAAAAATCACTGCAAGGCAAAGGAACAACATTATTTTTAATTAAAGTAAGTAAACATTAAGCAAAGATCTGTTATTAAAAATCGACCCTAAGATGATCGGAGAAGGCACTTAGAGAAGAGAGATGAAGAAATATCGAAATATCTAAATCTTTATCGAAATGTTTCATATTTTCAAACGAAACCTTCCAAAATCGTAAGCGATGTCGTAAAATACGTTGCTTCAATTACTCGTTCGCCTCCTTAATGTAAACGTCATTATTATGGGAAAAGGAATAAATTTGAAAATAATAGAAAACATTCCAAAATAATGTATTGCTTTATCCTGTTATTGTCTTGTGTTACATTGAAAGTAATATTAGGAGACGAGGGATGCAATTATATCACTTCCTTTACTATACAAGAAACAAACAGTTCATATCCTTTATTATTACATAATAATATTATGTACTCGTATAACATATACACTAAAATATATTTAACGTACATCATAGACCTTATATTGTCTTCCATTGTGATATAAAATGTATACTGCATTGTTCAGAGAATTTATTCATACTGTGGGTTATTTTACACGTTATGAGAATACTAGTGGTTTGAAAATTGGAAAATTATGTTGATTGAATATTTCCTGTATGTCGATGTCCTGCATTCGACTCCAAAAATCACTCTTAAATACATGTTTTTAGTAATATTGTAGTAGGCATAAAAATATCCAATACGATTGATTTTGTAGTACAAGATTTGTAGTACATATGGCAAGGAATCAGATTTTAAAAAAGTGAATAAACATTAAATGATTTTGATTGTAGCCATATACATTACATGTCGTTAGAAGTAAATTATCTTTTTCATATTGTTCTTCTATATTTTTGTGACTTCCTCAGTTCATTTGAAACTGCCATATAAGATTCCAGAAACATACTACATACATATAGATATTATATTTCCTAGACAAATATGAAAAGAATTGCGAGTATGATGAACAACAATGGACTTGTACGCTAGTGTTAGGGTATAGCCACGTACCTATGTCTCAGGCGTGCAATTGAGTATACTTGTCTATGGTTTAAGTGTGTCTTAACCGTAAAAAGGTTTGGTATCCCTGCAATATAGACAAGACGTGATATGTATGAAAAATATATTTTCAGGATTATATTACACTTTCACGTATTGTGTAAGCCATCTGTTTGTCTTCATTTTTAATATTTTTATTGATGGAGGTAGTAAAATACTGAAAATACAAATTTGTAATAATAAAAGTTTTAAATTGTCAGTATAAATAAATTTATTTTTGTATAATTAAAATTAGATAAAGTCAAGTTAATTCACATTCTAAATACATTTAGTTTCAAATGTAATAAACCTCGCATATACGGAAATTCTATTTTCTGATGAAGAATCCATTACTTTTTACAACTATTTGTTTTCCATCGTTATTGGTTTCGATTACTAAATTATAATAAAATAAGAAATTTTATGAACACACTGCATTTTAATAATATGCTCTTTGTTATCTCACATAAGAACGTGTTTGAACGAAGTACGAATATATATTATCATGTACATTATAATTATGAATACGAGAGTTCGGGATTTTTAAAATGTTAATGAAATTCTCTTAAAAATAAGTTGATTAGTATGATTACTATAAAGCATGGAATGTAAACTCACCAGAATATGAGGTAGACCATCATCGTCCAGCCAAGAGAGTACTGCGTCATTTCCAAAAGCTAAAGCGACGTATCCGGTCGCTTTGGCTTCAACACGAAACTTTAACATTCCATATGATTCCTTTATGTGTAACTTCACATCCGAATCACCAAACCAAATTGGCTCTCTCCAATGAGATCGAGTTTCAGCGTAATCTGAATTCACTATGGCACGTTTACCTCTCATAAGCATTTCATCTATTTTACTTAAACCAAAGTCTTTTTTTATTCTTCTTTCACTTACATTACCCGATGTATTTGGCTTCTCGGGAACTCTCACATCTTTTCTAGGGGTTCTTTTACTGTTTTTAAAAATATCTTCCCACCTTGAAAATCGGGCTGCAACATCTTCCTTATCATCTGATTTCATTTCTTGCTTTTCTGTCTTCTTCTCAGACTCATGTTTTCTATTCATAAACTTATTTTTCTTGTCATGATAATGAATTACATCATCGTGATATGACTGATTTTCCTCATGTTGAGGTACATTTGTGTGTTTATGGTGTTTTCGCTTTAATTTAGACATGTATCTTTTATGATATCTATGTCTTTCATATTTATCATTGTCGGCACTCCGAACATTTCTGGGGTTTATATCAAAGAATTTTGTGACCCAACTTTTCATTTTTATCCCATTGATGGTTTTTTCGACTAGTTCTCTTCGCCTTCCAACGAGTCCTAATGATTCGCGGAGTAATACTTCAAACATTTGATCATCCGTCAGAGAGTCTTCATCTTCTACTGTGTTCAATTCTAACGGGGGATGATAAACATATGGCGAAGGATTAGGAACTAGTTTCACATCCGGGGGATAGCCATTTGGATTGTTATTAAGAAGATGATCTGGCGGCTTAACCAATTTAGCGTAACATTGTGTAAATACAAGTAGCGCAACGAACGCCACACCTGCACACGAGATTCTCATATTAGATGGAGCTATGGCGTGCGCTGGAATCATTCTCTGTGTAAATTAATCAAGTATTGTCACGCGAGATATCCCGACAAGTGAAACACCTTTGAGAACCGATTAAATAATTCATTCACTTCGTAACAATATCTTGTTTTTTCTTCATTTGGGGTTGACTACATTGACTCACGGATGACCTGTGAATTTTTATGTACCTGAAACACAAAGAGATAAGAATGTTTAACGTTAATAAATAATATCAGCATTAGAAACGCAATTATATTTTAAACATTAAATTACCTTTAAATTATGGGATATTATGTAAAAAGCTAAATGACTTTCGAGAGAATTAAATCTTAAGACTGATATCAAAATACACCTACATTAGATTGATTAAAATGGGAAAATACTTATTAATTATATGTCTTAATTAACCATTGTGAGTGGAAATATTTGCTTAATGTCTTGATGTTATTAGGTTATTTTATAAACAACATGACAAACAAAATTGACCATTCTTTACAAAACTTCACATGATTATTTTCATTCTAGACAATGGAGAGTAAATATGGACTGTGAACCTTGTGTTTGAACGATGGCATTTAAAGTTAATTATGCAAGAATGAAAATGGTGAACGAAGTGTAAAACACTCAGTTAGCTGTGTAAACAGAAGAGAGGGAAGTTTGAGAATAAGATAAGTGTTTAGTTGTAAAATATGGAGCTGAAAGGAAGATATTTTTAGAAGAAATAAATATCCGACACAAAGAGAAGCTGTGCATATGTTCTTTCTTTACTTTGACAATAAAGCCAAGTTTCCGATATATATTTTTTGCATAACAAAGTAAAAAGATCCCGACAGAGCTTTTATAAATCCGTGTAATACAAGTTTTTTGCGTGAATAAAAATAGCCAATATTGTAAAGTTATTGAATTGCTTTGTTCCATGCTATTTAGAGTAAAATATACGCATTGAAAAAATTGGATTGAAACATTTCATCCATGCGTTAATATTTAATATGTTTTTATATCCGATGCGATAATATAGGCTTGAATGTACAAACTATTTTATTTTATCACACCATTATATTTAATTTTTTAACTGTCATACAGTTTTTCTTACAATATACAACAACACATACAGCTCGTGAATCAATTAACTTTACACTTCACCAATGCAATGATACATTATACAAATTACAAAAAATAAAACTACAAAAAAACTGCACATAATAAACATAAAAAAATAAATAAAAAAACACACTATCCAACAATCCAAAGGACATCAAAATATATTTTAAAGTTGGACTATGTCCATGATCGTTTTATTTCATATTATGTAATATATTGGAATTAATAATAAATAAAATACTTATTTATAGTATATTCACAGTGACTTTTTATTGGACGCTAGTCGGCTTTCAAAAGCTTCCGCTCTCATCATCAGGCTAGCGAAAAGTGAGCTCTTGAAACCGGCATGTAGGCATATTATAATAGAAGTGAATTCTAGAGAGAATACGGAAAAAGAGTTGTTTATAACGTACATTATGTATTTTTGAATGTTGTTACGTCATATGCAGAAATCATTTACGAAATGCTGCATCCAAATGCTTTCTCAAAATGTTCTAGGATTATAAATTGAGATTAACTGTACGTCAGTTGCAGATATATTATAATATTACGAATGGTAAATATAAGAAAGGGTCAGAAAAAAATGGGTGATTAGGTATATATCCATAATAAACTTATACTTATATTTTAAGGGTGAAATCAAGTTTATATTCAATCAAGTTTATATTCAAGTTTATATTCACCCTTATAAAGCGTTCCAAATTGAGATATCTAGCTAGGGAAAATCAAGAGAAATTAATAAGTAGAAATTAATATATGTTTAGAGCATAATAAATGAAATAAAAGCAAAATATTCGATGTTGTCATTGTTGTTTAATCGTTGATAAAAAATATAAGAACGTACCTACCTAGTTAGAAAATGTTAAAATGATTACTAAGATTACTCTAAATTTAGAGCAATATCATAAGATAAGGGGTCATCGTTGAATGCAAATTGGATTTTAAAAAAAACATACATTTTATATACAAAATGATAGTGGTAGATAATATACAAGATTTATTTTCACGAAACTTCCCAGTACAATATTCGTATGTAAAACTTTGATTCCGATATTGATGTTTATCGTTAATATTGGACTCTTATGTATATGAACAGCTGGTACAAAACTCATATGTTGTCTAGAAAATAAAAGGCGGTTTTTTACCTAATACATAATCATCAATCCCAACTGAATTTAAAAGTTTAATGTCACAGTGTTAACACAAACACCCTTCAACAAGTAAATAAATAAATTAGTTTATATAGCACAGATAAGACTTTTTTAGTAAGACAATAACTCTGACTATTCAATATCTGGGATTTGTCGTGATGTAACAAAAAAAAACATATTCCAAAGAATTAATATCTACGTAATATTGATCACGGGCGCGGAACTAATGTCTGTGTTCATTTCTTTTCCTCGTCACAACATTTATATGTAAAGACATTTCCCTAATTACATTCTCAAACATAGCATCATTATAATATGATAGTATCTACATTGCATTATTAGCATAATGTGAAAAAAACATTATAGTTTTATATAAACACTAATGGTATATTTAAAAACCACAATATTTATATCAAACCTACTTACAGAACTCTCATATAATGTCTCCCGCTATTTCCCATGACGACGCGACGCCCGCCGTGCCGATTGTAGGATTATATTATACTTCTTGATAGTAGGGGAGAGAAATAATAATAATTATTATATTATATTAAAATTTCAGAGTTACTTGGTTGGTAGTTTGATGTTTCCATTTCTTCATATGAAGTTCATAAGTTCGTGTCGATCTGCTGACTGAACGTAACATTCATATCACAGTATGGGTGAAGATCAATCTTAAAAAAATTCGCAAGTAGTTAATAACCTATATTATGAAAAAGCTGCAGAGTTAGTAGACATTATGGTCTTCGATTTTTCCTCCGATACGTCCATTGACTTGCCCAACATCACAATTTCCACTGACAAGGTCAGAAGTGCGATACTTGAATTAGACGGCTCTAAAACAGCTGGTCCGGACGGCATTCCGAATGTTTTTATAAAAGGTTGTATTGATGTTTTGGCAGATCACTTTCCAATACTATTCAATTTATCTTTGAGGTCAGGAGTTTTCCCAAGTTTTTTGGTAAATATGTTTTGTTTGTCCAATTTTTAAAAAAAAGGTTATACACACCTGGTCGCTAATTACAGACCAATATGTATTCTATTCGCCATTCCTAAGTTTCTCGAATCTATCATCGTAAAAAGAGTTAGACAAATCGTCATTAAAGTTATCACTATATCACAGCATGGTTTTGTTCCCAATATTTTGATGTATGGCTGTCTGATGGAGCTGAAGTAGCTGGGGAAAAATTTAATTCAGCGGTCGTCTCAGCGGCGACAGTAGCGCTGGGTAGATGTAGGCCTGGGGGACGTCGTTCCACCAATTGGTGGACTCCGGAACTCACGGCCTTAAGACGACAATTTAAGTCCGCCGAACGGGCCTTTTGCCCCGTGAGAAGTGGCAGCGTATTGCGGGACTCTCCAGCTGGTAAGCAACTCTTTGAGCGGCTCCAGCGAGCGAGGGGCTCTTTCAAAATGGCCATAAGGCATGCAAAGACCTCGGCCTGGAAGGAGTGGATTACAGAAATGGGAAACGCTGACCCTTGGTCTGTGACTCGAACTGCGGTAAAGACTAAGAGGTCAGCTGATCACTATCTTACTAGTATTGTTTCTGGCGATAGTGAAACAGTGTGTATTGACGGCACACTCAGGGCGCTGCTGGATGGTTTAGTGCCTCTTGACTCAATGTCGAGGGACACACCGTTCCATACGGCGCTGCGTTTTCAGTCACGCTGCCCCCCCGATGAGTCAGTAATCGAGATTGACGATGTGACACATCAAGAATTGGGAGAAATCGTCAAGGGATTAGGACCAAGGAAGGCACCTGGAATCGACAGAGTGAATGGTGCGATTGTGAAGCAGGTCTGGAGGATTTGCCCAGTTGAAATGCTGGGACTCTTCCAGACTTGTCTAAGACAGGGAGTGTTTCCGAGAGTTTGGAAGAGAGGCTTGCTCAGGGTAATCCCCAAGGGTAATGATAAGCCTCTGTCGGATCTCAAGGCGTATAGACCCATCACCCTGCTGCCTTCTTTCGGCAAGATATTAGAGATCTTGGTGAGGAACCGGCTTGCTGGGGCCCTTGCGCCTGGGGATCCTAAACAGTTTGGCTTTAGCCGAGGCTTAACCACAGAGCATGCCATTGATGCCTGTTTGAAATGGAAGGATGATAGTAAGGAGAAGAATGTGTTAGGTGTCTTCCTTGATATAGCTGGGGCCTTTGATAATGCATGGTGGCCACTTATATTGGCTAAAGTGAAGATGCGGGGTTGTCCTCGTTGGCTGTTTAACATTGTTAGCAGCTATTTTGGGGATAGATCAGTGGTAATTACTCACGCGGGACACATGGTAGAAAGGACTGTTGACATGGGCTGTCCTCAGGGCTCAGTCCTGGGGCCGTCACCCGGTCCTCCGGATGAGTGGGGCACCCGTGAGGGTGGTCGATGAAGTCCGGTACCTGGGGGTTGTTCTGGACAGGGGCCTCTCCTTTCTCCCTCACGTGAGAGCGACTGCTGAGAGAGCGAAGGTGCTTTTCTTCACTTTACGCAGACTTAGCCGTGGAACATGGGGCCTGAGGTCGGGAACTGTGAGGACCATATATCGGGCCACATAAGTGGCGCAAGTCACTTATGCTGCACGTGTTTGGTCTCACAGGCTCTCGGTGGGCTCTGTGTCCGCGGCAGTCTTGAGGGGACAAAGACTCCCGCTGCTCGCCGTCACAGGTGCGTATCGTACTGCCGCCAGCGATGGTCTTCCTGTCATCGCTGGAGTGTTGCCTGCCGATTTGGAAGTCCTAGATAGTGTAGCCAGGCGTAAGATCAAGGCGGACGGTAGAGTTGAACATCTCGGAATTTCTGTTTAAGCGGAACCCGGGAATGGGGGGATTAGTAGGGCATTCAGCCGAATCAGAGACAGAACATTTGAAGTGTGGCAAGAAAGATGGGACCGGGGGAGAACTGCTAGACTTGTCTACAGTTTTCTCCCGGATGTAAGAGAGAGGATTAAAAGGGGCTTCCTGTCCTTCAATCACTTTGCCGTTCAGTTGGTAACAGGCCATGGGGAATTTAAAGCCAAGCTCTTTGAGCTTGGACTGGTGAATGATCCGTGGTGTGCTTGTGGGACGGGAACTCAGTCTGCTAGGCATATCCTGTGGGAGTGCCCAATGATGACGGATGCTAGAGACGTAATGATTGATAGTATGAGTGATGACACCCCCAGACCCATTTGGTCTGGAGAACTGATGATTTGTCCAGGGAACTTCAGGGCCTTCTTGAAGTTTGCAGATGTCTGGGTAACTCGATGGGATCTCTTACGTGAGCCGGGCTCACCTGGAGAGCTACATGGTTGATTTGGTCTAGTGTGATCATGGTTGTCGCGAGCGAACTCGTTTATTTGTTTTTGTGCTGTCCTGTCTCCCTTGGTGGAGAGTCTTAGGTCTGGGTGGGATGTCCCCTAGGGAGGGAAGCGTCTCTGCAGCGTTGACGGTATCGGCGACTCGCGTGCTCGCCGACCTAAAAACCTGGAAAAGTTTCTGGACACCTCAATTCAGCCTTGTGCTCAAATATGTATATAAATTTGTTTTTCTTATTTTATTTTATTTCTGTTTAATTGTTATTGTATGGTTTGTAAAATTGGCTAAGAATGTTTTTGTATACTTTTATTTTGTTTTGTTTCATATATGTTGTTTGCTTCTCTCGTATAGAGGTACATCGAAGGAGTTTAGTCAAAAGATTTCACACGGAGGTTTTGGCCGGCCAGCCCTTCAGGCTGCCCACTATGGCACCTCCGTTGTGGACAAGATTTGTGAAGTGTAGAATTTCGGATAAATGGAAGTCCTCAGACTTCTGCGCTATCCGGGTGGTCGGTGGGTCCTTCAATGTTCCCAATAAATCTACTCTTACTAAATTACTTATATTTATTTATTTATACATACATCTACGGCGTGAGCCTCTTACATGTTAAAATATAAAACAAAAACAAGACATAATTCTCATTCACAACACAGTTGGAACAGAACAAAAACTTATATACCACAATCATAGTATAGTGATTCCTCAGAGAGATCAAGTCGATTTCATATACACTGACTTTTCAAAAGCTTTCGTATGTGTCACACGACCTGCTACTACGATAATTAATTGGGTATGGGGTCGGCGGTGTTAGTCGTCGTTTGTTGGAGAGCTATCTTAAAGATAGAGTTTTGAAAGTTAAGCTCGAGAATTGTACCTTTAAGCCAATTTTTGCTTAGCCGCAAGAGTCGCACTTGGACTAATATTGATCAATATATTTGTAAATGACACAGTAAAGATTTTCGGAGATAGAGAGGTTTTGTTATTTGCGAACGATCTGAAGTTATATAAAACTATCAACAATTATAAAAATTGCCTCATATTGCAAAAAACTTAAGCCATCTCAACAACTGGTGCAAAAAACAGTCTTAATTTCAATATAGCAAAATGTCGGGTCATCCGACAAAATCTAATCTTACGTTCAATTATTTCATAGATAATATTGAACTCAAAACTGTATCAGACATAAGAGACCTTGGAATAATGTTCTCCGAGAATCTTGCTTTTAACTTACACATAGAGTAAACTGACGGCAGGGCGATGAGAGTTCTGGGATTTGTATTTAGATTGGCGGTTGATTTGAAGTTCATACAGTCTTATAGATTGCTGTTTGCACCCCTTGTAAGACCATCGTTGGAATACAGCTCGGTCCTATGGTCTCCCTACTACGCTGTTCATATCAATGGTATTGAGAGGGTGTGGAGGAAATTTTTGAGGCTGATAAACTTCAAGAAGTAAAGTTACGGTAGCCTGATAATGAAAGCGGAAGATCTTGAAAGCCAGCTCGCGTCCATAGAGTCATAGTGGATATATTTAAGAAATGTTTTATTTATAATTAATTTAATTTGTACCTATTTATTTAATATAATATTTATTCTCACCTGTTGACATTCTAATTTCCCTAACAGCATTTAATCTTTGTTTTTTGTTCGGAATCGTTGTTTTATTTCTTGCTTATTTGCATTGACATAATTAATGTTTAATTTATTTACTGTAGACCTATTGTTTCCCATTGACTTCTTCTGTTTTGCATTATTTTATTGATTGTGTCTTATTTATTAATTACTCTAAATATACACAAATATATATATTTGACATTTAATTATTGCGTCTGTTTGTGTGTTGTTGTCTATTATACTGCTTGATTAGCATGCAAAGGCGCACGCCGTGTGTTGATGCAAATTAATAAATACATAGTACAGCCACTCTCTGTTCACGAAGTGTAAGCAGAAGTATACTCGCCTTCTGTGCATTTAATTGTAAAATTTTAACCTATTGATAAGTAAAATTGTGTGTGAAGTATAGTGAAGAATAAAATTTAACAAAATTTAAATTTTCTTCGCTATCCAGTAAGAAATCGATTTTCTAAAAAAGATTTATCTAAGTTTTTTATCAAACCCAAATGCAACTTTTTACATCTTTTCAGTAGGTAAGCTCAAAGCTTGTAAGGCAAGTTTGCCAGCATCTGGAATTAAACCGCGTAGCTCTAGTGCATGAAGCTAAGACTCTTCCTCTAGCTAATCTACGAACTTTCAATAGAAATTCTACAAAATAGGTTGGCATCAAATTTCAAATAATATAAACTAACTGTTGTACTGCGTACTCAAAAATTATATTTGTATTAAACCTTACTTATTTTATTTTCATTTAGTCTAAATTATTTGCCGTCAAGGTTCTATTGCAATTTAAAAAAATTGTAAACAAATATAAAGGTGAATTAAAATACAACTAAAATGACTGCGAATTCTTAGCCGGCAAAATATTTGAAGCGAATAGAAACCAAACACACCCATACCAAATACAAAATTATAAATAGATAGCAATATGTATCTCCTTTATAGAAATCATCCACAAGTTTAAAATAAAAGCAAAATATTATATATATACATAATGCTTCTTTTTTTTAATTATTTAAGCTCCAATGGTCGAACTATTTTACGTATCTTTTTGCTTCTTTTCTCCTATACTTTATACTTTCGATACCACCGAATTATAATATTTGGACAATACATATTTTTACGAATGAATAAATAAATGTTGCTAATAAAAGTCTTCATTATCATCTTATCCATTGCCATAATAATATAAAGGACTGATGAAAATATGTGACATTTCTTATATATTGCAAATAAAATATACTTAGGTACTAGCTCTTCAGACTTCTGGCAAAAGAACGTAATATGTATAGAAGTAAAAAAAAATTGTTGTATTGGACATAAGGGATTTACAAGATACGTACTTTATATTAGGTTTCTGGATTGACACGTGACAGATTTCATTTAAGAATGCTAATGTTATAATGTAATGTCATGGATTATTTAACTAAAAAATACTGAATTATTTAGAATACTTTGACGATCTAAAATTTACTATGCATTGTACTTATATTAAATAATGATGGTCATTTTTTCTTCTGAAATGAATTTTACTATCCTCCTTTTATCACGAGTACTTACTGAGAACACATATAATTTAATATCATGAGTATCTATATTTTTATCGTTTGAACTTTTATGGAAAACATTGTCAGAAAAGTGACAAATACCTAGTTTAAATATTTTCTTACCAACATATTATTATTATAATTTATATGTTAAATTAGCATTAAGCATGAATTAAAATATAACTAGTATATCCAAAGTATAAATAACAAAAAGGAAAAGTTAAAATCGTGTAACCTATTAAAATATGTATTAATTTGGAATCACGTAAACCTTCTAATCTGAATTCAATTAGTACGCTGACAATTCTATTGTTAAAACTATGAGATTTATACATCCGCTCTCCCATTTGTGGGAAATCTTATGATAGAATAGAATAGACTCTATTCAATATATTATAACTCTATAGTAAGCGCAGTGATTGGGTAGATAGACAGATAAAGTAATAGTTTCAAATATTAGCACTTTTGATAAATGAATTCAAATGACCACCCATGAATCAAGATATAAAAATGTTTATGACTCAAACAAACTTTAATGCATTAATATACGTGTATACAGTATATTGTTTTTTAATTATCGTTTGTTTTTAATGAATCGTAATAAAACATATTTTATATAAACTGTGAGAGCTTTCGGATAATAAATGTCTCATAAGAATAACATTATTACGACGTGTACATACACACATAATATATGTACATAGTTACCTACTGAGCTGGCCGAGTATACCATATTAGAAAATTTAATAAAACCCTCCCACCTACTGACATACTCCTATTATAGGTAGGTACTATAAAAATGAAGACATTGACAATATGTTTATTGTGTTTTTGAATATTTCTTATGAAATTATGTATAATATAATTATACTATTATTATAACTACTACAATATTTTAGAGTTATGATATTACTATTTATAGTTGAATGGAAGTAAGTTATTAGAAATGAAGAAATATTCATTTGCTTCAGTACAAATAGCTACTATAATTTGATGCTATTATCATAACTCTAAATCTCTTCTATATGGGTTAACATTAACCGAGAGCGGTTATAAGCTAATTTAAGGGATTGTGATAACCTCAATAAAATTATATTACAAAGTGGCTGGTCCGCTGCTGTGGAACAAAATTCCCTGTGATTTGCGAACTCTGGAGAGTGTGGAGGTGTTCAAGAGGAGGTTAAAAACCCTATTGTTCAGGAGGTGTTATGATTCTTGAATGGGCCCTTGCTGTGGTTTTTCCACAAAACGGCGCATCATAAATAAGTTGTCTAGTTATTATTACATAAATACTTAGCTGTTGTCAATTTTATTGGGTAGACTTCTCTTCCAATCAACCCAATGTGTAAGTATTATGTTTAGAGTACAGTGGTTTACCAATAGGAAATATTGAGTATAAAAATATGTAGGTAGGTACCTAAATCAATAAATTTAATGTATTACATTTCATATTGTACTAACTTTATTTTGTAAATAAATAACAACGAATTGGTAAGTAGATACAGAAAGAAATTTCCGTTTTAGTGTACAGTGGTGCCTCACACAACGAACTTAATTCGTTCCAGGAGCAAGTTTGTTATGCGAAAAGTTCGTTATGTGAAACGCGTTTTCCCATAACAATACATGTTAAAAAAAATAATTCGTTCTGTAGCATAAAATATGCTAAGATGACATAAAAAAAGATAATTTTTTTGTTATTATTTTTATTTAGATACATCTAACAAAAACATATTTTTTTTTTAATTTTAAGACAGACTAAGTAGAGTCTACCGAACCTTGCACATCTTCATCCATTTTCTGCTTTTTGGCCGATGGTTTCATGAAAAACCTGTCCAAAGTCGTTTGTTTTTCTCTTTTCTCCAACATCTGCCGGAAATAACGGACAAGAGTATCGGAGTAAAGATCGTTGATCCTGTTTGCTTCAGCTGAATCCGGATAGTGGGCATTGGTAAACTCATGAACTGCTTTCCATTTGACCAGGATGTTCTTGATGTCGGCAGTTGGCATTGGTTGATTGTTTGATTGTAGCTCCTCGTTATCAGATGACGCTTCCCTTTGAGCATGCAATACATCGGCAGCGATCGTGGAAGCTCGGGCGACTTCGTTGTGTGAAGCGAAGTTCGTTGTATGAATCGTGAAATGAACGAACAGGAAGTTCGTTGTGTGCAGCGTTCGCTGTGCGAGGCGTTCTTTATGCGAGGCACCACTGTATATGTATTAAAAAATACAATCTGCTCATACATACCTAAACAATGTTACAAAAATTGATAAAGTAAACATGTCTGTTGCAATGATGTAGGTACTAAGTGATTTGTCGGAATTTCTTTGTGATTTCACATATAGAAATAATAAATACCTTAGAATATTTGATTGTCAAATCATAGTTCCTTTATTCTGCTTCTAACATGTTATATTTTTTATATTGACAACTTTTTGAAGGTCGGTTTTTTGTACGCAGTATCAGTATTGAAATATATAGGTACGAAGAGAATTTGTACGCAGTATCAGTATTGAAATATATAGGTACGAAGAGAATTTGTACGCAGTATCAGTATTGAAATATATAGGTACGAAGAGAATTTGTACGCAGTATCAGTATTGAAATATATAGGTACGAAGAGAATTTCGACTGTCCTGTTCCATAACTGAACAATAGAAATGTAATGTAAAGTTACATAATATCTATATTTTATAAAACTTCAACTACGTCATTAGGTACCAATCTCTGATTGATAAGTCGACCTAATAAATCGAAAGAATTAGTTGGAAGATATCGCACAAGCAATATTTTCCAACTAACCCATCAATATAATAAATAAAATTAAAATATATACATACATATGAATATATAAATGCTAAAATAAAAGTACCTACACCCAAAATAAGATCTAAAAATACATATATACATACATACCATAATAATCACTTTGACTGTGTTACGTTCAATAGTTTAATGATAGAAAATGTTTATTTGTGGAATTGCAACTAGGTATTTTTTCCATAACTCATCATCATCGCCCTCAACGCTCCTCTCGGGAGCACAGAGCAGAAACCAGCCTCCTCCATTCAGAGCGTCTCTGTGCCAATTGCGTCACCTCTTTCCACGACATTCCTTGCGCTGTGATATCGTTGTCATAGGAACGGTGTAATGTGAAAGAGGGACGCCCGGGCCGACGGAACCCCCGCGGACGGAAGAACAGTGCTCTTTTTGGCCAACTATCATTAGGCATTCTCAAAACATGTCCCAGCCAGGACCATCGTCTCTCCTGTATTACGGAGATTACAGGTCTCTGCTGGGTGCGCCGGCGCACAGCATCATTTGTAACATGTTCATACCATTTGACATCTAAAATCCTTCTAAGACACTTGTTTTCAAAGCTGGGTATCTTCCGCTCTTGAGCCTTGGTTAAGTGCCAAGACTCACAGCCATATAGAAGGATTGGGATGATGCACGCATTGAACAAGCGACATTTTGTCCTGATGCTGAGTCCAGACGCCTTCCATATTTTGTTCATGTTATTGAAAGCCCCGCTAGCTGCTCCTATGCGGATTGGTAATTCCGACCGGAGATCACCTTCTGGCGTTATGGTTGCTCCCAGGTACCTGAATTTGCTAACCTGAGATATTTTCATAACTTAACATATAATATATAAAGGAGACCATTTTTTTAAATTATTGCTTTTGTGAAATTGGAAGAATTGCCTTGATTGCTTGTAGGAAATTTTTCAATTTACTAAAAATTTTCGAAACTTTCGACTTATTTATAGTTATGGACAGTGGAAGCGTAGTCAAAATAATAATATGAAATAAATGGTATTAAAATAAAATACTTCAATTATTTTTTATAGTATGCAATATTTATTTTGGTAAATTTAATAGATTGCACGAGGATATAAAAGTTATTTTAAATTTATACAAATCCATCTAGGGTAATTTGTTCATATAAAAATATTTTGTTTTTTAACGTAGATACGAGTATTTATGTTGAAAATTTATGTAAGAACTGTGAGAAGGTATTTGTTTATCAAATATTCTAAATGTCACGAGGTTTTTGTTACGTCTCATATTTTATTAAATTTATTTCACAATCTCAACTTTCATAAATCCATCTTATTTATTTCTAAGTAAATCTTAATAAAAAAATATAACAGCTTCAATTTTCACGATGGCGCTAAAAATATCTACATGGTGATTATTTTGATGATATAAGTGAATGAAAAAGAATGATTGACAGAAATTAAAACAATCACATAGTACGAAAAACCTACAATGTAGTTGCCATATTTTTGGATTGAAATCAGAGAAGTGTAAGAGATATACTATAATTATGTAGAAATAGTGAACGTTGCCATAGTGTAAAACGCTTAAACCAGACTGATCCTATTCGTCGGGACACCTAATATACTTTTTCTATCTTGCAAGTGTCGCATATCTTCAGGTTACATCATATGCAACCTGAAGATGCTGCAATCCCCATATGTATGGAGTAGGGTGGGCAGTTACATGGAAGAAATAATAGCCCAGAAAGAAAGGGATGAAAGGCGACTGCAAATGGAGGGAAAAAATGTCAAAGTTTGCAGTTTGGGTAGACCGAAAGTTAGGAACCAAGCTGCAAAGGAAGAGGAGGGGTTTTAGGCGGTAGAAGTCCGGCACTACCCGGACTGAAAGGCCGGGTGTCCATGATGGATTTACCCTCCACTAAAAAAAAAAAGGTTACATCATATCCATCGTGTTGCATACATATCTACTTATCACATATACTTTTCTACAATAACCTTTCATTTGGAATGGAATTTCAAAGCAAAAATTGGTAATGCGACCAACATAATTTCTTATCAATCAGTCTTGCAAGCGATGATATAAAAAGAAGATGCCACAGTTAGTTTCTGAATATATCTCATTATAGTCTGTTCCATGGCTCTTATAAAAACTATGTTTGTTACAAGCACTGACTAAGCCATTGAGAGAGGTGTCGCGAGTACATATGTAATTATTAGATAGTAATACCATTTGAAAACCTACGTTTTTAAATCTGCCTTTATATTTTGTAACAACGGAAACAACACTGAAGAATGTAAATATACATAATGACAGGGATCAAACAGCGACACAATAATAATTATTATTGTGCGAGTGGTATCATGCAACACCTTTCCAAACATATTATTCAATAACAAAATAATACCTATACACGTATATCTCTCTACCTGGACGGATA
Organism: Athripsodes cinereus; assembly: GCA_947579605.1. NCBI lineage: Eukaryota > Metazoa > Arthropoda > Insecta > Trichoptera > Leptoceridae > Athripsodes > Athripsodes cinereus. The sequence goes on along the minus strand of OX388306.1, from coordinate 28,716,510 downwards.
TAACACCATTAGTGGTGAAGTTAACACATTTTAAAAAGTATCTTTAGCTTTGTATCGTTTCGTTTTACAGAAATTGAAAGTGTTACCAAAGTTATACCAAATTTATACCAAAAATCACCTCTAAATGACTTAGTTTTTTATAGGCACCACGAGAACAAATCCTTGTTTATTACATGAAGATAGTTTGTTAGCTACCAATATTTTATTTATTTATTTAATCACATAAGCGGCTAAAGCTTTTTACATAAAATCATACATTAAATAATATAAAAACACAACGTTATTCCTTACACATCTTCAAAATTTTGGAAATACGCAGAGTAAATACAAGAAATATTAAAATTCTATTCTTGAGAAACCCAATTATATTCTTCGATTATTCTAATTTTTTATACTAAAAATTATGTTTTGTCTATTTCTAGCAAAAAATGTTTAAATTCTATTCTTGAGAAACACAATTATGATCTTCGATGATTCTAAATTTCTTTTATACTAAAAATTATGTTTTGTCTATTTCTAGCAAAAAATGTTTAAATTCTATTCTTGAGAAACACAATTATGATCTTCGATGATTCTAAATTTCTTTTATACTAAAAATTATGTTTTGTCTATTTCTAGCAAAAAATGTTTAAATTCTATTCTTGACAAACACAATTATGATCTTCGATGATTCTAAATTTTATATACTAAAAATTATGTTTTGTCTATTTCTAGCAAGTGGCTTAGCTAGCGGACTAACTGCAACCAAAAACTATGCTAGTCATCCTCTCTGTACCATAAAATGTTAAGATATTCAGAATGAGTGACGTACATACGATGTTAAATGTCTTACAACGCGATGTTTTATGAATACCTATGTCATACAGAGAATGTTTGAAAACTTGCATAAAAGAATGAGAAGTTTCCAGAGAATAAAGATTGATTATTTTGTACGTTCTTTTTATGATAAGTGTTGGATTTGCTGTAATGGGATAAACAAATAGACATATAAATATAATTCTTATTTTGAGATACAACGACGCAAATATATTCAAGGAAGAACTGTGTTATTTATTTTACAGGTAAATAAATACAAATTCACACTCACTATAATAATGCCCATCATCTTGGGACAAGAATATACAATATTACTTTACAATGGGGTTTTGTTTTACGACAGCCTCTTATATCTGGAGAGACTTTTCAGGTATATAATAATATTACAATAGGTAGTCACACTATATGAATGGACTTTCAAAATAGCTATTTTGAATGAAACAAAACTTGAGAATACAAAGGGATGCAATATAATTATAAAAAAAAATTGAGAATCTTTTTGAGAATAAGATTAATTATTTTAAAAATATTCTTTCTTCTTGATTGTTGCTATTTTGTTTTTAGAATAAAATCACATTGCGAGAAAGTTGTGTATTTATTAGCATAATAATATTATGTGTTGTGAGATAAAGCATTTTTGTGTGAATATTTTTTATCTCTCAATCGATTTTTTTACTACATAATTATATTATGAACTATGTACATTATCTGTTCTTTAAATAGTTTTAAAATAATTGGATAATATTAAAACTATTTTCCTTTAGTAATTATTGAAAAAAATCTATAGATCTATCTTTATATACTTTTTTCACTTCTTACGAATTTATACAATTTTTCAAACACACTCGCGTCCTTGAGAAATTCATCCACGCGCTTCCTCACACCCTTTTTAGACAAATAAATCTTCTCTATCATTTTTTCACTTTATTGGTCAAAAGAGAATTCACGAGCAATTAGCGAGATCCTGCATTATAAGATCATAGAATTTAGAGGAAGGAAAAAGATATTATTTTTCAAATAGGTGTATGTTCTTTGTCATCCTTTTCTCATTCCTCATTTTTTATAATACTTCTCATAAAATGTCCAATCTCATTCAAACAAACGTTCAGAAGTGATGGCATGGCTCATCTCATAATTATATTATGTATATTTAGGTATATGTAAATTACGATGGTTTGGACATGTTGAGCGAAAGCAGGATGAAAGGATGACAAAGAAGGTTGTATCTATCTGAAAGAAGGGGTGTAAGGAAGCGCGAACGTCCAAGAACTACGTGGCTTGAGCAAGTGGATCAAATTCTAAAGGACGGCCATGTATTGAGTAATAGAAGTCGGCGTGCATGTATGAGAAACTGGATGAATGTAAAGAAAGCGAAGGAAATGTGTAAGGATAGATCTAAGTATATGGCGTTCGGGTATAGATATATAAAAATATATAATTGGTGTACATTATCTGTTTAGTACCTGGTCACGTTCCAGTATTTATGTTGAATACCTATATTTACGTCTGAATTTAAAATATATTTTATTGATTTTAAATATAGGTAGGTATATTTGATTGTTGACATTCATGTGTTGTTTGTTAAATAACGCAAATACCTATACAAATAATGATTTAAATGATGCATGATTCTACGTTAATGAGAGATCTAGATGTTATAAATGTAGGTACGTAAATTATTTATTTTATACCTACCTTTGAATGTAGACGTATTTTGTATACACATGAATACTCGTCTTACCATTACTAGGTGTATTATAATTGTTTCCACATGTTCATAATAATATGAGTGAAATAATACATATTATTATATGTATAATATACTATAGAAAGTAAGAGATGTTCTGCCAACCGTATCAATCGTTCCAGATTTACTATAATTTAAACAAATTAAAATTAACCGCTCACATTAATCACTAGACTCTATTTTTATAAACCAGTGTCAATAATCTTACTGTTATCTTGAGTTAAGTAACAGAGAAGATATTTTATCCCGTGGAGCACCCGGTAAAGAATTAGTCTCCCACTCTTCCCCGTAAGTTTTCGAGTGTCCTGTAAAAGGCAGGTGTTCGAAAAAAACTAAGACATTGTACATCTTAAATTCAGCGATGAGGTTTGCCACCCATCCTGAATGTCTTGATTTTATATTGGCACAAAGAGGACAGCTTGCATATTTCTTACATGCAGTTGGTCTACTGGTTACCCCACTTGTGGGATATGCTGTGATGGTATGGTATAGTATAGTAGAAGATATTATAAATTATATGAAATGTGGAGAAATATCTGTCTTTACTGACTCTTGAAAAAGAAACACCATTAACTGTATCTATAATAAAATGAATAATTTTCAATATTGTTTTAATTTTACATTTTACATTGAATATGACGTACGAACGGTTTCGCGGACCTCGACAACAGGTGCTGACCTATCATCAGTTGAGTTAGTTATACACAAAGTATCGTTAAAACAATACTAATAATTATTATTCATTTAATTATATCATTTCCAATGAAATTTTTACAAAGTTGACGCCGGTACAATCGATGAAACCATTAAGTGTTTTTATTGGAACAATGATTTAATTACTACAAAGAAAAAAGTACATAAATGTCTAAATGAAATACGTTTTAAGTTTTAGAAATTCTTTTTACATATCCGTGAATAAATTAAAATATAAAGATTTCTTTATTTTGATTAAGATAATAATTATGGTTGCACCATGCATCTACACAGTGCACCTATGTATGATATTGAGATGCCAGGATGAAAAGAATTCAAGAAACTTTAAATATATTAATTGTATCATCTACTTACATATGTAGATACGACTTTATAATTATTATCGTTGAAAACGTGATTCGTATAAGAATATATGGATTAGGTATTATATTATTATAGAACTCATTTCATTGTTGATTGAATAGTGTATTGAGATTTATGTAACATTTCGTGTGTGATGAAAGACAATTCTCATATTATCGTAGAAATTTTAATAATAATATTATTAACTTTAGGAAACCGTTTTGGCTGCTTATCTTTCGAGCAATTCACAGTTTTAAACATTACCGAAACTGATAGCAACATAACGTTCTGATATAATATACATACCACAAAAGTATCGGAAATTCGTTTAATTTTAATCAAAGTTCGATGAACAGCAAGTTTATTAGGTGAAGTGAATCTGCATAAATATAAATTATTGGCTTACCATTGATTTTAAAGTTGTTTTATTACAAAATCAATTTGAAACAACTTACTCTCTATACGCAGACAGATAGATATATAAGTGATAAATCTACAAATACATTGAATAAACACAAAAACAAGTAAACTTACGTCATTGTTCTATACGGTATAGACTTGTAACGCAGAACAAATTTTCTCAGAAAATATGTTCCAAACTAATAATAATATTATTATGCTATTTCCCTCCATTATTTGAGTTGTTGTTTCTTCAGTATATTCCCAGAATCCTTCTATAGTAACACATCTTAAACGCCTCCAATTTCTTTTAATTTTTTCAAATAGGCGTCGCAGCTGAATAATAAGACATTACATTCATATAATAATTATGTATTCAAGAAGAGCTTGCTTTGTTTTAGGACGCGATCTCAATGCGAAGACGAAAGAGTTGCGAGTATGTTTACTTCGAGACTGAGTTTACGTGAGATGGTCTATGATGATGGATGATAGAGACTTGTATTTAAAAGAACGTTAAAAATGTTTGAATAATAAGTATAGACTTGGAACTACGAAAGTAATAATATATAATATATCAAGTACTAAATTTGGATACAATGCTACGAAGAGTTGATAACATTATAGAAATGAAATTGTTATTTGAGTGCCTTATATCAAATAACATTATCGGATCTTGCTACAGAATAATATTATGAACCAATAAAATAACAAAATAATATTACTAAAATATTTGCAAAGAGAGTATTTCCAGGTAGAGTGGTAAGAAAAAAATAACAATAATACATTCGTATATCAAAAATAACAAGATACGCGATGCCTATACCAGCTATTTTAATAAATATTCCATTATCTATAACATACCTATGTAGAGTATTGTAAATGTATAGTTTGTAGGTATGTGCTATGTGGATTGTGATTCTTTTGATGAATGATAAAACATTTAACTGACTGATGTTGTGGAACTCTTTGTACTTTACAACATTCCGGGAAGATTACAAAACCTTTGCTATTCAATTATTACACAAAGAATTGGATCGTTTTTGTATAAAATTCAAAGCAATGATCTCATTCTTCTACTTTGATTTGAAAGATACCGAGAGTTTTATTTATATAGAAAATGTGAAATTTACCCAAAAAAAAACAATTTAGATATATTAAAGCATGGAAATGGTTTAGATTAGAAATACCAACCATTTAAATGTTTGAACAAATTCTAGGGAAATAATACATTTGATTCGACGATCATATCATTACTTTAATTATTATTTCGAAAAATCACATCTTCAATAATTTCAAAATAATGAAAATATAACTTATCAATACATCCATATCACCATGGCATCACTCTATAGCGGAGTAAACGGCAAACTGTAATGAACATGTCTGTTGATTGATTGGTAATATTTTGCTGTAGTAAATCGAGATGTTTCTTGTCGTTGGAAAATCATGCAGTAAAAATGCATATACTCGTAAATTATAAATATGTATATTTGAGCAGTGATTTTTAGCTTAAGGGTTGTTCACATTTGTTCACTTTCAGTGATCACTCCGGATGATCCTCCAAGATGAACAGGTGTGAACAGGCGTTTCATCAATAGTGATCACTAGCGATGACGGAGAAAAGAGATTACCACTCGTCATAATTTTGATGAAAGGTCCTTTCACTGAAACGACCATAAACAAGTTTTATCTTATTATTTGTTTAATTCTCTATGAATTTGTATTGAATGTCAGAATCATGTACAAAATTATTATGCAGTCGAGAGCTATATTAATTTATTTTAAGTGTTATTTTTCATTTTTGAATTTGTTTAATTATTTTTATGCGAAAATACGTCAAACTACATACAACATGAGTGAGAGTGTTAATATGGCAGTGAAAGCATAGGATGAACAAATGTGAACAGACCAGTTCACTTTCGATGAACAGGTTTGACCCTGACACTCTGGATGATCATCCAAAGTGAAGCAATGTGAATGCTACTTTAGATAATATCGCCTCTTTATGGGTGTTACAGGATTCCATGAGGGCGGTGGCAGGCAGGTGGCGTCTATTTTACTAATTTGCTGAACTCCTTAGAAAAATACCAAAAATTCCTGAGGGAAGTAGATTTTTACATTCAAAGAAGTGAGCAGTGTTTGGAATGAGGATAAGAATTTTTACATACATGTACTAGAATTAATTTTATTTCTCAACAAATTGGAAAAATTGACTACCTACCAGTCTACTACATTTACGCCATACAACAGAAGTTTGTAACTTTGGTGAACTTCAGTACATATTTTAAATATAACAATTTCTATAAGTTAATACATAGTAAATCAATATAATATCGTTAAATGTTTTATGTATTTGTATGTCAGTGGCGGAACTAGATATTTTTAAATAAAAAAAAAAAAAGTTTAATTTAAAGTATGCCTACCACAACCTTTAAAGATAAAAGAAAATAAAATGGCAATGTTTAAAGAGAAAATAAAATATTAATTAGTTAACTTAAGAAACAATGTTGGTGTGCTTGATTTGTTTTTCTTTTGTGAGTTGTAATTAAGATGTTTTTGTAAATTATTTAAATTTTGATTTCCTATTAAGTTCAAATATACATATAAGTAATATAGAGAACAATACGAGTTCGTCGGTAGCCTGGAGGTAGAGTCTCGGCCTTATGAACATGAGGTCCGGGGTTCGATCCCAGGTGCCGGCAAACTCCCCTTTCACGACACAAGCTTTTAGCTTACTGTGAAAGGTGTATAAGGTTGTATTTGGGTTTATAACAAAACCCAGATATATCTTTTTTAAAAAAAAAAAAAAAATTAAAATGCCCATTAGGGATTAGATAACAAAATGTATTTATAATATTGTATTTGATTTTGAATAAATTAATCATAAAAGACGGACTCAGTATATTTATTGAAGTCCAAGTAAGTTCAAGAAATTTGTAGTCGTTTGTATATTTATTACATGTATGGCAAGCACGCCATTATAAGTATGTAGGTAGGTACTTAAATGTATCCATATTGGTGTTAAATTGTCTCAACATTTGTACTGTTTGCTTGTATGGAAAATACACCACTGGCTGTACATAAGGATCGTTAACACTACTTTGCTAACAACATCAATACTATTGTATAAAGTAAACACATGTGTAGGTTGTAACATCCAATATTTACAAAGTTCAACCTCAATGGGTGATTTTCTCAGGGATTCACTTTATTGTTTACTTTCTTATATGAGAAAGGAAAGTACTTCATTTAAGAAGATAGAACATGAAAATCAAACTCTGTATGAACTCCTACGTGTGTATCAAGTTAAGTAAACTTTATAGCTCTTTTCTTGCTATAATTATGTACTTGTATGTTTTACTTCCGATTTGACTAGGTACGTAATATGAGTAAATGTTATTTTTAAACGATTGTATGAAAACTTAATTTAAAGTGTATAATAATAATTATGTAAAACTATATTTTAATAAAAATCTCCTAGGAATACTTTAAACAAATTCTTAAATAAGGATACAATTTATTTAAGAATTCGTTCAAAATAGTAAATCTCATGAAGGTATATTATTTAAATTTTCTGTAGATGTTTGTAATTTCCGTACTGTAGAAATCCAGCGCGTGTTAATTTTCCCTAAACATTATGCTGAATTCTAAGAGCACTCCAGTCGTGAAATTGAATCCTTTTGTTCGTAACGTTTATGTTTTGATCTTGGCGGTGTCTCTAGCATAGAAACTTATTTAGTTTCTATTCTAATGGGCGCCTTTCCAAATGGGCTGTTAAGTTTTAAGAGTACAAAGTATTATCTAAAAAAAGGTAGTTTTGTCAAACTCTCGATCAGATTATCAACTACAGTCAAGGGTGCAGTTAATTTTCTAGAATATGTATATGTAAATACATTTTTTTGAGATAAAAGGATAAATTCAAGCAATGCATCAATAATAATGAAAGGAAGATAAAGCCTAAAATTTCCAAACCTAATTTTAGAGTTTTAAATTTCCAAGTTGATTATGTTGTCATTCAGTCATATTGATACCTACTGACTGTTCGCAGACTGAGACTGACTTCATAAGAGAATTCTATTTAAAAAATGCGTTAGCTTACCGTGAGTAAAACAGTAATAGGATACGATAGTAAAGATAAAGTATTGTAGTGAAACAAGATAGCGTCTCTATCTTCTCACTTGATATTTCATTCGGGACTGGGATCGAGTGTAATCCTTCTGTATTGCGCTGTACCCTACGGTCGTCGTGGCTTGATAATGACATTTAATTTTATCAGTAGTGCCTCTTACAGCAGAAGAGAGACAAGGAGCCAGAACGTGGTTGGAATATTACTATTATTATTCGTAAACTATTCTGTCAACACGACAGATGAAGTTCAATCTCACCATGAAGGTTTTCAATAACATTATACTCAATGTCTAATGCTCACATATTTTCACTATTATTACATTCTATTCCATATTTATTTATTTATTTATATTTACATACATAGTTCATATGATGTATACACAAGTATAGAATATTAAGACACAACAATCATAATAAAAAATCAAAAAAACACAAAAAAAGAACAACACAACTATCAGTATCACTGCATAAGTTATGAATGGAAAAAAAGTCAATGGATCACAAGTCAATTCGATAGTAGGTAATTTATATTATTTCAGAGTGAATTTATCAATCCTGATTTCGATGCTTTCTCAATCTCTCTTCCTTTTTTTCAACTCTTAAGAATGAACCACGTGTTGAGTTATCACAATTTTGAAGTATTCAATAATTCCAATAATTCTCACAAGGGCTTTTCACAACCATGACTGATTAAAACTTTGATTTTTATGAAGTTGTGAAGTCATTTATAATATTTCGATACATTTTAAGTAAAATTATTACCGACGTTCAGTGGAAAGTAAGTTATCATAATATAAAGATTGTGATAATTTACTTTCTACTGAGCTAGTTACGCATGATAATACTACTAAGTTACTAAAGTTACTAAAATTTATGAGTCAAATAAATACATTATTTTAATAAGTAAGTATCTGGGTATCGATTATTTTTCTACCAACACTAATTTATCATATTCAGATTGACTATTGGACATAATATTATAATATTTTCTCACGTTTTCAATCGTAAAGTAATAAATCGCGATAAATATTTATTTGTATGAAATGGATAGATCTATTCCTACAGTAAACACACATAAGATAAACCAATTTTCATAGCTTTCAAAACTGATAAATTTCTGAATTTTGTTCAGAACATATTAAAAATATTTGATAGGTCTGTGTAGATACTGAAGATGTATCGTTTCGCTTTACCCTCACATTTTGTAATGCTTTCGTTACTAGATCTTTCGATTAACTTACGGATTGATCAGTTCGATAATACTTAATTAACAAATTAATTAAATATAATTGCCATACACCTGACGGGCGCTTAATTAAAATAAACAAGTTTATTTTTGAAATCATCTGTCAGAGAGTAAGCGAAGCTATCAAACTAAGATCAATATAGATAGCCGTAGAGGCGTTATTAGTTAGCATGTTGAAGGAAATAAAACTTATGAACACTCTCATGGATTGTATTTTGTATTTAGTTCTAAGTCGTTTAGCAACATTAACTAAGTATTTTGTCGTTATGGGATAAACCTAATGGGGTGTTCACATTTGGCGAATATCGCCAGCCGAATTTCAAAATATAACGCCAGGCGAAAAAACAAAATTCGCCGTACGCCCATTGATCGTCACACCTTCACACAAGTCCACCGATATAGAAACGATCTGTCAGATGCGCTTTGATTTTGACACTGTTTTCAAAATGGCGTCGAGATGGAGATCGCGAAGTGTTTATTTTTAGTCGAAAATGTTATAGTAGGGGTTATAAGGCGCCTTTTAATTAAGGAAACAAACGCCACAAACCAACAAAAAAGATAACAGCTGTCACGAAGCGGGAAACATTATAAAATTTATAGGTTATAAAGCTTTTACCATAGATACAAATGCCGCGCATATCTGCGCATGTGCAAATCGTTCAATCGTCCGAGAAGTTGGAAGGTGGTCAACTCGAGACGATATCGTTTCTACTGGTTTTTATCGTTTCAGACTAGCTGTCATTTTGTTCACACGGTTCAAATGGCTGGCGATATTTTGGTGCCTGGCGATATTCGCCAAAGTGAGAACACCACATTAATGACCATATTAAATTCTAAATGGTTACCCATTTTACTACACGTACTATCTACAAATGTATTATCTGCCTTTAAAGGTACATATATCTATAACATCATGACACTTCCAAAAGTGGGGTAGCCAGTCTTCTAAATGCATTTTTAAAAACATAACGTTGTTGATTTCGATTCATAAAACGTTCAGTATTGAAGGTATAATAACCTTATTGCTATCATACTTAGAACACCAAAACTCTTCAATTAAGGTTTATAAACACGAAGCATTCACAGTCAAAAATATTGAGTCCAAATTTAATTCACACATCAATAATGAAATATTTCAATAATATTACAGTTCACTCTGCTAAAAAAACGAATGGAGTATAATGTAATAGACGCTCTTCACCAAACAGTAGACACATACGAGTACGTTTCTTATTTACAATAATTATTAGTAAGGAAGTGAGCTCCTGAGTCATATCCGTATTGTAAGCCTTATTAATTCGAATTAGAATACTTAAAACGAAAACTATGTTTGTTGAGAGTTGCATAGTAATAATATTATTACAACAAACATACGGTATTATGCAACAGCACCGGCAATTAATGGTTATAATGATTGTGACTACAATCAAACATTTGCGAAACAGATCACGAATTTCCCATACGTAACCTCATAATAAAGTTGTTATAATTACAATGACGGTTGAATTATTTAATAACGTATATTGTGCAAATTTGAATAATCTATCTGATGGATGAAAAACATTTTAAAATTAGATGTATGTGGGTACCGACTCACCTGCCTCATTGTATGATACAAAGTATACAGTACCTACCCACGCAATCTTATCAGTGATGTAAAAGTTGTCGGTCTTACTTATCTTACTAAAGGGGTATTCACACTTGTTCATTTTCAGCGATCACTCTCGATGATAATCCAAAGTGAAACAGTCTGAATGCTACTTTACTTATAAAAAGGAAAGATATTTTAAGCCAGACAGCACTTTCGCGCACATTGAGTCACCTCTTCCCACGACATTCCTAACGTTTTAATGTCGTTATAAAAACGGTGCGTTGTGAAAGTTAAATGATTAGGTCATAGGGAACATTATTGATGAAAGAACAGTGATCTTTTTGGACAACTATCATTAGACATTCTCAAAAGATGTTTCATCCAGTACAATAGTCAGTTTTTTTTATTATATAGGTACCTACTACATATAGATCTTTGGTTAACTGGAAGATATTGCCTCCAGGCAATAAGCTCGCCAATTGCCCATGATTTTTTTCTAATCAATAAAGTGTTCTTATTATTATTATCTTTGATGAGTGCGATTAAAAGGAATATTATTATTATATTGCCTACTTATTATTATTCCATATTCTGGAGATGTTTAATAATGTAAGAATGTTTAATATTATTCATAACAAACATAATACTGTATTGTATAGGTATAGCGATGTATTTGGCCTACCTACGTGTGATTCATCGTAATATTGCCAACATTATATTCGTGAAATATACTCGTATATAGTATGGGTTGCAAATATTATAATAATTATTATGTAATATTAAATCTTATATAGGACAGATTTTTACCTGCTCAGGTAGATGCAGTACCTAATGATCATATTATTTATCTCGATATTATGCACATGTCATGTATTACCATTGGAATTCGTACGTACCTATGTTGTTATCAGTGCCGTGCTTTTTGATACCAGCCCAAAATTCAGGCTTAATCTGAACTTTTAAGCTATGGAATATTAAATTTTTTACGCAATAACAATCGGAGAAATCAAAACTTCGAGCAAACCTGTCCAAGCGAGTTCGTCCCTCATCACCGTTTAACGCGCCTTAATGCAGCTGTGCTTAAGAAAGAGCAGAGTAAAAAATAGTACCTATAAATATACAGTGTTTGTTTCGCTTCAATTCACAAGCACTATGGAGGATATTTTTGACGCATCTCCACCTGCTGTGCGTTTTGCACAGTACTGGAGATCAGTTCGATCGGATTTTCTGGATTGCAAATGGAGTAAATTTGTTTATATTTCTGTCTTGCTCCTCACCTTACGAGTGCACTATAGCTGTTACTAGAGACACGCTACACACAAATGCTTTGGTTTTCGGTAATCAGTGAAGTTAAGCAATATCGGGAGTGGTCAGTTCTTCGATGGATGACTGTTATGGAGACTAAAAAGTTGAATTTTACAGATTTTGTTGTTTGATATTTTTATCATAATAAAATTAAATCTTGTATTATTATTAAAATAATGTATTATCATCGTATGAAATACAAAAGAATTTTTCATATATTTTTTACCTATTTTTAACATATGTTTTTTTCATAAAATAAATGGGCAATGAACAACCCAGACATGTCACTGGTTAAACAAAGTAAGAAGTGAAGGTATGTCCTACTAATAATTTATTGTCTTGGTATGCTCTACTAGAAGAATTCGATTGTACCCGATGATAGCGTGTCATCCTCTGCTGGTAAGACTGTTGTATACTATGTGGAGAAGTGTAGGAAGACATACCTACATTTACAGCAACAATATAATAATGTAATATATAAATATATAACAGATTTATATGTGATGTATTGGAGTGGGATAAACATACAACACTTCATTGTTTTATTTTAGTTTGTTTTTTATAACAAACAAACTTCGGTACACAATTTGTCTTAAACTGTACACAATATCGTAGATAGGCAATTGGTATATACCTATAACATGAGAAGTTGTTTTCCGATAGTGTTTCTTTCGCGAGAATTCATCAAAACGGCTCTTTTTTATATTATAATAACTACATGATATCAGTGAGTCAGGAATGTCGTGGATAGAGATGGTTGAAGTGGTGGAAAGTTGCTCTTGATTCGGGTGTGAGGCTGTTTTCTGCTCTGTACTTCTGACGGCATGGAGCAAAAAAGATGAAGGGTAGATGACCCAGTTGTGGGCATTGCCCCGTTTTTGGATATTTTGAGATTTAATGTTGTAGAAATAAGAATCTAAACAAATTTACTTTATGTATAACATTTCTTCAGCGTATGGTATTATTTGTAAATTAATTGATGAGCCGTCATTGTGTCAAATTTCGTGATGGTTGAAGTTCGTAATACGACGTGGGTAAATCTACTGATTTGTTAACAAAAACGATAAAGACCCTTTGGCTAGTAAGTAATCTGAAAGTATGTATTTAAACAATCAATAATGTTTTTGTTGTGATGACAGTTTAGGCTTTTAGGTAGAAGTTCTACGAACATATTTTCAATAATATTTCATAATTCCACTCATTTGTTTCATCACAATCTTACACGTCCACAACTAGTACAGCAATTTTTGCTATAGTTTTGGACACAGTCATATCCACAACCAGCTCACATAGTGTTTCAGTTCTGGACACTATATTGAGGAGAAAAATACATGAAAATGGTGCTACCTAAACCTTAATTTTACACATGGGACAAAGAGACCATTTTTATTTTTGTCATTTGAAATTGATCTCTTTGAATACAATTTGGCATGATTTTATAGTAAATATGATTATAGTGTTCAATATGTTTGTTTTTAATTAAAAAAAAAAAAAATCTTTTATTCTTATTATTTCGTGTAGCACACGACATACATTAATTGGTCTCCCACTCTATTTTATAAGTTTTCAAGTGTCTTGTAAAATGCGGGGAGGTGTTGGGACAAAGACATTTTTCATTATAATTTAGCGATGAAGTTTACCAACTACCCTGAAATTTTGTTGACACGGAGAGGACAACTTAAATGGTAATTACACGTAGCTGGTCTGCTGGCCACCCCAATTATGCCCAGATGGAATAGTAGAAGAAGCTTTTTAATATAATTATTAAATATAAAAACCTTTTTCCTTAGCACTTTTATAGTTTATTTTATTTATTATTTATTTAATCACTCATTAATTACAGCTCAAGTTATAGAGTAATTCATATCCTTAGTTTGATACGTGGTATTATTAATCATTTTTTTTTTCATTATATATCCATTAAAATATTAAAAGTGCTTCTCAAATACAGTGTTTGTATTTTTCTAGGAGAATAATGATTGGGTTACTTATATGAGAAAAAAATAAAAAAGTTTAAAACTCTTTTTACAACTTGGTACTGCTCCGATTTCGGACAAAAAATTCTTAAAGTGTCCACAACCGGATCATCTTTCCAACATAATGTATTAAAAATAATCTCTATAGGTACTTTATTAACGTGTGTTAATAACATTCAGTAAGTGAGATGTTTTTTTTATAGACAAGTAAACCTACATCACTCACAAACGGGTGCATGAATAGAATACATCAATAAATCAGCTGTACATAAAGTGTCTATTTTTGCCTGAAGTCTTTGTACGTAAATAAAGGGTCGTTCACATTTGTTCACTTTCAGTGATCACTCCGGATGATCCTCCAAGATGAACATGTGTGAACGGGCGTTTCATCAATAGTGATCACTAGCGATGACGGATGAAAGCGATTACTACCCGACATAATTTCGATGAAAGGACCTTTCACTGAAACAACCATAAACAAGTTTTATCTATGAATTTGTATTGAAAATCAGAATCATGTACAAAATTATCATGCTGTCGAGAATTATATTAACTTGTTTTAATTTTTGATAAATGATATTTTCAATTTTTTTATTTATTTAATTATTTTTTTACGTAAATACGTCAAACTACATACAACATGACCGTGAGTGTTGACACGGCAGTGAAAGTATAGGATGAACAAATGTGAACAGACGTGTTCACTTTTGATGAACAGGTTTGACCCTGACACTCTGGATGATCATCCAAAGTGAAGCAATGTGAATGCTACTTAAGAGAGGTCGATATGTCAGGTGATAATAGCACTGATCTACAGTATATTATAATTCATATATTATTGAAGGAGATACAATATCTCCAAAGCTGTTCACTGCTGTATTAGAATACGCATTCAAAAATCTAGACTGGGAAGAAAAGGGTATCAAAGTGGATGGAGTCAAACTGAGTAATCTAAGATTTGCAGACGATATCGTTTTGATTTCGGAAGATATAAACGAGGCACGCGAAATGCTAACGGAGCTCATGCAAGAGACCAGAAAAGTTGGACTCCTTATCAATACATCCAAGACAAAAGTGATGACAAATCTGGTCCTTGGAGGTACGGTAGACATTGACAACCAGGTAATCGAAGAAGTCAGTGAATATAAATATCTCGGTCACAACATGGTACTGTCTCGAGATAACCAAACCACGGAGCTTCAGAGGAGAATCGGTCTTGGATGGGCAGCCTATGGAAATCTGAAGAAGTTTTTCACTAGCAACATTCCCCAAAGCCTAAAACGCAAAATGTACGACCAATGCGTGCTACCAGTACTAACCTACGGGGCAGAAACGTTAACTTTGACCAAGTCGACTGTCAGAAAACTTCGTGTGGCACAAAGAAAGCATGAAAGAGCGATGCTACAAATAAGACTCTCTGACCGTATAAGAAATACAGAAATACGCAGAAGATCGGGAGTTACTGACGTTGTCGAGAGAGTGGCAAAGTTGAAGTGGTCATGGGCAGGACATGTTGCTAGACCACAGGATCAAAGATGGACAAAACGGGTGGTGGAATGGAGACCTCGTGAAGATAAAAGAAGTAGAGGAAGACCTCCTACACGATGGTCTGATGACATCAAAAGAATCGCTGGTGACTGGTTGCAAAGAGCCCAGGATAGAGATGCCTGGAGAATTATGGGGGAGGCCTATGTCCAGCAGTGGACGGAAATGGCTGCATAGGTAAGGTAAGTTATTATTGAATACTAAATACTCATTTTCCTGTCATAATATTTATTTATTTATTTATTTTGTCATGTTATCTCACAAGGTGAGTCGTGAACAAACTTTAGACATCCTCTTGAGGTTTTTCTTTTCGTGCGCTGTTTAATGTTATATTTTACGTGATGTTTTTTTTTATTTACACCTACATTTTATAGGACACTTGAAAAAGTGGGAGTTCATGGAATTATTTATTTATACCATCACGACATTTGCCAGAAAAAAAGGAAGCTTGCAGACTAATCGAGTGAAATAAACATGAATATTGTCCTTAATTGGTAGGTATATATTATTGGTAAGTTCAAAATATTGCAACCTTTTATATATTTAATCGTAAGTATATAATTTATCTTCGAGTATGACATCCGAATCAATCCATTTGTCCCTTCTCAAATCAATGAAGGCCAATTTTATTATTCTGTGATGACTATCTTCTTGACTATTTAACTATACTTGGAGACTGTTTTTGGCACAAATCATCCTCGTAGGATGCTATGCCATAAATGAAGGAAAAAAATATATATATATAATTTATCTTCTTTTTCATTTCATATTTAGAAGTATCTCAATCAACATACCTTATTTATCTCATTCAAAAAGTTCCAAGATAACAAGCACAATAAAATTATTTAATACAATTATTAGTATCTACCAATGGTTATATTTATTTATTGACTTAACACAGGTTGTTAGAACAAAAAACCTTTTGCGCGGTTTCTCCTCGAGACCCCAGGTGGGCATCCAAATAAATTTTGAAGGCAGAAGTTGTTTGATTTTTTTTATTATTCTTTTAAAACAGGATGTTGTGGAATTTGCGGTTGGGATCCGAAAGGTTATATTATCTTTTATTGCTTTGATTTCAAGGTTTCTTTAATTAATCGTTTCACAGGTTCTTCCAGTAATAACGAGGTAATAATTCTGTAAACCAAATTTATCTAACTAGAAATTTAATAAGATATATTAAGCTATCGGCAACATTAGAGTGAAACATCTCTTTCTACTACTTCTACTACTACTACTGACAACAAGTAATAACCATGCACATCGTCTTCTCCGTGACAGTAAAAAAATCGAACATTTAAGATGGGTGACATATTTTATTTTATAAAAATCTCGATGAAATACCTTTCAAGCAAACATCACGAAATCCATCATGCAGGGTTGCTAGTGGATCAATTAGATATTGTACCTAAACATATGTGTTATTCTCTCCGTGACATAGTAAAAAAAATGCAAGATTGATAACATTATGCAGGTGGTTTTGTTTTTAAAATATGTGGTATGAAATGGCAGTTCATTTTCAGTTTTTAAAGCACCTGCAGTCGGTTGAAGCATGACGTATAATTGTAATGTCAAACTTATACTTTATATATCTATATAATTGTAGTAAATAATATTGCGCAATATATTCATAATGATGTATTATTTTGAGAATATGCGCTCCGAAAGTAAAATATTACTCATGCAATGTGATGCATAATTAGTTATCTACCTGCAATTGAGATCATTACTAATACAAAATGAGAAAAGGGTTATCAATAATTAGTGAATATTTTGATGAATATATTGACTTTGAAATAAAGAGTTCATTAGTACTTTTTGTGCAAGACTTTACAAGGATACATAATAAAATAAGGAACAACTAATCAACTGTACAAATATATACATTTATATAAAACGCAAGTCATTGGAAGCATGAAAATCTGTGTGTGAAGCTCTATGACTCAGTTGGGAATAGAATTTTAATTCGTGAAAATAATGTTAGTTTGTATACAATTATAGTAGTCAAAAAAGTGTGTTGTGCATTCGAAGGTGTTGGAATTTTAACAGGCATATAAATAATACAATATATATTTTTTCTGCAACGAATAGAAATTGATTATCTAATACTTATTCTCATTTAAGTTTCACTTTTGAATTATGACTTAAGGTAAAAGATTACGTTTAATTAAACAAAACTAAATAAAAACATGAATTATTAAAAATACAAACCTATTATTAAAAACCGTTTGTAAACAAAATTCACCCAACATAAACACTAATATATTCATTCATCAATGACATAAAAACTGGAATCTTTCACCCTGTTTCGAAAATTACCGGTGTTTCGCATTTGGAACACAACGCGCACGTTTTTGTTTTGTTATTGTTTTTATATTCATCCACTGCGCAACACGACGCGCAATACGCTAACCGACGGAACGCGCGAGACTGCCGACTGTCGATCGGATACCGGGGGGACTGGGGAGAGAAACTGTTGGCAACAGGCGAATCGGGGTGTGGGGCCCAATAATACGGTAACCATTAAGCTTAGTTAACATAACTGGTTGATTATTACAATTTTTTACAATTCACTCTATATCCAATATTTTTATAACGATTATAATATTATTGTTAGTAGCAGTATTCTACTCTTCTTAAAGTTATCCTCTCTTACGCAAGTAATAATCCATGTATTGTAGTAATTGTGTGCTGTAAAATTTGCTAATAATTAAAATTAAAAAAAGTAGGTATACCTATACCTACTTATGTGGATTTTTATATCGATAACTAAATTCTCAAGTATGCTTTTTTATTTCTATTTCGTGTTGATTCTGAGAGAATAAAAAATAATATGAGAATTACGTTAGATTTGTATTACCTACTCAACTTCATGGTCACCCTACATAATCTATATAGATACAATAATACTTCGGTCGAGAAGAAGGTAAAGCAATATTATTATTACTTTATTGTGGTGGTACGCAACTCTCAAGAAAATAATGTTAGTAGATGAAGGATAGGATAAATGAACAACTTAGGACAGGGGGTATGGGCGGCAGGACGGGGGAAAGAAGGCGAGGGGTCGAACAGCTGCTGTCTGGATGTATATAAATAGCATGAATAAGAATAACAAAAAAACACAATCGAACATACTTAAAGCATTAACAATAATAAAATTGAAAACATTTGCTTACTTACTTAATACTATTATAAAATACCTACACTATGTACCTAAAATTTGATACCAAACATTCATAGAGGTACAAACTTTCAGATTAAGCATTTGTTGTCACAAGTATTCTCAAGACAAGTGACATCATGGCATAGACATAGTTTGCATCACATGGAGATGAAGGCATCGTCTTACAAAGTTTACGGTTAGTTGAGTAAAAGTTCATTAATATTGAAGGTGTTTTTGGAACAACAGCTAAAGGTTTAGTCTATTTCATATTTTTAGGTTGGGTATATACTTATATATTAATTAAATCAATATATCACAATCCAAATAATTGCTACCTAATTACATGCAGAAGATTATTGTTCTCTTCAAAAGTGATAAGGGATTACAAAATAGGAAAATGACAATAAATTAATGGTACCTACTGTAACACCGCTATGTATTAATTATTGAATGGTTGTACAATAGGTGAATTATATTCGTACTCCCATCTCGGAAGTGTAGAAAGTGAGTAGTCATAATTATATTCTTGTAATACAACCATGAATTTATATTATATGGGAACAAGTAAACATTTCTTCGGTTATGAATGATATCGTTATTTTTGGAATGGTACATCATAAAAGAGGGTCGTTTAAGTAGATACTCTAAGTCGAGTATCTTTCTTACACCGGATAAGAACTTGTTGTAATAATACATGTATATTAGATACCTAATAATTAAATTATAAAAAAATTATATTTCGAGATAAATAAACTTACATATGTATAAAAAAGTACTATATTTTATGGTAATTTTTAATATAAAGGTTGATCAGATATGTTAGTAAAATAATAGAGATAACTCTATTATTATTATCATATCTCATTTATTAAACAAAACAATATTTGATTCTACATTTTGAACACAATATAAGATTAACAATAAAATTTAAAAATAACATTAAATAACAAAAACCATAAAATATTAAAATAAATTTATGGATATTCAAAATGTTGAACCCCAACATTATTCGAGTTTATTTATTATTATTATTATTATTATTTGGATGATTTGTAAAGCGCCGTTTTGTGAAAAAAAAATCCACCTCAATGGCGCTCTTTGCTAACTAAGGTTGTGCCTGGATTATTCCGTGAGATTTCTTGAATAGATAAGTCTTCAGTTGGTTCTTGAAACGAGATAAGTCCTGCGTTTCTCTGATCATTTGTGGAAGCCTGTTCCAGACTACAGGTGCAGATATTGCAAAAGCACGCCCTACGTACACTGGTTTCGATACAGTACTGAGGCCTGAGTCAACAACACACTTTCGTCTCACGTTCCCGCTCCGTTAGCGTTCGGGTGCAGACGATGTTGCAAGCAAGTGTCAGTTTCGTTGCTAAGATACACAATAGTTACGAAAATTAACACTTTGGCGCACCATCGTCTGCACCCGAACGCTAGCGGAGCGGGAACGTGACGCGATAGTGTGTTGTTGACTTAGGCCACTGGTCACCTCCAATTTAGTTGTAATATCTTGACAAGACCTAAGTGTTGTCTGTCTTTGACTTAACGCCTGTCTACCGCAGAGTTCCATGATATATTCTGGGGCCATAGCATGAAGTGCACTGAGAAAATACTCAAAACGAATCATTGGTACGTTACCTACTATCAGATTAGGACCAGAGATCGTACAAACGATTCATTGGTATAAATCTATGATATTAACTCTTCGCAAACTAATCATTGGTAAATTTACCAACAACTTGTTTGCGAAGAGTTAATATTATAGATTCGTACTAATGAATTGTTTGTACGATCTCTGGTCCTAATCTGATAGTACGTACCAATGATTCGTTGTGAAATTTCGTTAGTATTTTTCTCAGTGTGCTTTAAATACTGTCAAACACACTTTAAATTCGACTCTCTCCGGACATCTGAGCCAGTGAAGAGATTGAAGGGTGGCAGATATGTGTGAAGAGCGATTCAGTTGATAAATGAAGCGTGCAGCCGCATTAAAAACGGACTGAATCCTCTGGAGTTGATATTGTGGCAGATTTGCGAAGATGCCATTGCAGTAATCCAATCGTGATACGACGAATGAGTTAATTATGGTTTTAGCTCCGTCGGTTGATATATTTTTCCTTATGTCTTCTATCTACACCGCGATGTAAATAGCGTGATGGTATGTACGTATGGGTTAGTTGGAAGGTATCGCGCTTCTGCGATAAACTCGCCCATTGCACAAATTTATTTGTTCATGTTATGTTTTTTGTGCAGTGAAGCTTTTTATTATTATTATGTAGCTATATTTTTTTAAGTGAGACGACTCGGGACCTGGATTTTAATAGGTAAATAGGAACATTATTAGTGACATGTTCTTAATTGGGCTGTCGACTACTTCGATAAACATATACCTACTTATAAAAAAATCTGGCAACTTTTTGAACAACTGTCGGAAGTCAGTGCCTAAAGGCAAATATTATAATGATTGTTACGAGCGGATATTTCGTGTACAAGGAGCTTCTGAAGAAGAAGTGGTAGAACGCTAATATAAAATAATTAAAGCTGCAATTATTGTCATTAATCACATATCAATATAGTGGGGACAAACATCTTACTTTTATTATATACATAGAAATGGTATAGAAAATGGTATTTTAATAAACGTACTCCTTTCAAAAGTAATAAGTATGTCAGGAATTAATGAAAAAAATTGGCAAATTAATTCAAATTTACGTCCCTTTAGGCAAGAAAAACTAAGTTCTCAGTGTTCCTCATTTCTAACACATATAATTTAGGTAGATTCGGGTATTGTTAAATTCACATTCTTATGAAATGTTTCAGTGTTGTTTTGGATTCCTGATTATTATTTACTAAATACTAGTGATGTAACGAATGTGTGATTTTGGATATTATTGACTTGCTTAAATTTCTGCAATTGCTCAAGCATTAAAATTTCTACCCCCCCCCTGTCGCCGAATTTTAAAAATAGTATACGAATTTAAAATATTTAAAAACTCCTCGGTTTTCTTAAAGAATATTTTCTTGCAGTAGTATCTTTTTCAACAGTGTACCGGGTAAGTATCCGGTACTTTTACCGAATATTCGATACTTTATTGTTAAAATAATATTCGCAAAACATTCGCATATTTTTTTGCGAATACGAATTCGAATATTTTGAAATCTGCGAATATTCGCGAATGCTAATATGAATATTCGTTACATACCTATAAGTCTTCAAATCTTATAAATTTAATAAATGAGATGCTACATTCCAAACAAACTCTTATATTAAATTTCTGTGTTCTACATTAATTTATGAAACATTTGTACGTTTAGGTTTTATACGTGCAGAGTAAAAATCATCTCTATTTCGGAGACAAGACGTGATTTAATCAAATTGAATAATTTTTTTCGAGTTAGGTGGAAGAAATTGCGTCTCCGCAATAAACTCGCCCTTAGTATGTTTGTATTTAAAATAATAAATTGTACTAATATATCTATGTAAAATTGCTTGTGATCAATATTCAATGCACAGTAAGGAATTAATATATTTAAAAAAATATGTGAAATTAATCCCAGTTATGTTTGTTGAAACCACTCTTCTGCAATGATAGCGTAAATTTGAATCTCCGCTATCTCTCTGCCTACCCCACTTGGGACACGGCGTGAGGGTATAGTAAGAATGATCAAATGTTACGCGTGGTCTGTTTTATTGTATGGATGTGAAACATGGACCTCAAAGGTCAACGCAATGAACAGACTGGAAGCATTTGAAATGTGGCTCCATCGCAGAATGCTCAGAATTCCCTGGACAGACATGGTAACCAATACCGAAGTCCTGAGGCGAGCTAGAGCTGACAGGGAGCTGTTGTCAACTATTATTAAGGTTCGGAAGGTTTCACATATGGGTCATGTGCTGCGTGGGGAGAAATACCACCTTCTCCAATTGATATTGAAGGGGATAATTGAGGGACGCCGAGGACCCGGTAGTCGACAGATGTCCTGGCTGCGAAATATAAGGGAGTGGACCGGCATCCAAAGTGTGGAGGAGCTGTTCCGAGCGGCGCAGGACAGTTCGCCGAGGTGTTCACCAACGTTGGGGGGACCCGACAGGGCACTTAAAGAAGAGAAGAAGTTTGTTGTATAGAAATAGTTATAAGTGATATGTGTCTGTAAGGTAATAAATTCGATGATTTAATACTAATCAAGATAATATATAAAAATACATACATAGTAGTAACATTTGTTTTAAAGAACCTATTGGTAAAATATAAAAAAAAACGGCAGTGTTTGTGTATCTATTCAAATACAAAAAGTCTGATAGATTCAATTATATTTTCAAATGTACCTATTTATAATTCTATAACAAAAATATTATTTTATTTATAGCCTAGATTTTAATACCCGGCATTTTAAAAACCATTTTCTATTATAAAACTTGAAGTTTGATACTTCACATGTCCATATACTCGTAGTAAAAAAACGTTAGCATGTATTCATTTTTCAGGTTGGTATGTATTCATTACCCATATTATTATAATACTAAATTATTTTACGATTGCTTTTGTTAATATTGTCAAGGATCATGAAATTGGACTCCCTCGATGACCATATTTAAAAATAGGTAGATACGTGTCCTATTTAAAAAAAAATCATACCCACCTACGTACTATAGGGAGAAAAATGCTCAAATTTCAGTTGATATTTAAGTTCGTAGTACCTAGATATTGAGTGATTTCCCATGAAATTAAAAACAAATTTTAAAGAAAAACGATACTTTGGATATTTATTTATCTACGGCAAAAGCCTTTTTTACATGATAAATATAAATAATTTTTACATCAATAAAATTGAAAACAAAACACAAACATACCTATACAAATGTCAAATATTACCTAATTATGTTTATTGCCTAAACTTATCCAGGCGATGAGACATCATATATTATAGAGTGTAATATTTTTTCTTTGTCTTCCCTAATTATAGACATACATGTATACTAACGAGCTAAAATATTTCTGTGTCAATTAGCCGATTACGGATTGGATTTTGGTAGATACATATCTACATACAAAACTAGTATCTCGTTCATCAGACAGGAGATGTCGATATCCCGCGTAGAATGCGGACTAACAATAAATAATTAAATATCAGCCTATAATAAAAAGCTATCGAAGAGGTTTTGTATTTATTAAAATAGCTTTATTAGACACAAACTTAAAACACAAATATTGGTTGTGGATTTACAGACATGTATATAATTACCTATAATATTGACATTATTGACTAAATAAGAACGAAACAGGGTAGGTATCATTTGTTGTTCTAAAAAAGTTTATATTTGTGACCCTACTATAAAAGATAAATATGTTAAAGACACTCGAATTTCTATATCACAATGTTAATCTAACGCTGTTTTTCACTTTTCTGTATAGTTCATAGTGCCTTTGATCGAATTTCTATATCACAATGTTAATTTAACTCTGTTTTTCACTTTTCTGTATAGTTCATAGTGCCTTTGATCGAATTTCTATATCACAATGTTAATCTAACGCTATTTTTCACTTTTCTGTATAGTTCATAGTGCCTTTGATCGAATTTCTATATCACAATGTTAATCTAACGCTGTTTTTCACTTTTCTGTGTAGTTCATAGTGCCTTTGAATTGATATTATAACAATACGGCTCTGTGTAATTTGACATTTTAACTATTATTCACAAATACAATTTTTAAGCAGTTTCATCTTCTGTTTTTGCAGTAAATGCGTTTTTCAGCCGAAAGATTCACCTCCTTTCACGATATTTATGATATTCCGGGTTAGTTGGAAGACATCGCATTTTAGCGATAAACTCGCCCTCTGTACATTGAATTGTATAATTATTGTTATTTTTATGACACTGTTTTATTAGCTAATATGGTAACCAATGTACAGTGAAGAATAAAATAAATAAATAAATAAATATTTCCAAGTGGTGTAGTATTATAATAAATATATCGATCGAAGTGACACAAAGGTTGATACTAAAAATAATTCTGAGGAAACCAAGGGATTACCCGACTAATCTTATCTACAAAAATATGAAAGTAATGACCCTGGCACTGCTCTATAGAAAGGCAGCCATAATTCAAACATTTAAAGAACAAAGAATGACTTCTAACATGAACAGCTTGATCACTATTAGGACACTTAGAATAAGAAACTGCCTTCCAATACCCCTGTGCCATAAAGACATCTCTCAGAGACATTATGCTTACCTAGGTATCAAATACTTCAATGAACTACCAAATGAGATAAGAACAATAAATGATTTCAAAAAGTTCAAGAAAGAAATGGTGAAACACATAAATGTTGACGTGGTTCCTGGTGGTGTGTAGTTTCTGGTGTTGTTATGTATATTGAATATATCTGTGTGTGTAATTAAAAATATAAATAAAGTGTAACTAAATGCGTATATATTGAATGTGTAATTAATAAAGATGTAATAAGTGTTATAAGAATCTTCGAGCAATTAAAAAGAAAAACTTTTAAAGTATGTATTAAACTGGAAAATTGTTTAATTTAAGTATACTATATCGTTTCAGGGAATGTATCCCCCTTTACACAAGACTTGTCTTTTTAAGGGTGATTTAAATATATTTAGTGCAATATTTAATAAAATTATGTAACTACATATGTTTCTGTGAATATTTTTGACAAATAAATATTATTATTATTATTATTTTTTTAAGAAAGACCTATTGCAAAAGAAGACCTTATGAGTTGCTGATTTTAACGCATCGTTGAAGTGATAATGCAGTTTCATGTCTAATCTTTGGCGAAAAAATTGTGGGTTGAGGAAGTATTTGAATAACGTGTCTCTCAATTGTAAACTTTGCGCATTTCCGATAAGGAATGTGGTTTTGTTTCTTTAAAATAAAAATAACAATTAACAACTTACGAAAAGTCTTCATGTGAACAAAATGAGTCGTTATGCCAAACTTTTGACTTATAAGTTGAAATAAAGACTCCCTTCAGTTATTTGTCGGTATTTCAAATATCTACATTACCACATTATTCTCAAAGTAAACTAATTTCGTTAAAAACTTACGACTCCTAATATTACGACAGCCTAGCATTATATTATATCAAACACTAACAATTTCTTGAAAGAATTTCCATCTTAGAAGTAAACGACCAAAGTTTGTAGGTTAACAATATGTTATAGTACTTAAAAATCGTTTTAGAAACTAACCGAAATAATGATGATATAATTCAAATTAGTGGAATTACAATGAGGCATCTATGTTTTTTATTATAAACTTCACCAATGATAGTTTTCTTAGTTAGTCTCAAGCTCTCAAGTACGTGAGGCATCTGTATCAGATGTTTATAATACAATACGTTATTAAAAAAAAACGACCTTAAATTACCTACTTTTCCTTTGTCATGAAGTACAAAAGTAGAGATGGGTAATGCCTAAAACACATACTAGCTATGGAGTAAGGTTAGTTTACATTTCCAGTGATTGTTTTTGTACATTTCAGAGGTAAATTGTTTTTTCAGTACGAATTTTTATTTGTAGGTAGGTACATGTTAGGTTGGTACAAAGGACTTGTTTTTTTTTGTAATCTCCTGCTTCACTTTTTTCTATAGACAAGCATAGATAGATCAAATTTTGGTTGATTAATAGACTCAAAAAAATCACCTGAAAGCAAATAAATAAGTAATAAAACTTTAACGCTCACAGTTCCATGACGAGCTATGCTTCCCATTCTGAATGGCTTATCTTTTTATTGGACGCTCTGTATGTTTACATGCAGTTAGTTTACAGGCCATTCCGTTTGGCCCATATGTTCTGATGGTATAGATTGATTTGATGAACAGTTGTATATGAAACCTATCAACAGATACTTATATACATAGGTAGGTACCTACATAATTTACATATTTTAAGCATAGGTTCAGTATGAAGTAAAGCTCGCATTTGATTGAAACAATTTGTTGCGCTTTAGTAGATACTTTGTATCTCCAATCAATCATTTAGAATACATCTTAAGCTGTTGGTACTGTACAATGATTGATATATTCTTGGAAGATTTATTCATGAAACCTTTGCAGATGGGTGATTACAAGTCAATGTAATGATAATGTATTTTATATGTAGATAGTCGCTTGTGTAATCAATCAGATTAATATAATACAATGGCTCTTAATATATTAAAACAAATGAATCAGTACCCAAAGTAACGTATAAACGTGTAGTAGATGTTGAAGATGTGTTAAACTTGTAACGTACAAAAACATTAGACAGTCAAGCAACCATTTGTAGGGTTAAACTACAATTTAAATATTAAAACGTTACTCTTTTTGGTCACCAATCTCAAAATATGACTTAAGAAGGACTGTCAATCTATAAAATGACATA
The DNA here is from genome assembly GCA_947579605.1 of Athripsodes cinereus. NCBI lineage: Eukaryota > Metazoa > Arthropoda > Insecta > Trichoptera > Leptoceridae > Athripsodes > Athripsodes cinereus. Next base: position 28,689,156 of record OX388306.1, on the reverse strand, counting down.
TCAATTAACAAATATTATTTAATATCAGTAAGAATAGTGTGCAAGGGCATATAAGTTATGGATACTTAATGCTTTCAATTTTTTTTTTATCTTCATTAATGACTTACTTCTCTAGTCCGTCTTCAGGATTTTCGCTTAAATTGATGGCTACATACCTTTAAATTACCATTGAATCAGGTCATCAGGACTACAACCGCCACTCTTTGTGCATAAATAAAAAATAAATAATTACATATCATCAACACATTATTTTCTCTCAACCAATATGGTTGAAAAATGCTAGGTTTGTTATTTATGACAAAAGAAGAATAGTCATAAATGACACAATGTACTAAGGAAGGAAGAAAGTAAATACGTATTTTAAATTAAGAGCTTTTTAATATTTCACTACAGCGTGAGTCGACTATATTGTTAAAAAAGTAGTCACAGTTTTACAGCTGTTTGAGAATGGGTGGTGTCATCTACAAAATATCATTTTCTTAGTAATCCTTTAAATTTATACTGATTTTATTAAACATCAATCAAATAGACAAACATTTTTTGGTTTTTTTTTTTTTTTTTTTTTATTTATTGGTATCAATTAAAGTCATAAAATAAACATGGTCCTGTTAAGTCATAAGTTGACTTGTCAACAGGTTCTTAATATAAAACAATTATTAAATTACTTTACAATAATACTTATTTATACATACTTATACATACTCTATATCAATTATATACAATTAAATGATATCATAAGAACTATTTCTATTCTATATTCCATATCTGTGGTGACAAGGTAAAGGGGCATAAGTCAGCTCTGCAGCTCCGAGTCACTCCCCCCCCAGAAATGCAGGCACATGCCATATCCCACAAAGCAATGGTATCGAGGGCAGCCAATGGTACTAGGTAACCCTCGACACCACTACCTGCGAGGCACGGCACATATCCACACCTCCGCGGAGGGAACAACTCAACACTACAAAACCGACCCACGCCCCTTCACCCTGCCACCACAGGTTAAATAAAACGATATCATAGAAAACTATTTCTACGCTAAATCAATAGGTAGGTATATCTTAATAATGTAACACATATTTCAAATTCAAATTATTAAATTACTTTACGGTATATCTTAATAATGTAACACATATTTCAAATTCAAATTATTAAATTACTTTACAATAATTTTCAATTATTCATTCTCTATTTATATTCTATACAATCTCGTAAAAACTATTTGTACTATACATTAATATATCTTAAAAATATAATTTATTATTCTTAATATCTATTACATTTCTATTATTATAATATATTATCAATTATATTGTCCATATTGTTTATTATCCATTGTTTTATTGATATTTTCAAATTCCTCATTTTAGGGTTGTTTTTAATATTTTTAGGTAATTTGTTTATTATTTTCGGTATTAGATACTCTAGTGTTCTACTGCCATATTTATTGTTAACTTTGGGAATAACCAACCCTTCATTCTTAGTAAATCTAGTTATATTTAATATTAAAATAATTTCAGCAAAGACAGGAAGATCAACTTCCATTACACTTATATATCTAAAATTCATGCAACACGAGATAATTTTGATTGGTTTCTATTTCAATAATTTCAAACGAAAGATTTTGTGTGGGTGTAGAAAATGAACACGTGTATGTCTTTGATATAAAATAAAATTACGAATTATTCTTAATAAGTGGATAAGTAAGATCAACCCCCATATAACTCATTTTACTTATTTAAATATATGTATGTATGTTTATTAGTTGATTATATATAATGAGTTACAATCCATTGGATTGGTCTGCAACGAGTTTGGTTTTTCTTCTCCATTCGTCCCTATTCTCCGCCAGTCTTTTCAGCTCTACGTATGAGCCACAGTTCATATCACTCTTCAGTTGGTCCATATATACGTCTCTTGGTCGGCCTCTGCCATTTGTCCCCTCGGTCTTACCCTCCGCGATGGCTATGAGTAGTCCTGGGTGCCTGATGTTGTGGCCAATCCAGTTAGCTCGTTGTTGGCTGATTCTCTTAAGGAGTTGCCTTTTTTCGCCTACCCTGGTTAATACTTCTTCGTTTTCGACGTGTTCCGACCAATGGATCTTAAGCATGCGTCTGTAGCACCACATTTCAAAGGCCGCCAACCGTCCGCTTTCACTCTTGCTGATGGTCCACGTCTCACAACCATAAAGCAGAATGCTCCATACAAAGGCTTTAGTAAGGTTCTTCCTTACGCTTAAGTCAATATTTGGGGATTCCAATATCTTCGACTTTTTGTTAAAGGCAATCCTTGCCTGGTTTATTCTGCTTACGATTTCTGCTTTGGAGCGTCCATCCTGGTTTATTCTACTGCCCAGGTACACGAATTCACTTACTTGTTTGATGCTCACTCCATTTATGGCAATGTTCGCAGTCGCTTCCTCTCTTCCAACGACCATACATTTTGTTTTTTCTTTATTTATTTTCATGTTGTACTTTGACAACAGTATACTTTCCATTTTTCCTAAGGCTTCGTTCAGCTCCATCTCGGAGTCTGCAAGCAGTGCTATGTCGTCAGCATATCTTATCATGTCGACCTTTTTCCCATTTATTTTTACTCCTGTCCAGTTCTTCATTTCTTCTCTCAGTTCATCAATGGCTCGCTGTATATAGCAGTTAAAGAGAGCTGGCGACATTGAGCATCCTTGTCTTACGCCTTGTTCGACCCTTGCTTCTGCACAGCTCTCTCCGCTTTTAATCACAGCCATTTCGTTCTTGTATAAGCTCCAGATTGCTCTTCTGTCTTTATAACTCATTCCTATCTGGTTGAGGGTGTTAAAAAGTTGTTCCCATTCTACTTTATCGAATGCTTTTTCAAGGTCGATGAATGCTATGTATGTGTTTTTATTAATTGCTATTCTCTTTTCTAGAGTAAGTCTGAGACTCAGGATTGCATCTCTTGTACCTGTCTCTTTGCGGAATCCAAATTGATCTTCTGTAAGTGTTTCGTTTATTTTATTTTCCGCCCTTTTCATTATAATGTTGGTGAGTATCTTAGAAGCGTGTGATATCATGCTTAAGGTTCTGTGTTGTTCGCACTTTGTAGTGCCTGCTTTCTTAGGAAGCGCTCGTATCAGACATTTGGCAAAGTCCTCAGGTATCTCTCCTGTGTCATATATTTTGCAGACAAGCTTATACAATGTATCGAGCATGCCTTTTCCCGCGCATTTAAGCAGCTCTGATGGAATCAGGTCAATACCTGGTGCTTTGCCGTCTTTCAACTTTGCTAAGGCAATATCAAATTCACTTCTTAAGATGTCATCTCCATTATTTTCTACGTCATATTCTGCTTCTAGTGCTTTGCTTTCTTGGACTATGTTCTTTCCTTTGTATAATTGTTCTAGGTATTCTTTCCATCTTTTTACGATCAATTCGTCCTCAAACAGCAGTTTGCCGTTTTTATCTTGTATAGCACATCGTGGCTGTGTTTTGTCATTGAAGAAATTCTTTACTTCAGAGTATGCGGTTTCAAATTTCCTTTGTTTTATATTTCTGTTTATATTTTTGCATTTTTCTTGCAAATAACATTCCTTTCTCAGCTTGGATTCTCTGTTAATTTTATTTCTAAGGGCTTTATATTCCTTTTTCCCTTCTTCTGTTTTGGAGTTCTTTAGCTTCCTTCTTTCTTCGATCATTTCTAAAATGTCGTCCGTAATCCATTCTTTCCTAGCTTGCGGCTTTTTTTTCTCTAAGACTTCATCTGCCGCTGCGGTTATTTTCTCTTTAATTTTGCCCCATACTTTATCTATATTTTCATTACTCTCAAAATCGCATATGTTAGTTTTTTCGTCGTATTTCTCTTTAACTTCTTTTATTTTTAGCTGTTTTAGGTCCCATCTTTTTGTGGTTCTCTTCTCGAGCCTTTTGAATTTCAGTATGGTTTCCGCCACAACCATATTATGATCGCTGTCAATGTCCGGACCTGCAAAGCTCCTGCAGTCTTTAATTTGATTCCTGTATCGTTGACGCGTAAGAATGTAATCAATCTGTGATCGAAATCTGTCTCCGGGAGATTTCCATGTATAGCGATGTCTATAGTGGTGTTGAAACCACGTGTTGGCTACAAACATTTTATTTTTGGCGCAAAATTCAATGAGACGGTTACCTCTATCATTTCTAGTGCCCAACCCATATGCTCCTACGACTGATCCCTCCCTTTCTTCCCCTACTACTGCGTTCCAGTCTCCCATTACAATAACATTTTCCTCAGCTTTTGTGTCATCTAGCAATTTTTGGATGTTTTCGTATAAAATCTCAATATCTTGGTCGCTATGGCTAGATGTTGGCATGTAGACTTGGATCAAAATTGTGTCTACGGGTTTGGTATCTAACTTGACTAAAATAATCCTGCCTCCATAGTGTACGTATCCCTTTACTCTCCTACCCAAATCTTTACTTAACATTATTCCTACCCCTCCCTGCCCCGGTTTACCCTCTATACTACCGCTATGGATAAGACGAAAATTACCTGTCCACATATCTCCCGGGTTCGGCCATCTCATTTCAGAGATCCCTAGCGCGCTTAGTTTCATTTTCGTCATCTCTACTTTAAGATTGTCTAACTTACCATTTTGCAGCAAAGTTCTGACGTTCCAGGTTGCGTATCTTCCTTGTGTGCTGTTTCGGTTTCTTCTCACCTCCTCTCTCTTGTGTGTATTCTGCTTAATGACAAGATCTCGAGCAGTCCCCACCCGGAGATCCGATTGGGGGACGATTTTGACTCCGGAAAATAAATTAAAGACACATTATTTACTGAATTAGTAACTGGGAAACCAAACATTTATGTTACGACATTACGCGAATGTTTTGAAACTGATGTATGGTTTCATACAGGTTTATTAGCAAGTGTGTAGGTATTTATAGGTAGGTGCATTTGCCATCAAAGTTAATGATATAGGTAAATATCTGGGTAGTAATATTATCTTTGATTATTTTTGTACATCATGCATGGCTTCAAGAATGCTGTAAACAAGATAGTCGCAAATTATCCAAGTTTAAATATTCAAATTCAAATATTGAAATATATTTATTATTGATAAATGTACAATTTACAACAATAATCATTTACATGATATGATTTTTTAGATTATTATGTAATAATTGTTATTTTTTGAGCTTTTTATTTGCTACCGCGGTTTCGGTGGAGCGTCCAGATTAACGCTCGTTAATGGTGGACGCTCCACCGAAACCGCGGTAGCAAATAAAAAGCTCAAAAAATAACAATTATTACGTAATAATCTAAAAAATCATATCATGTCTAGAAATTGTTATATTGTGAATGCCGAAAACATAAGCAAAATAATCATTTACTTATAATTATACAGTAAGCAAAACAATTCATTCCCTCAAATATGAGCAGAGCCAGCTACCCGAGAAAAAGATAAGTACTTATGAGAATTTGCTCCAGGTTCATTTGTATGCGACATGGTGTTATTTACTGACGAAGTTTGAAGTCAACCCAATCTAAACATTTTGATCTTGAGAAACAAATAAAACTCATATCAAGAAATTCAAAAGCGGGGGATAGGAATACTCAATCGTTAGAGAAGAATTGCCTAGAAGAAGTAATAGTACGATATCTACATAATTATAAAGTTTATGTGCCTATATAGCTATTTAATCTAATCTAATCGCCTTTTACCTACCCGGGAGAGTGGGAAAAAAACCAGTTTCTTCCTTTAAGAGCGTCTTTGCGCCAAATCAATCACGTGTTTCCATTACATTATTGATGTTGGATAAATTAAGAACAATATGTCTTTCACAACAAATTTAAATATCCTATATCAGATAGACGTCTAACGACATCTTGTTTCACACGACACTTTCAAAAATTTCAAGTCATGTGATAAGCATGACAGAGGAATTGGGAATGTTACCTAAGTTTAAAGGGTATTCTTAACCAAGCCTAAGTCAATTCATAAGCGTCGAAACTCTGTGTTGTGCACTCCTTAAGGAAGTTCACATATGAATATGTATCATATACAACATACCTACCTAGTTAATACCTATTCAAATAGGTTGACTATGGATGAGTGTGATCAATTGGAATGATTAATCTGGAGAAGTTCAAAATATGTTTGACATCTTGTTTATTTACGTCATTATCAAGAACTTGAAATACGTCTCTTTAGAATAAAACTTTTTTAGCCTTATATCTATCTCTTACCCATGAGCTTATATTAAGTTGAAGTAAAATTTATTCTTATAAGAAGAATCCAGAAAACTTTGTGATGGGAAATTGAAGTGCGGTTTACCAATATATTCTTTGTAATTAAAATATACCTTTCAATTAAAGTTTTACTTGTTTGTCAAAATTATCTGACTAACATTAGAAGACTTGTCGAGTCAGAAAAAATGTACTTACTAATTATTTTATCTAGTTATTAACATAGCTACTTTAAGCTAAGAGTTGAAAACAAAACTCTGAACACACAACTAACCTACTCATAGATTTTTTTTTATTTATTTAAATAATTTTATAAAATTATAAAATTTTCAGTATTTTATAATTTAAAAACACAATTAATTAACTATTTTCTACAATCTTATTCAATATACTGAAATTATAATCTATACTAAACTTATACATAACATACTATTGTAACTAGTACATAGAGAAACTACGTTGCATCTTGGTCAAAACTTGTCCTTCACATACTGAATACACAGCTTGCGAAACGAGGAAACGGTACGAGCTTCCTTTATGACCAGAGGAACATCATTATAGATTTTTATTCTCTTACAGAACAAACTATTTGACGTCCCCGTGAAAATCTCGATTATATGACAAGTTCCGACCCAAACTGCAAGGTGAAATACCTTTAACAACCTTGTGTATGAAAATCAGGGTATTTAGGTATATTCTTTGTTTAACAGTTAAGTACTCCAATTTTTCTAACATTAAACTAATCGTTACGTATCTATTATAACCTAATATTCCTCTCATCGCTCTATTTAATATTACTTGCAACTGTCCCACATGGGATTTATTATTTAGAAATAGTAACGTAGAACAATAATTGAAGTGTGGTAAAATAATGGCATTTGCCACAATTTTTCGTGTATTCACATCTAGGTGTTTTTTAATTCTTAAAAAGAAACCTGTTTTTTTGCTTAGTTTTTTTGTAATGTAATCAATATTTTTTTTTAAATTTAACTTATTGTCTATGAATATTCCCAAATACTTTATCTTACTTACAAAGTCTATATCTATTTCATGTATTTTTAATGATGCATTATTTTCTATGTTTTTACCCATTATCATTGCTTTTGTTTTTGAAGTATTTAGTTTAAGTTTATTACAATTAAACCACTCTGCCAATATGTTAAGTTCGCATTGAATTTTACGTAGTCCTTCATTTATGTTATCACTCACAATATATATCAATGTATCATCTGCAAATAATTGGATTTTACACATTTTTAAGCACTTAACAATGTCATTTATATACAAAATAAAAAGTAATGGTCCTTGAGGGACACCAAGTGGTACTTCCAATTCTTCAGATTCCATCATCCCAACTTTTGTTTTTTGTTTCCGTGACACTAAATAGTCAGTAAACCATTTCGACTCTGTTCCTTTAATGCCATATTTATTAAGCTTTTTTATTAAAAGCGATCTATCTATGGTCTCAAAGTCTCTCTTTAGATCCAGGAAAACTGCTACTATTATTTGTTTTTGATCAAGTGCCCTTTTCCACGAATCGATTACATCATTAATTATTGCAGTCTCACAAGAAAACCCCGATCTTAACCCGGATTGCTCTGGTACCAACAATTTATTATTTTCTAGATATTCACAAAGTTGTTCTCTAGCTATAAATTCAAGAACTATTGTAGATTGTAGAACAAGATGTAGATTGTAGATACCTATTTGTAAAAATCGCAGCTGCAATGTACGGATCATGTGCTTCATATTATGCCAACAACGTTGGAGATTGTGAGGGCAGAAGGCCGGCCAGTTTAAGATCCAGAACAGTAAGATTTGGTATGAAGAAGTCAAAAATCTCTGGAGAAAATATCTAGACGCACTGAATCCCTAACACAACTAGGCCTACGGGAAATAGATGTACTAAAAGATACAACTAAATTTTAGAAACATATTTCATATCGGAACCAATCATTAAAAATTAGAATTTGAATTCCTTGAAACGAGTTCAAAATCTCTTCAACATACTATTTTGTGTATTACACGAAGTATATTTTATAATAATTCTATAACAAAGTGCGTGCCTGGATGGCAATCGGTAAATACAGAAAACAACCAAACCTTAAAAATCTTTATGAGTCTTAATCTAAAGTACTTTTTTGGATGTCTGGTAGCATTTTGAATAACTAAGATTGTATTATTATTAATATTATAATGATCCTTCGATAGGAATAGCAGGCACCTAAAATCAACCTTTAGGTATTGTATGTGTATGGTAGGTACCTAACTAATAATTATGTTGGTAGGAATATGGCTCCTACTACTACTGGCTCCCTCACATGCTTATAATTTGAGAATTCCAACATCAGGCTTCTGAAAATATATATACCTACTTTTTAATTAAATACACACGGAAATAATATAAAGATACAAAAAACAACCAGTTCGTTGTAGGGATGCCAAAAATAAAACTATTCAATTACTTACTTTAAGTTTATGACATTAAAGTTCTCAGAATAAAGATAATAAAATAGTCGGATATCGTTATCGTCGATATAAAAAATATATACTGAAGTGATAATTTCGTTGATAAAAAAACATGCATGTGACATAAAAATATGTAGGTGTGAGTTTATCCTATAAAAGTTGGTCATTAGACTCATTAGTAATTTCATTTACGCAATAATACTATGCCAATTATTTGTTGCTTTTACGTTTTGTACCTTACTGTTTATTTACTATTATCCTTTAAACACGAGCTGTGCCCTGATTTGAGCGAATCAATTATGTACACAATATGTATTACTGTATATTTATAAATAAACTTTTATAGTAAAATGTATAATTATTGTTTATTTCTTAATAAACATATTTGAATTATTATTTTGTATATGATTTCATATATATATTTTAATATATTGCTCTCTGATTTCAGTTTGCTCTGTCGACGCTATGTACTGTGTCATTGGTATAAGGTACATTTATTTTTAAATAGGAGAACATAATACTGTATATTATAAAAGTCTTTGCTGGGTAATTTTCTTAAATCTAATATAGTAAACTTATACCTCCTAATTTATCAAATATCAAGGGAAAATATTGTGCAAATAAAATAATAACGATCTTGCTTGACCTCAAGATAGGAATCAAAAATGAAAAAACAAGGGGATGTCTATGCGGAATATTGAATACCGGAAATTACTGATTACAATGAAGAAACTATTAAATATTTATAGGTATCTATAATGGTAATAGTAATCTATAATATTTTATTACATACCTTATGTAGGATTAATATTTGGAGTGATTTCTACTAATTTGTTATACGAATTGGTACATTTTAGATAACCTGTAAAAAATTGAATCCAAATCAGAAAATTTCATTTCTTATAACCATACATCTTATAAGTTTACGCAAAGTTTTAAAATCTATTTGAAGCTTAAAACTTCAATACCTCAATATTTGCAAGGTGTGTGCTGAAAAGTATAAAATATTTTTGTTCGTGGCTCCCCTATTTAAATCCTTCACCTTGAGAAGATCGAAGATTACCTGGCCATAGATCAACTTGCACCTGCCGCGCGGCGTAGTGATCCTTATCAATTCAATCATAATAAAAAGGATGTTAAAACAGAGACACCTTTTTAAAAAGCACCCGACTGTGAAAAGAAGCCTATAGAATTTTTTCAACCATTTTTATAAAAGTGTCATTTTGATGAACATAAGCTAAACAAAGGGAATAAAACATCATTTTATTTTATTCGAGAGAATGGTACAATGAAAGATTGTTTGTAAAACGGTATAAATAATTTTTTTATGTATACATTTGTATAGTATTGTTCATTTGATCCTTTTTAATTATGCACCATACTGACTGTTATAATTATGTCCGTGTGTGGTTTTATTTTATCAATGAATCCGTCGAAAGTCTAGACTTCGGACCATTTCATGAATGGTTTGGAAACGAGATCAAGTGCATGAAAATAATGTTCTTATATATTTACTAACAATATACTTGAATTATAAAAACTAGATATTAACATAAAGTGCATTTTAAAAGCATATATTACTCCAAGAGTTTATGGTAGGTACTAGGTAGCCAGAATGTAAAGTTAGTGATTCAAATAGCGTTTCCCAACTACTCTGTCTTTACGTTGCTAGCTTTTACTTAGTTATTAGTGTGAGGGTTTTCGTAGTAATATATCATTAGTTAGGTTTGTTTATGCTAATCGTAAGTCCATATTTATCTTTAAATCATACAAAATTGTGAGTATTATTTTCAAGCAGAGTCTCTAATTGTCATTTTTATGTACCTATATTACATATTTATAACAGATCTTAATTTATAAATAAAACAACACGTATAATTATTCCACTGTTGACTTAATTTTAGTTTTCAAGAGCCTTCACTGGTAATTAATTCTTATAGCTAGAAATAAATTAAGCTATACATAAAACTAAAATATTGAAAAATGAAAATCGTGGGAAAAAGAATGGAAAAATATTATTTAAGCGACTTCTGCGATTTTTGAATGTAAAATGAAACGTACAAAGAATAATAGTTTTAATTATAGAATTCTTAATCGAGTTAAATTTTCTTCTATAAGTATGAAGTAATTATTAAGATATTCAATAAACCATACTTGACTATGAGAGTACGAGAAAACTTATTTCGTATACTTAGGTATTGTATTAAATTTTGGTTCTGAATCAATGATCGTATTGAATATTTATTACAGGAGAAATTTATGTTCACTCAACATTTACTATGGAAATATTCAGGATCACCACTGGAGTCCGGCAGGGCTGTGTATTGGGACCTTTTATCTTTGCTATAATTATGGACTACCTGCTCAGAAAATCTATTCTGGGCCCTGGTGGTGTGCCTTTGTCACAGCGTGAAAACAGTGAGACGTCTGCACGATCTTGAATATGCGGATGATCTAGCCCTTTTTGATACATCTATGGACGGATTACAGTGCAACGCTAATGCTCTTTATGAAAATTCCTTACGCCTTGGCCTTCGTATCAACGCTGGTAAAACGGAGTACATATGTAATAGTACATGCACGAGTACTCACACCCCACTAATGGTTGGTAATTCCCAGATATCTCAGGTTAGCAAATTCAGGTACCTGGGAGCAACCATAACGCCAGAGGGTGATCTCCGGTCGGAATTACCAATCCGCATAGGAGCAACTAGCGGGGCTTTCAACAACATGAACAAAGTTTGGAAGGCGTCTGGACTCAGCATCAGGACAAAATGTCGCTTGGTCAATGCGTGCATCATCCCAATCCTTCTATATAGCTGTGAGTCTTGGCACTTAACCAAGGCTCAAGAGCGGAAGATACTAAGTTTTGAAAACAAGTGTCTTAGAAGGATTTTGGATGTCAAATGGTATGAACATGTTACAAATGATGCTGTGCGCCGGCGCATCCGACAGAGACCTGTAATCTCCGTAATACAGGAGAGACGTTGGTCCTGGCTGGGACATGTTTTGAGAACGCCTAATGATAGTTGGCCAAAAAGAGCACTGTTCTTCCGTCCGCAGGGGTTTCGTCGGCCCGGGCATCCCTCTTTCACAATATACCGTTCCTATGACAACGATATCAGAGCGCGGGGAATGTCGTGGAAAGAGGTGACGCAATTAGCGCAGAGACGCTCTGAATGGAGGAGGCTGGTTTCTGCCCTGTGCTCCCGAGAGTAGCGGTGAGGGCGATGATGATAATGATGATGATTTGATAAAGACAAAATGAGTGAAAAAATGCAAAGAAAATTATAACGATTTGTCTCTATGAACTGCTGCCTTATTGTCAGCAATAATTCACAATGTCTCTTTAGTGTAAAGTTGTTATTGTTCATGAAATATACTTCTTGTTCAACAATTCAAAGTTTTGGAATATTTGTAAGTTTTTCATTCTAAATTATTGTGAATGGTCTGATATTGGCGGGCGTTAGTCTAGGGCTTTTAAAGTTTTGAATTGACGCTCGTTGGTGGTGGGCGCTCCGCCGGGGCCGCGGTGGCGAGTGGGAGGCTCGGGGAATGGCGGTGGTTGCATGGTGCTCTGGGGAGTCGTGTCATGTCTATTTTTTAAGTAACTTCTTTTGTTGTCGTTTTGTTATTCTTCTTTTGTATTTAAGTATTTGGTTTTTTATTATTACTTTATCTTTCTTTTAGCTATGTAAACACATTCGAATACAAATGTGCAATCTGTAAATGGGCTAATATGTTTGTATATTGTAATATATTATATTTGTATAAAACCTGTAGATATGCCAATAAAATAAAATAAAAATAAAATAAAAATAAAATGAAAGTTCAAACGGTTCAACTATGGAAATAAATTTGAAACTGAGTAATAACTATGTACAATATTAGCGGAAAATACTCAAACAGTTTCGATTCAAAATTCCGTTCAAAGAAATATTCAAATTAGCTACTCAATTAACATACTAGCCAAAGTTGTGAATATTTTTTTGATTTATTTAGAACTCATCAGGCACATGAAGTACAATTAAATGACAATCATACCTAGTTATTTATATTATTTTCATTGAAAATATACACAGAAAATAGGAATCAAAAAGTGTAGCAACATAGAGTAAGTAATAATAAGCAATTTTTAGTTTTCTTATTGTGCAGCAATTAAAAGCAAATATTTAATCAAGTTTAAAACCTTTTATACACGGTAAAATTATTATCGGATACCAATTGGATCTTAAACGTCCTAGCCAAAATAAAATTTATTTACATAGTGAAAGTTACAGCGATTTTAATCAAATCATTTTAATCTAAGAAAAAATGAACTTTCATTAAGTAACCACTAAAAATACAATATTTTTAACATCCTTGTATTATATCGTTCGTCGATAGCCTGGAGGTAGAGTCTCGGCCTCGTGAACAAGTGATCCGTGGTTCGATCAGGTGCCGGCAAACTTCCCTTTCACGACACATGCTTTTAAGCTTACTGTGAAAGGTGTACAAGGTTGTATTTGGATTTATAACAAAACCTAGATATATCTTTTAAAAAAATGATTATCATTATCATACATGATAAGATTTCGGAGCAGCTAGATACTTACACCTATGAAAAAATATAGCTTCCTGCATTGAATGAATAGAAATAGAAATTGATACAAGTGCCTTATGAAAAATACATTATCCAGCTTTATAAATTTTCTCTGGTGTTTCGCAATTTACCTAGATTCCTTACAACATGGCTTTATACTTCAATCACCCTACAATTATGAATGTGCCTACTCACTATATATATATATATGGACAATTTGTAAAGCGCCGTTTACTCATAACATGACCTCAAGGGCGCCGTATATCGTATCCATCACCCGAAAAAGTCGTAGCTAAAGATATATCTCGTCGTACCTTTCAAAATGAAAAAAATACAACACAGCGCTTTAAAAGTAAACCGCTTAGATTTGTTACAGGATAAATAAAAAATAAACAGAATGAAAATATGGAAATTGCTTCTCACCACCTTTATCAAGTTCGAACTAAATTTATTTACAACCTAGATATTTATACAACCTAGATATGCGTGAAAGGAATATTGAAACAAAGGGTACCTAGTATCATTTTGAACCTTTATATTGGCAGCTTATTTAGGTAGGCGTAGGTTTATCGTTTTTTAAATAGTTATGTAATGTAATATCTTACCTATGCCTTTGGGCGTTGTATCGGCTACATTGAATTACATCTTACAAAAATGAACAATACAATTTTAGTGTTCACTAAATCGATCAATTCAACATCGTATTATAGTTCTTTGTTTATTCTATACCATCACGGAATATAAAATGGCGTATAATAAATTTGCAATTTTATAATTATGATGTGTATGTAGAGACATTATAAAATAAGCATTCTTGAACTACTGTTGAGCGAATAAATAAATAATTCATCCACTGCGTACCATTAGGAGTTACAGGTTCAAGTTGCGTGGCACACTTTATCGCTGAAATGAAGATGTTAAATTTTTATATGGGATATTGTACGTATATTTACTTGTCTTTTAGAGGATACTGGAAATTTTATACTTAGTATTTCTTATTACAATTGTATAAATCTTGTCAAGGTAAAACAATAGAAAAAACTATTTATTCGTTAATTATTAGGTAAGAAGAAATAAATAATTTTGGGTCGATCGTAGTGCTTAGTTGGGTGGTATGAGCATGTCACAAATGATATAGTTCCTATACGACGTAGGTTTTCAGGAACTACTAGGAATGTCACAGAATTTTGAGTCGATCGTAGTGCTTAGTTGGGTGGTATGAGCATGTCACAAATGATAGAGTTCCTATACGACGTAGGTTTTCAGGAACTACTAGGAATGTCACAGAATTTTGGGTCGATCGTAGTGCTTAGTTGGGTGGTATGAGCATGTCACAAATGATATAGTTCCTATACGACGTAGGTTTTCAGGAACTACTAGGAATGTCACAGAATTTTGAGTCGATCGTAGTGCTTAGTTGGGTGGTATGAGCATGTCACAAATGATATAGTTCCTATACGACGTAGGTTTTCAGGAACTACTAGGAATGTCACAGAATTTTGAGTCGATCGTAGTGCTTAGTTGGGTGGTATGAGCATGTCACAAATGATATAGTTCCTATACGACGTAGGTTTTCAGGAACTACTAGGAATGTCACAGAATTTTGAGTCGATCGTAGTGCTTAGTTGGGTGGTATGAGCATGTCACAAATGATATAGTTCCTATACGACGTAGGTTTTCAGGAACTACTAGGAATGTCACAGAATTTTGAGTCGATCGTAGTGCTTAGTTGGGTGGTATGAGCATGTCACAAATGATATAGTTCCTATACGACGTAGGTTTTCAGGAACTACTAGGAATGTCACAGAATTTTGAGTCGATCGTAGTGCTTAGTTGGGTGGTATGAGCATGTCACAAATGATAGAGTTCCTATACGACGTAGGTTTTCAGGAACTACTATGAATGTCACAGAATTTTGGGTCGATCGTAGTGCTTAGTTGGGTGGTATGAGCATGTCACAAATAATATAGTTCCTATATGACGTAGGTTTTCAGGAACTACTAGGAATGTCACAGAAAGAGATGATTTAATTGGTGACGTACTATAACATAATATAGATACTACATAGTTTATTTTATTTTCTTGTTTATGTAGTATTTATTTCTATATCATTTTGTATAGATAAAGTTTTTATATAGATATTTTATTTATTCTGAATGCTATACTTCTTATTCTTTCTGCCTATCGCGGAAAGAACGGAACGACACATACATCTATTCTTACACAATCCTTTCGCTTCTTCTACATTCATGATATTTCTTATGAACGCAAGTCAGCTTCTCTTATTCAACACAACAAACATGGGCGTTTTTGAAAAGTTGATCCACGCGGTTTTCGGACACCCGTGCTTCTTCAAACCACTCACCCCTTTGATGCTACGTAGTATGTACCCAAATTATTTACCTATCAAAGCTTTAAGTTGTTCTATATTTCTATATTTCGGGTTTCGAAATATTATTCGATAGCTACGAGTAGATAGATAACTGTCAATACAAACAACGTTAAATTACAATTTGAAATTCACAACAAGGTAAAGAACTTTTAGTAATAAAGTTTGTAACAAAACATGGAACTCCTGATTTACCACAATAGGTTTTTCATAACTGTACTTTAACGTTACGTGTCCTTAAGGAACTACGTGAATAGAGTTTTAATCATAAAAATGGAAAAAAAATATAAAGTAGGTATCAAACGTCTTAAAAGCTAATGTACATTATTTTTAAAACATACGTGATGTTTCTAGTTTCAGTATTTCAAATTAAATATTTTGCATAATATCAGGTGTTTTTAGAAAGTATCATCTTCTTGTCAAGACACTATTATAGGTATTATGTTAAATAATTATTTTTTTATACTATTATACCATCACGGCATAACCCAAAAGTGGGGTAGCCAGCAGATCAGCTGCATGTAAGAAACATGCAAACTATCCTCTTCGTGCCAATATAAAATCAAGACATTCAGGATGGGTGGCAAACCTCATCGCTGAATTTGAGATGTACAATGTCTTAATTTTTTCGAACACCTGCCTTTTACAGGACACTCGAAAACTTACGCAGAAGAGTGGGAGACCAATTCTTTACCGGGTGCTCCGTGCTTTTTTTTTTAAATAATTCCCTTACCATCATTCAAATTTTTATTCATTCATCATAGAATTTCACACAAATTGGGTAGTCAGTGGTTTAACAGTACGTAATATACACGCAAGCCGTCCTTTCCAAGCCAATATAAGTCTGAATGAAAGATGAAGATGCTAAAATGTTTAAACATGACGTTTAACGAATACCTATTTTTTCTAAGGAGAGAGAATAATATTGATCTGATCAGGCCAACCCCCCTCCCCCAATTATGATTGTTTGCGGCATACATACTAAACATAAACTATACAAAAGTACTACATAAAGAACAAAGAAACAGCGACGGACCCAGTCAAGTTCAGTACACAACAAATATGCATTGTTATAAATTATGACTACTTTTATAAATATGGCTGAGAGGAATGGTGTAAGGAAACATGGCCGTCCTAAATGACAAGACCATATTGGATCCATACAGGATGGAGATGCTGAGCACATTGAATATAAGGACATGCATGAGCATTTGTATGCGATGAAAGGAGGAAGTAACGCACACCTCTTTACCTACCCCGAAAACGTACATTGGAATTGTATGATGAGGAGAGAGTGTAGAGTGGGAGTATGGAAAATAATGGGAGGAATGGATGGAAAGATGAATGAACTGATGGATGTAATGTATGGAAAAAATCTAGATATTGTGTGTTTAAGTGAAACTAAAAAGAAGGGTAATGGATTATGTGAGCGCGATGGTATGATAGAAATTTGGTCTGGAGTGCCTGAGGAACAGCATGCGTGTCAAGGCGTAGGAGTGATTCTCGCAAGGAAAATAGCAGAATGTATGAATGGATACGAGTGTGTAAACCCAAGACTCATTTGGGTTCGTCTCAAAGTAGGGTTAACTAGACTTCTCCTAATTGCAGGCTATGGCCCTGGAAACGATGCTAGAGAAGAAGAGAAGGATGAGTTTTGGGATAGTGTGAAAAAGATAGCAGAAGCTAAGAAAGATAATGAAAGGATTTTACTGGCTGGAGATTTTAATGGATGGGTTGGAGTGAGAAGAAGAGACTATGAAAGCGTGTTAGGTGATCACGGTGACGCAAGAGTGAATGATAATGGAAGAAGACTGCTTGAGGTATGCATGGAATGGGATCTCTTTGTGTCCAATACGTTTTTTGGGCACAAAGATATCCATTTGTTCACTTGGGAGAGAGGGAGTGAGAGATCTTTAATAGATTATGTATGTGTTGACTCAAATCTTCGGAAAGCCACCATTGACACGCGTGTGTATAGGGGCGCGGAGCTGGAAACAGACCATTTTCTTGTGGTTTCAAGAATATGCTTGTTCTCTGGCTGGCGGTCAAAAACACATAAAGTTGAAAAAGCTAAGAGGATAAAAGTCGAAAAGTTGAACGACAAGGAGTGCAGGGAAAAGTATGAAAGAGAAACGAGAATGAAATTTGATGCAAATGAAGGCAATGGACTGAGTGTAGATGAGAGATGGAGTGTGATGAAACAAGTGCTAGTGGACTGTGCAAAAGATATCTGTGGAGAAACTGTGATTGGACGGAAAAAAGGTGATGCATGGTGGGATGATGAGGTAAAAGACGCAGTAAGGAAGAAGAAGAATGCATGGATGGATGTGTTAGCTTCACGTTATCTAGATCAAGAAAAAAAGGAGAGTGCTAGAGAAATGTACAAGGGATGTAAGAAAGTAGTTAAGGTACTGATAAAGGAAAAAAAGAAATTATTGGACGAGGAAGAGTGTAAAAAATTGTCGGAAAGTGTGAAAGAAAATATGAAAATGTTTTGGAAAGAAGTTAAGCGTAAAAGAAGCAACAATGAGATGAATAGTATGAATGCGATTAGAAATAAAGAGGGATGTATGTTGATGAATGGTCTTGAGGTTGTGAATAGATGGAAAGAATATTTTGAGGAGCTGTTTGAAAGTGGAGGCGAATATCCAAGCCAGAATAGTGAAAGGGAAAATGCGAATGAAGCAAGGGATGAAGAAATAACTATGGATGAGGTTAAGAATGCATTGAAGAAGGCGAAGAATGGCAAAGCGGTTGGGTATGATATGATCTCTACGGAATTCATCAGTCTGAGTGGGCTGAGGACTCTCGAATGGTGTCATGCACTCTTTAACCAGTGTTGGAGGGAAGGTTGCACGCCAGAAGACTGGAGAAAAGCTGTGATATGCCCTCTATACAAAGGAAAGGGGTCAAGACTAGAATGCGGGAGTTATCGGGCTATTAGTCTGCTGAGCTCGGTGGGGAAACTGTATGCAAGAATATTGATTGAAAGAGTTCGAAAAGTGACTGAGACGAATGTATGGGATGTGCAAGGTGCCTTTCAGAGTGGTAGAGGGTGTGTGGACCAGATCTTCTCCTTGCGAATGGTGACAGAGAAGCTCCTGGAGAAACACCAGAAGCTTTTCTGCGCGTTTGTTGATCTAGAAAAGGCTTATGATAGAGTAGATCGTGAGAAAATGTGGCAAGTACTATCAATGTGTGGGGTGGGTAGTCGGCTAATTCGCGCCATTGCGTCCCTATATACAGGAAGTTCTGCGTGTGTTGTATACATTGATCATTGTATTCGTCCATTGAAAGAAATGAATGCAGGTGTTGATATGAATGGGATAAATGTAAGAGCGTTAATGTTTGCTGATGATTTGGTATTGATGGCTGAAAGTGAAAGTGATCTACAGCGAATGATGACGTGTGTGTATGAAAATTGTGCGATTAATGGATTGAGAATGAATGCAAAAAAGACAAAAATCATGGTGTTTGAAAGAGGAAGTGAGAGAACAGTATGCCAGATAATGATTGACAACGAAGTGTTAGAGCAAGTTGACGAATGTGTGTACTTAGGTAGTTTGTTCACGAGAGATGGGAAGTGTGAAAGCGATATTGAAAGGAGAAAAGTTGCTGGCAATAAGGTAAATGGTGCAATCCGACCAATAATTGCAAATAGAAACATATCTACCACAGCTAAAAGGTTGGTGCACTCTGCTATCTTAGTGCCAACACTTATGTATGCAAGTGAGACGTGGACATGGTTAAAAAAGGATGAAAGTGGCATAAATGCAGTGGAAATGAGATCGTTGAGAAGGATGTGTGGCAAGAG
The DNA here is from genome assembly GCA_947579605.1 of Athripsodes cinereus. Lineage (NCBI taxonomy): Eukaryota > Metazoa > Arthropoda > Insecta > Trichoptera > Leptoceridae > Athripsodes > Athripsodes cinereus. Next base: position 28,669,701 of record OX388306.1, on the reverse strand, counting down.
TCTAAGAGATCGTGTGCGTAACAGTGATATACGAAAGGAATGTGGAATGAAAGTTGGTGTAATAACAAGGATGAATGTAAATAAGTTAAGATGGTTTGGGCACGTGGAAAGAATGAATGAGGACAGAATGACTAAGAAGATATATTTGGCTGAGAGGAATGGTGCTCGGAGACGCGGACGTCCGAGGATTAAATGGCAAGATCATTTAAATCAAATCCTACAGGACGGTCACGTGTTGAGCACATTGAACAGGAGAGCATGCATGAGGAATTGTATGACAGTGACGGAAGCGAAAGATGTATGCAAGGATAGAAGGAAGTGGCGCTCGATCCTTTCTGCCTACCCCGCGAGGGAAGCGGCGTGATGGTATGTATGTATGAATTGTATGATAGTGACGGAAGCGAAAGACGTCTGCAAGGATAGAATCGATCCTCTCTGCCTAGCCCGCGAGGCATGCGGCGTGATGGTATCTATGTATGTCATGAAGATAATTCTTTTATAAAAGAGATTGTTTAAAAAATAAAGTATTTTTTGTAAAAAAATAAGAATAAAATTCGACTTAAACATACAAGCTTCGTATGTATTATTATAAATGTTTTGACTAAGTGTTTTTTTTATTATCTCTTTAACCTTGTGTGGGGAATAATTTTAGTAAATATTTATTTAGCATAGATGTGCGAAAACTCTTTGTGGCTTTGGCACTTTCAAATGTAAACAATTATACTCAGCTGTGTTAGTTTAATGTTGTACCTACCTAATATTGTAACTATGTATTTAATCAAATCTTGCACTAGGAAAGAACGTTCATATAAGATTCTCAATCCAATGAAGTGATGAGTTCATTAGTTGTATTATATTTAAGCTGGATGAAGAAATGACAAACGTGATTGTTGTGTCTATTATTTTTTCTTGTATTTTATAAATCTCTCTGAACAACAGTTTTTTTAGAAGTGTAAATAAAAAAATATCTCTCGACAAAATAATGTGTTCCTAATAATATTCATATTGTGTCTTTTCCACATGTATTCGAAAGACGTATCTTTTGCGTTCTTTAATCTAAAGCAGAAAAACACGCTTTTTCCAGTTTATCCAGTTATAGAGTTCTACAACTGTGTCCCAATACTATAAATATAATACAGACATAACTTTTATTAACTTTCATTTAACGAATGAAAGACACTCATGTGTGTGTATCTCTAATTCTCTAATGCCTATTGCTTATTTAGAAAATAATTCAAATAAACGAAATAATATGTGCGTAGATAATAATGTGTCGTCTAGCGAAATGTTTTTATATTTTCTGTTATTTTTTAAATTTTGAACATATTGAATTACCTACTTTTTTCCACGACACTGATGAAAAAATCTACGTGACTGTGGAGAACATTGAGAGTGAAACTATAATGATCTTTCCGGTCGATAATTATTGTTCAAAAAAATTCACTAAGTATATAAAAACAACATCACTGTCCCTCCAAAATCATAGAAATTAGAGTTTTTTTAGAGTTACTGTTTTCTATTTTAAAAGGTATGCAAGTAGTTTCATGTGTTCATACTAATTACCCCCAATAACCGAAGTCTTTTAAGATTTTTTTCTGTTAACTGCCTCATCAAAATTCTATATAACATGCATCTAAATTGTAAAACATTCACGGAAAATTAATAGAAGTTTGACATAAACGAAGAATGATAGTTCTTGACAGTGACTTTCAAGGAACAATCTCAAGGTGTTTTTCCACTCAATTAAAGAGTAAATAAGACAAATGCTCGACAAGTTCAACCAAGATCTGTCACCTAGTGCAATATTTCACAACAAAGTTTCTCATAAATGTGTTTACTTTTATTTTATACTAAGGCTACCGACTTTGAAACTCTAAAGCATTAACATTGAAAGAAGATTTTTTTTCTAAAAGTAAGTTTGCGAAGCTACATAAATTATCGTTGATTTATCGTTGATGAAGAAAAAATTGTAAAATCACACTTTTGCTTTTTCTGAAATCGGATGCTTTATAAATTGAGGCTTTCAAATAATATACATAAGATTAATTGATCCTGAATTTAATTGCTAAAATTGTTTTTAAAATAGATTTCAAACGAAACGAATTTCTGCAATGTCATTGAATCATTACGTTAATATTCAATTTTAAAATGCGCATCATATTTAAATAAAATTATATAAGTACGAATAATATTTTACCTATTGTCGTATTTTATCTCCTTTCAAATTATACCTCATTGTACTTAGCAGTTACCCACTCGTAAGTCGTCTCCAGTTGTCATATAATATAAACGTAGCTTCTTACTTTACGTGTGACGAATGTTCAGTGGTTTCACTTCAAGAAAATGAATAATAAAGTAAAAAGTTATAGGCACTAACCTAGTTTCCATCTGCAGTGTGACAACACTGAAATTTTAATACCGCCTTCATAAAAACGATTTGAGTATGAGTGCTTACATTTGGGTTGGTTATTATATTATTATTGGCTGTACCAAACAAGAGTGTAAGTTCTCCTTTTTATAACAAAAAATACTGATGGAGATAGAGTTGAGTAGAAGTTAAAATATATCAGTTGCACGTGTTGCCTTATGTACATAAACATTTTAAGGACTAAAGCATCATTCGTTGGCAATACTAAAATACTGATAATACGAGTAGATATATATCTTACGTAGATAGTAGATATCCACTATTACGCCAAAAAAAAGTAAGGTAATCAAAGTCTTCAATTACCTGTTATTTTTTGCTTTATAACAAGCTAATGCCAGTAATACGACTATACAAAATATAACTACGGAGAATTGAATACTCGTAATATAAGAATTAACGAATATGTTGAATGTAAAACTTTATTATTATAATCTAGGTACTTCTACTTTAAGTATACCTACATTGTTCAGCAAAACAATCTGGACAATATTATCAATTTTGGTAGAGCGAAGATAATGAGTTGAATGTAGTTTTATACCAGATTCATAATTCACGATGCTTACAAAGCCGAAGAAAATTCACTGACTCCACATACAATTTTTGTACTTTGGAGACTCTCTTATTCGTGATGCTGCTTCATATTGTTACAGTTGAAATTGAAATTTGAATCCAAGAATTTATGCAGACATGAGACGATTCTAACTTGTGTTTATATTCCCCACAAATTTTTCCTTTCAACATTTCGATAGTACAGCGCAGCGTAAGAAATATCAGGAAATGTATGTTTATTATAAAAATTCTTTCCCAATGGGAGTTGTATATTCAGGTCATGTTCAAAGTGAGAAACCAATCGCCTGCAGTTATATAGGCAATAAACTGAAAATGTCCATCTGCATCTAGACGTAAATTTATGTAGATGACATACAATGTCCTCTGCGTATTTTTCCTTTTCATGTAGGTACCTACCTATAATAAAATAAAAGTTTCAGCTGTAAAATGCAAAAGAAACTGAATATTCAAAAGGAACTCGTACATACATGTCTATCTATTTGATATCTACTTGTAATCTTTATAATAAACAACTGACATTATACTCTTTACTGTCAGCGTGCATGAACAATGCCATTAATATAATATGTTGTTTTATGTCAATAATGAGTCCCTCTTTCACGTTCTACAACAACGACGTCAGAGCGCTGTCAATGTCGCGAGAAGAGGAGGCTTAATGGCGCAGAGCCACTCTGAATGGAAGAGGCTGGCCTCTGCCTTGTGATTTCAAGAGGAGCGTTTTGGATGATGATGATAATGATGGAAAGTTTGAGGTATCAAATCCAAATTATGAATATGGAATAGTCTGAAAGACTTTCGTATCATTATAATATTAGAAAGACATAATTGGCATATAAAGATTTGACTTCAAGGTAATGATAACGTATAAAATTTCATTCTTTTTGATCATAGATAGAAATAGCTTTCAATAACATTCTATGTTATATATATATATTTACAAATATCATATCATATTAAAAACATCATATGATCTTGATTTTTTTAAGCGTAGTAGTCAGCAGATTAACTGCATGTAAAAAAACATGAAAGTTATCTACTTCACGTTAAAGTAAAGACTGAATTAAGATAAGAAACATCAATTTTAAAAAAAATTCAATAATACCTATTTAAATTCTTATTATTATATTTCTTTGTTTTTGTTGTTAGTTTTGTCTTAGTTGCTTTGAATTTTTTAAACTGTGGTAATATAGGGGGACTCTTGTGGTCTATATTTCATTTAATTTTAATTGTTGTAATACTTGTTGTGTTGACTGTTTGTTCCCTTCGAGAAAATAAATAAATAAATAAAATAAATAAAATGCTGTCTTATTATGAGATAAAATAACCGTTTGTCTAAAACATCTGCAAAATATTTTTTTTACTGGAACTATCTTCCTTTGAATAATATTATATAGCTAGCAACGTTATATTTACTATCTCTATTCCATACTTAACTGATCACATAAATAATATGTTAGCATCTGGTGGAGTTTTAAATCAAAGCTATCACATTTCATCACACAAACTTTATACGAGTTATTTTTCATTTAATTTTTAATATATGGGGATTTTAAATCAACATATTTATTATACAAACTAAAGCTGGTTTTTTCACGCATAGGTAGATAAGTGTTTTGATTCTATCTTTGTTTTATATCTTTAGAGTTAACAAAAAAAAACATGTGAATCGGTTATGAAATTTTACGTTTTATTTTATTAAACTCTGAATATCATTCTACATGTGACAGATTGCAATAAGATTAATAAAAAATTATGCCATCTGCTTATTCAGTATTAACTGATCACCCTTTTTATTTTCTCTCGTTATCACAAGGCAGAAACCATTCTCTTGCATCTAGAGCCTCCTTACACCAACTGCACAAGTCACCTCTTCCCTTGACATTCTCAGAACTCTGGTCATATGATTTAGAAACGTATTGTGAAATAGGGAAGTCCGGGGTATTGAAATATTTTTAAACGAAAGAACAGTATAGAAATATGTAATATATCTCTAAGCCTTAACTCGACATTGAAAATAATAATGGTGGTTTTCAATGTAGCGTCAAACAATCGTGGTTTTCAATGTAGCGTCAAACAATCATGGTTTTCAATGTAGCGTCAAACAATCGTGGTTTTCAATGTAGCGTCAAACAATCGTGGTTTTCAATGTAGCGTCAAACAATCGTGGTTTTCAATGTAGCGTTAAACAATCGTGGTTTTCAATGTAGCGTCAAACAATCCACGGAATACTTACACTAATAGTAAAGGAATAGATCATAAATGATGGAATTTTATTTATTTAATCTATACTGTACATTGATAACAAGAAAATTTACTCAAAAACACACATAAATTAAATACAATCAATCATGCATTAAATATCTTTAGGGCGAGTTTATCGCAGAGACGCGATTTTTGCCAACTAACCAAGAACTTAGTGAAGGAACGCAACAGGAAGATCAACCACAACATCGTTTAAAAGTAGATTAAATAAATAATAGAACTAACAACGAGTTTTCTATTACATGTAAAATGTATACTTTCTCGCACTCGGAATCGATAATAATATACATTAAGGATGAGATACTAATATAATACGTAAAAACTTATGTAGGTCTTTATCGTGTATCGTAGGTTTTCTTGACTTTGTCTGATGATTTTAATTAATTACTTCTTTGTTGTCTTGTTGAAACGATTTCAAAACTAGGTGTTATAATTTTCCCATGAAAATGAAGTCATGAAAGATAAGCGTTGGCGTTGACTTTTTTTCACATATGTTTATTTATCAAAGAAAATATATTTTAATATACAGAGTTTCACAAGAATGGATTATTTTCAGTTGGGTTTTGAAACTTGTGTGTAGGTTAGTTCGATTACCGGAAATGTGGAAATAGATTTTAATTGCCATTCGACATTAGAAGTTGGTAATAAATAAAGAGTTATATTTGTTATATATTTATTATATTTTATGTTTGTAAAAGGCATTAGCCGTTTATTTAATAAATAAATTACTTAGGTACATACTTACTTCCGATGGCAGAAAAGTTCCGTAGGGCCTTTGCCTCCGAAACAATAGATCTCCAAGCCTTTCATTCTTGTGCAATAGATTGCCAGTAATATTTTGCATTTCGCTCCTCTAGATCTCGGTTCAAGTTATCTAACAATCTTTGTCTTGGTCTGCCTAACGGTCTTCTGTCTTCGGGTATACCCTGCAGAATACCTTTAGTTGCCCTTTATTATCTGGATCTAACGACGTGGCCAATCCATGCTAATCTTCGGGATATGATCTCACTTGTGGTGAAAGGTTGGTTTGTAGTGGAGCGAATTCTTTCATTACTTTTAAGCCTTCAGGTTCCTTCTGCAATACTCGGCCGTAGACCCAATATTTTTCTTAGAATCCGATTTTCAAAGGACAGAAGTATTTGCTGGTCTTTTGTGATCATACATCAGAATTTCGAACCATAGATGACTATTGGTTTAATGAGGCTATTGTATACACTTTTTTGAGAAATCTCTCTCAGATTTGCACATTATATTTTTTGCTTTTTACATGTAAGTTAACATGATATGACGTTTGATGATGATTGCTCTTTCACCATATCTCATACTTTTATAAAAATAACGCATATTGCGTTAAAATGACGTCGTTTTTTGCCTTGTCAAAAATATGTCGTACTTTTTTTATTTATGGGTATTAAGAAATAAAATGCTGTCAAAACGTGCCTAAAAAGGACATTACAATATTTTTTACGTATTTATGTCACTTATGACACAATTTGACATAATAATAGTGCTCCTAGTTAGTATAAAAGTGAAACAGCAGAAAGCTAGGTCCTCCTGATGTCGGATATCACCATTGCGTAGGCTTTTCTGACCTTTGCTGTTTTGTAGAAATTATTTACTGTTGAATTAATTTATATGTACTTCCATCTCTATATTTTTATTTCACTCTTTATTCAGATTTAAAAACCATAATGTAAAATCATAGTTGTACATTCAGATGGTCCTAATTGGGTAATGTTTTGAATTTATTATATATTTTGGTATGCACTTTTTTACCTTTAAGTTCTCTGGCGATCCAAATTACCATTTTTTTTTATCAAACCCTCTGTTCGCGTGACAACATAATAACACGTGTAGACATAACACGTGTAGACAATTCACACAGACCGAGCTAGTCCCAAACTAAGATATGAATCTTGTATTATGGGTACTAACACGGCGATACACATATACAATGCACTAAACACATATACATGTAACACCCAGACCCAGGACAATCTGAAAAAGGTCGTTCTTCATTTTGCCCTGGCCGGGAATCGAACCCGGGACCTCGTGACTCAAAGGCAAGTGCGTTAGCCTCCGCGCCACACCGGTCGCCTAACAATATTATTACGTTTTTAATGTCATGAAAGGAGTAAAATAATATAAAAATGCTTAAGCTTATTTTGTCATATGTTATCGAAGTACAATTAATGAGCAATTGGAAAAAAGTCATACATGAAATGATAATATTATGTAGAATGATAATGTGGTTGTATTTTTATTTTATATATAACAGAGTTATTCACCATTTCATTCTATTGATTAAGATTTATATGACAGATCATAAATGGAGAGAATAAAATATTTATTAATATACTATATATTCAGATATTTACAAATAAAATACGTTTTATTAAAAAAGGCTTTCAGATCCTTTCACGGCTTGAAACGAAATAAAATAAGTAATACTTTTTATCTATATGTCGTTGTCTATCAACTAGAGTTTGTCAATTGCCTGAATGGCTAGGCGGTTAGTTAAACTGCGCCAATCAATTGAACGGCTAACAGAGGTCTCACCAGATTGTTTAACGCCACATTTATCAATCCAGTACTACAGTATCAAATAAAGAAACTAAATGTCAACAATCTGTCTAGATTCGATTAGGTTGAATGTCGAATATTTGGCACTTCATTGTGATTCAACGATGTTTTACTTACCGCCTAGCCATTAAGTAAACTGGCTAATCTAACTATTGGGCGGCGACATTTATAAACAACTCGCTGAAATGAATTCTAATAAAACTTAACAACTCATCGACTGTTGGAGAATATTTCTATGGTTTAGTTTATAACATCATCCACATCACACTCAACGCTCCTCTCGGGAGCACAGAGCAGAAACCAGCCTCTTCCATTCAGAATGTCTCTGTGCCAATCGCGTCACCTCTTTTCGCATTATTTTTTTTATTTTTTTTATTTATATTGTATTCATCAGACAGTTTACACAAAAAGTATCACAAGTAGCAACAATGAGCAGCAAATAAACCAGTAAAATATCCACTCTTACCCATTAATGAATGAAGACGTTAAAAAAGTACAAAAATAAGGGAAATAATTAATTAATAATAAAACACAAAATTAAGTAGACAAAATATAATCTAATATCGGACACTAAAAGAACTAAAAAGCTCCACAGCTCTGAAAATGTGTCATCCAAATAAAGAAAACCGCTGTAGAGGAACCGAAAACAGGCCCGAATTAGAAAAGCTTACGATATGCGAAAGGTTATAATATACGTAATTATTAACAAATATAAATAACATTAACAACTGGACTTAGTTTATTATTTACTAGCTGGCCCGGCGAACTTCGTACCGCCTTTTTTGGTCACCAAATTTTTGGAAAATTCTTTTATAGGAAAAAAAATTCGCAACTATGAAACTTGAGCGGCCCCACCCGTTGTCGAGTAATATGTACGGAATTTTAGGAAAATAATTTTCGAAGTGGATTTTCTTTGCCGGCAAATTAAAATAATTCTACATATGGCAACAATTTCCTCAAGTTTCAAAAATATTACCTTTTCTATGAAAAAAAGTACTCGACAACGGGTGGGGCCGCTAAACTGCGAAAGTTACATTCATTTTTTTTACATAGACAATTCAAACACATCGAGCTAGTCCCAAACTTCGATGAATCTTGATTATGGGTACTAACGCGACGATACACACATATATGTACAATACTTACTTACTTTCCGTGTCCGGAACACCATCAAATTTTGTATCTCCAATGTTCGGCCACCCGGACACCCCCGGCATTCGCCAGTAGTGCGTCCTCGGGCGTGCATGTCACTCCTGTTTGGGGACATGAAAACAGGTGACTGTGATCCTGTACAGCACCACACTCACAGGTGTCTTCCTCTTTGTAACCCCATTTTTTGAGGTTACTGTAACAACGGGAGACACCTGTTCTCAGTCTATTAAGTGACCTCCAGGTTGGGTACGGCAGACTGTGACCAGCCGCCATACCCTCCACTGTAGGCAACTGTGTGGGCCCAGCGCATTCACGCCAGAGGTGCACCCGTCGGGTCTCCGGTGGACCTTCCATCGGGGAGGTGGACTCCAGGAAGCTCTTCCTTGACTTAAGTCTGCAGGTGCGTGTCTGAGAGCCATGCATCGGATGTCTTGTATCAGTGATCTGCTTTCCTCGCTCCACTTCTGCTGCAACACGTCTTCTGATCGTAGGAGGGGCAATACCAACAATAGGGTAGATTTCCTTGGTAGGGGTTGGTTTCAGACAGCCAGAAATTATTCTGACTGTCTCGTTTACCGCCACATCCACTTTCTTTGCGTGTGCTGAGTTATACCACACTGGTGCAGCGTATTCAGCGGCCGAGAAGCACAATGCTAGGGCCGAGGTTCGAAGTACATGGGGTTGTGCTCCCCATTTGGTGTTTGTTAGTTTTCTTATAATATTGTTCCTCGAACACACCTTTCCCTCGACCTCTTCACAGTGCCCTCGGAAGGTTAAAGCGCGATCCAGTCGAACACCCAAATATTTGGGTGTTTCGCTGTGCTCCAGTTCTTGTCCCTGCCAACATACCTTGAGTTTTCTGTTGGCTTCTCTGTTACGTAGATGGAAAGCGCAGACCTGAGTTTTAGATGGATTAGGTTTTAGATGATTGTTTTTATAGTATAGAGCCAAATCCTGGAGAGAGACTGATAGTTTTCCTTCCACTTCGTCGAAGGTTTTTCCTTGTGCCGCTACAGCAGTGTCATCCGCATAGATGAACTGTCGTGTATGGGAGTTTATAGGTTGATCGTTGGTGTATATGTTGTAAAGCATAGGCGCGAGTACGCTTCCCTGGGGCAGGCCATTATTTTGATTTCTCCATCGGCTTTTCTTAGACTGCAAAGTAACAAAGAATCGTCTGTTTTGCAGTAGGCATTCTATGAGTTTAGTCAGTTGGAAGTCTTGAGTTATGTTATACAACTTCCACAGGAGCCTTCGGTGGTTTACAGTGTCGTATGCCGCTGATAGATCAATGAAAGCGACACCCGTGACCACACCCTTGTCAAATCCATCCTCTATATGCTGGGTCAGATTTAGGACCTGGCTGCAACATGACCTGCCAGGCATGAAGCCCGCTTGTTCTCTAATTATATTTCCTTCAATCGCTCCGAATATCCGATTGTGAATCATTCTTTCAAAAATTTTAAGTAGATGACATAGCAACGATACAGGACGAAAATTTTTGGGTTCTGTTGGCTCCTTGCCTGGCTTCAGTAATGCAATGATCTTTGCCTTCCGCCATAATTTAGGAATCTGCAGTGATGTCACACATTTATTCATCATACTAGTGATCCACTCTGTGGTTTTGGATCCAAAGTGTTTAATTTGTTCGATTCGGATATCATCGAGTCCCGCCGCTTTGTTCTCCTTCATATGACCGATGGCATTATTCAGCTCATCGACGCTGAACGGAGTTCTTAGAAAGTTGTTCTCGTTACTAAGATCTCGTTTAATCTCAGTCTTTTGCCGTCTTGTTGCTGTTTTACCGTTCAGAAGTAGTTGGTGGGCGACTTGATCTGGTGTTACCTTTGTTAGACTCGGCGGCGGTGCTGATGGGTCGTTGTTAAGATTTTTAATTAGTTTCCAAGCTCGTCTACTGTTTTGTTTCATATCTAAGTCTGTTATCAATTTGCACCATTTCTGTGTTCTTGATTGAGATATAGCCTCCATTACCTTTTCCCCTGTTGTAATAGTTTCCTCTGAGAACGGATCCGCGTCATAAAGACTTTGGTAAGTTTCAAGGAGTGTTTTGGAGTCCTCGGTGAGACCCGCAATGTATTCCGTTCTGCAGCCACGGGGTATATGTTTTCTGGAAACTCTTTTAATCAATGTTACGAATTCATCATATGATTTTGGGTCTGGCTCTAGATGTATAATTTCTTGGTCCAGCTCTCTGGAGAATTCGTCCCATTTTGCTTTTTTAATACAATGCACTATATACATATATATATGTAACACCCAGACCCAGGACAATTTGAAAAAGGTCATTCTTCACTTTGCCCTGTCCGGGAATCGAACCCGGGACCTCGTGACTCAAAGGAAAGAGCTCCGCGCCACACCAGCCGACATGGAACAATTTATGTTGAACAATTATACTTAACTCAGATTTGTTTATAAATTAACTGCAGTACGTAATATAATTATGTAGGTACTAAATTTTTTTTCAGGTAGATTTTACCTATTCATTTAAAATTTATAAAAATTCTTTCCATGATTTTTTAAAAATTGAAATATCAGAACTACAGATGTTAAATTGTATGGATAACGATTCTAATTTGAGAATGTATAGAAAAATTATCATATAAATAGGCCAATCTATAAAAAAAACTTCATTGTTGATTTTGTATAATTCTCCATATTGCATTTTTTATTGAAATTAAAAATGTATGGCGTAAATAATTTTCATCGTAATTTTTCTTCTCTGTCTGCAAATTTCACTACACAATCTTGCATCAGAACTACCTACATGAACACATTCTTATTTTCATCTTTAATAGCACAATTTTTGGTTCAATAATAATTTTCCATCTGCAAAAATAAAATACAATTTCAAATATAATATGTGCACGTCCACATTTATGTGACAGAAGATCAATCGATACATAAATATTAGTCGAGTAATTCGGTAGTACCATGGCAATAGGTTGTATCTCGCATTTTTTGCGTTTTCAAGTTTGTTCCATAAAATGCTCAAAATAGTGTAATATTTGATGTGGCAAAAGAATATGTCTCTATATAGTCAGAATAAAGAGAGAAAAGACGTAACTTATTGACATGTAGAAAGATTGTTTTCATCAACATGGCAAAAAAACTCAAATATTTTTAAACTGCAAGAAATTATTTAGTGAATGTTACATACATCTTGTAGAAGAAATTATTAAGAGAATGTTACATCTATCTTGTAGAAATAATAATTACCTTCATTTTGATATATAATGCTCGAAATTTGGCTGAAATATCTCTTTTTCAAACTTTGTTTTTGCTCTCCTGTAAAATTATGTTTTAGTGAGATACAACCTATTGCCATGTAACTACCGAATTTTAGTAAACAAATATTAGTACACATTTCGTTCATATTAGTTATAGTAATTTGGTTCTTAATATAGCAGAACCTACGGATTATTTTAGCACAATGCAACAGGCGACGTGGGGGCGCTATAATAGCGCCATAACTCTCCATATTGTTTTTATTTTTGAAATTAAAAATGTATGGCGTAAATAATTTTCTTCATATTGTTTCTTCCCGTGAATTTGTAAGATGTTTTAATAGCCTATAGTTTATTCCGGGCGGAGAAGAATCCAACAAATCAGAGATCATTCAAATCGGTACAGCCATTCTTGAGTTATAAGTGTTGTAACACACACGACTTCCTTTTATATATTAGATTTGCTTAAGAAAAGGATCATGTAGCGAAGTAAACAATAATACAGACTTATTATTCACAATACCTCCTACACGGAGAGCAAGACTTGTTATCATTTCTAATAAACTAGTTTCAATCTCATTATTTCTTCCGATCTACTGTCGAGTTTTTTATTAAAACATAAATTGTGTTATTGAAAAACTCTTTAACATAATAACAAGATATTTTACACATATAATAAATCTCTATATTGTAGGTAATATAGGTAGATGTTTATTAAAATTTTCTGTAGAGTAATCATCTTAGTACTTAACTTAGAAATACCATTCGTAATGAAAATGCCTTAAATCTTTTTCTTTATTTTTATTAAACTGTTAATTAATTAATTAAGATATCTGATATCTATTTATACAAACAGAATTTTACTTCATTGTATCCTTGACAAAATAATAAAAAATGGTTTATTTTTATGTCTACTCAGAACAGTTGAGTTGAGAAAGTCAGGAATATTGAAATAATTCGTGTGTTTGAAACTTAGGATATTGTGTAGTGAAGCAAAAAGATAACACGGTTTTAGGGAGACCATATGGATCATATAAACAGCGACAGAATAGATCATAAATCGCCGCGAATAACAAGGCGAATAACAAGGCCGTGGCTGATGAAGATAAGGGAGACCACCAACTCATCAAAGATGAAATGTCCTTCAAATACATTAACATTAAACCAAATACAATGCTCCATAAATCTATATATAATGAGTTACAATCCATTGGATTGGTCTGCAACGAATTTGGACTTTCTTCTCCACTCCTCCCTATTCTCAGCCAGTCTCTTCAACTCCATGTATAAGCCACAGCTCATGTCCCTCTTCAGTTGGTCCATATAGGCGTCTCTCGGTCGGCCTATGCCATTTGTGCCTTCGGTCCTGCCTTCAGCGATTGCGATGAGCAGTCCTGGGTGCCTGATGTTGTGGCCAATCCAGTTAGCTTGTTGTTGGCAGATTCTTTTGAGGAGTTGCCTTTTTTCGCCAGCCCTGGTTAACACTTCTTTGTTTTCGACGTGTTCCGACCAATGAATCTTCAGCGTGCGTCTATAGCACCACATTTCAAATGCCGCTAACCGTCCGCTTTCACTCTTGCTGATGGTCCACGTCTCGCACCCATATCTCGCAACCATATAGCAAAATGCTCCACACAAAGGCTTTAGTGAGATTCTTCCTCACGCTTAGATCAATATTAGGGGATTCTAATATTTTTTAATATTGGGAAATAAATAAATATCACACATAGCTAATGTAAAAATTGTTTAAAGGTACCTACTATACGAAAACGTGTTTTCCATAACAATAAAAATTAAAAGTGTTTTCATCCTGTAGTACTTTAGTTTTTACGGAGGAAAGCTGAGTTTTATTAACCAGGATTTTAGTTAAAGCTATGCATATCACTACATAAGATATAAAGTATTATTAAGCCCAACAGATTTCAAGAGGCTCATTTATATGAGCACAATGCTTAAATAACTATTTAATATAAGTTTAAGTTATAAAAATGTTTATGAGTAATAAAAGTTCGAAAATATATTCGTACTCAAAAATTTATGAATGATAGAATCTTATAACATAAAAATTAATACGATCCACTTGGTTTAAGATTTAGATGAAGACTGTATGAGACAAAACAAGGATCTTTTTATTCCAGAAAATAGGTATATAAGTCTATACTTAGTACCAAGAGGCTAAAAATTTAATTTATATTTTCCAAGAACTATCCCTCAAAATGTGAAAAAAGTATTCTCAGTAATTCTTTTATATACTTGATTTAATTCATTCGTTTTTAAATTCCTTGTCGAGAGTGCAGGGTGGGAAAGATCCTTTTCCATTCAAAGCGATTCTGCGTCATTTAAGGCACCTCATTTTACAACAATGCTGTGACAACACTCTGATAACGTTTTCGTTGGAATGTGTTTGTTGGAATAAATTCTTTGTATTTTAAGATACAATATATGAGAGATTTTTTCTTTTGATTGTTTTTTTTTGTAAACATTGTTTAACAGAAGATTAAATAATTATAGGTAGATATAATTGACGATTGTAAGATCGTCAGGATTTCTTTTTTTATTGACACGAATAAGACAATTTACATGTTTGTTACATGCAGTTAGTGTTACCCATATGTGAAAGACACTGTGATAGTACTATAGGTCCATAGGTAGATAGTGGACTATGCAGACTCGATGGAAAATTTCTTAAACATTGGTTGCATATTATTTCAAAGATAAGTTTATTTTATGATAATACAATTTCAAACAATAATAAACAAGATAGTTCAATTGGAAAACTGTTAGTCAGAGAACAAAGAAACACACACAACCAGAGAAGAAACACTCCATCCACACATTTTTTTTTGGGTTCCTGTATTTTTTTTTATTTCTTTAATTATCATTTCTGATAACTAAGGCAGGCATATACATATTTTTTATGTTAATATTTAGGGTTGACTGGAAGACGTTGCTCAATAACTAGTTCGCCTTTTGCTTTAATTTTGTTAATTATCACGTTTTGAAATGTTGTGTATATTTATGTAAAATTGCGACCAATAAAGATTTATTTATTTATTGAAAAAAAAAACAAATCTATATACAAATAATATTGATCACAATTACATAAAATATATAAACAAAATACATTAAAATATGCATAGGGATGTGACTGCCCCACTAGCCATAAGGCTGTGTTGGGGCAGAAAAACAAAAAACTTATCTTCTTAGACAATAATAAGAATAAGTAAACAATTAAAAATAACTAACAATTATGTACGTCTATAAATATCATCCTGATGGCTGTGAATACCAACCAAGAAATGGTGTGGAAAACACGACCATTATTTCTTTAGCTAATGAAGTGTTTATTAATAAATTCTCATTTACACGATTCACTTACACGAAAGAAAATGTTACATAATATTATCAATTCCAGGTGCCTTTCTTGGTTCTAATCTTTTGACGATTTCACCTAATTTAATTTTCGATGTATTACTGACTCATTGAGGGGGGGGGGAGGGAGGCAGTGCTGCATGAAAGGTATGTCACTATAAATAAAATAAAAATAATAATTATCCTGGGTAAACATTGTGATATTGAAGATACTTACTTTTCAATTTTAGGTATTGTGAGAATATCACCTGGAAATTGTAATGGAACCAATAACAGAAATATGTACCTTCTATAATGGAAATATTAACAGTGTCGGCTTATTATATTAATAAATTTTGTATGGAAGCGTTTGCACCGTTGAATAATTGCTTTTAGCACGAGTATCAGTTCCATACAGTTCCACAAACTAATCAGTAATTGAACCGTTACGGATATATTCGTGAATAAACCGCTACAAACTAAATGTTAGCATAATACTGGCAAATATATTTACAGGTTTATATGGAATCAACCATTGACGAACGTAAATCAATAAACAGATAGCCTATAAAGTTAAATAAATCTACTACTACTACTATACCATCACGGCATATCTCACAAGTGGGGTAGCCAGCAGATCAGCTGCATGTAAGAAACATGCAAACTGTCCTCTTCGTGCCAATATAAAATCAAGACATTCAGGATGGGTGGCAAACTTCATCGCTGAATTTAATATGTACAATGTCTCTCCCTGATTTACATTTGCATTTATTAACAAATATGATTTATAATCAAATATGAATGTCGATTTTCCAATAATACATACTATACTATTCCCTAACGCCGCATCCCTAGTGAGGTAGGCCGAGAGAACGGAGCGCCATATAGATCTGTTCTTACATATTTCTTTCGCTTCTTTTACATTCGCGTAGTTTAGAGAGAAGTAACGAGGATAGAGAGCGGGAATTGAAGACGTATATGGAAAACAATAAAATCATATCGACGAAACTTCAAGAAATGGAGGATACTAATAGAACATTAAGAACTGCTTACGATGACTTGTACGAGAAGATGGAAAGCTACGAATCTTCACATACCAATAAAAATTATACAGATGACAGTAATCACGAATGGAAAAAACAGGAAATGCAGAATCGTACAAACAAAAAAGCAGAACCCCGGCTAATGATTGTTGGTGATATAGGTGCGAAGGGACTGGGATATAAATTTAAGGGAACCATAAAATATGATGTGAGTTGCATATCCAAACCAGGAGCAATGGTATGTAATTTGTTTAACGATTTAAGTAATGCTATAGATAAAGCGACTTCTTCTGACATTATTGTAATGGCAGCGGAGGAAAGCGTGAATGTGAAGTATGTTAGACAATATAAAGAGTCTGTAGAAAAAATTATTGACAAAAGTGAAAAAATGGGAATCACTCTGTATATTACAACATTAAAATATATTAAAAATGACGTTTTGAATAGGAATGACTCAATATACAGAATGAATTGTCTTTTGTACAACCTAACTAGAATGTGTAATAACTGTTATATAATCGAATCGAATCAAGAAGGATTAAATCTATTTGATCAAATAATATTCAATCTACAACACAGTGGTCACAAAATAAAAAATTGTATTCAAATAGAGATAAATAACACTAATGTAAATAAGCCGATGAATGCAGCAGGGACAGGCGAATCGTCTTTTTTATACCAGACTCGGCCTTACCACGGACCAACGGCTACAACAACCTAACATCAGTCTTTAGTATCGGCCATCAGAATGCACAGGGGCTTCCTGGGAAGCTCCATGAATTGGGCACCTTATCTTCAGCTGCCAACGTGGACATATTGTGCATCACTGAGACATGGTTAAAGACATTAGAAATAAACAATTATGCAATTCCTAATTTCAATATTGTAAGCTATTTTTGTAGGGAAAAGGCAATCAGAGGGGGATCATTGGTTATGGTTAAAAATAACTACAAATCGAAAAATAGACCAGATATTGTGAAATTGTCAGCAGAGAAACACTGTGAAATTAGCTGCATTGAAACTGATAGCATTATAGTTTTATCTGTATATAGATCTCCATCTGAGTGCTTCGATACTTTTTTTAATATCATGGAAAATGCCCTTAATCGAGCGACTCACAAAAATAACAAACACATTGCCGTGTGTGGGGATTTTAATATAAACTTTGACAATACCTCAAAAGAGTGTAGCTCCTTAGTTGATTTAATGAACTCATTGTTATTGGCCCGTTGCATTAAAGACGCAACACGAATTACGAAAAACTCGTCCTCTTGTATTGATAATATTTTTACAGATGTTGATGTCAAACAAACTCAAATATTGAACTTTGTGAGATCAGATCACTTAGGACAAATAATAAATTGTAATTTAAAAACAAAAATAAGTAACAAAAACACTAATCAAAAGTTTTTCTATAAGCGAAATTACAGTGAAGAATCTGTAAAAAAATTTCTTGAGTCTATTAACAATTTTATACCTAACACCCCTCTCTCTTCGAATTGTTGTGCAAATGTCCAATTTGATGAATTATTTGAATCGTTGGTTTTAGAAACAAATCATCATTTTCCAATTAGAAAAATAAAATTAAAGGTGAATCATAAATCGTTCGATAACTGGGCTACTCCTGGTATTATAGTTTCTAGGAAACATCTATTTGAATTGTATAGCAAGAAAAGATTTGACGACTCAGAGCTACTGAAAGATAATATAAGAACCTACAGCAGGGTATTCAGAAAGGTCTGTGGTGAAGCAAAAAAAAAATTATCTAGCTAATAAAATTAAAAATGCAAAAAATCCCATTAAAACCACATGGGAGATAATTAAGCATGAAACTGGCCGAGATAGAAAAATTGATGACGATGAACTAAACTTAATTGACGAATCTCAGAAATTAAAAACTTCCAATCAGTTCAATGATTTCTTTGTAAATATAGCATCTTCCATTACCCAAAATATATCGACAGAAAACGCGATGAAATATTTAGTTCGAACTCGTAAACCCGAGACTGTTTTTAAATTTAGAAACGTCACAGAAAGGGAAATAATAAAATTGTGTAAAAAGATTAAATCAAAGAATTCAGATGATCTATGGCACATGTCTACATATTTTCTAAAATTAATTATTGACGGACTTGCTTCGAGAATTACTAAAATTATTAATGAATGTCTTGAACAAGGCGTATTTCCAGAAAAATTAAAAAAGTCAAGAGTTATTCCAGTTTATAAGAAGGGTGACAAAACTGACCCAAGTAACCATAGACCGATCTCAATACTGCCTGTTTTAAGTAAAATATTTGAGAGGGTTGTCTCTGAGCAGCTCACCCACTACCTTGTCGAAAATAATATAATACACCCCCAACAATTTGGCTTCCAGAAGGGCAAAAGCACATCCGATGGTATAGCTTATCTTGTTCAAACGGTCCTCGACTCACTGGACAAAAGGTCGGATGCTTATGGAATATTCTGTGATCTTTCCAAAGCCTTCGACTGCGTCAACCATGATATTCTTGTCAATAAGCTTAATTATTATGGAATTGACAGTAATGAAATTAACTTTTTTAAATCTTACCTCGAGAATCGTGAGCAGGTGACTGAAATGGATGGTGTGCGGTCCAACGGAGCCCAAGTAAATCGTGGTGTTCCACAAGGCTCTATACTGGGGCCAATACTGTTTCTTGTTTATGTGAATGACCTACCAGAATGTGTCTCCAAGGACCAAACTATGATAATGTTTGCCGATGATACATCTATAATAATTAAGGAAAATAACAACAAGAATACAGCACTTGCCAATACACTCAAGGCATTAGATGACGTGGGTGAGTGGTTTAGAGATAACGGACTCGCACTTAATGTGACGAAAACGGGTGCAATTCATTTTTCCTTGAAAAGAAACGTAGATAATAATCCAGTCATGTCCGGTCTCTCCCAGCGCAAGCTGGAAGTAGTAAATTATATAAAATTTCTTGGCGTAATGATTGATTCAAGGCTACAGTGGACACCGCACATTGAAACAATATCTGGGAAGCTTTGTTCAGCAGTTTATGCTATAAAAAAAATTAAGGATACTTGTGGCGAGGTGGCAGCTAAATCAGTATATTTTGCCTACTTCCATAGCATTATGTCGTACGGAGTGTTATTCTGGGGCAGGGGGGCTGATTGGAGCAGAATTTTCAAACTTCAAAAGCGTGCAATTAGGGGATTAAAAGGGTTGGGGCCAAGAGAGTCGTGCAAGGAACACTTTAAGGAACTTGGCATACTCACGCTCCCTGGCATTTACATCTACGAATGCTTGCTATACGCACGTAAAAATATGCCCAACACCCCTCTCAACTTGGAGTACCATGGTTATGACACTCGCTCAAAAAGAAGTATCCGACCTATAGAGCACAGGTTGGCAAAATTGTCCAAAAGCTTTGTCTGTCTCAGTGTGCGCCTGTTCAACAAGCTGCCACAAGAAATAAAGTCCGTGAAGGATGAAAAAAAATTTCAAGGAGTAGTGAAGTTGTACCTCGTTGAAAAAGCTTTTTACTGTGTCGACGAAATGCTGAATTGAACCATATACATTCATTTCAGCATGGAAATAATTTCCCGATGTTTTTTGTTTTTATTTGATCAATGATGATTGATGATGGAATCTGTATTGAATACTGTTTGACGAAATGCTAACAGAGCCCTTTACACTCTGCTTAGCAATGATATTATGTTTTTGATCCATGATTTTTTTTTGTATATATATCTAATTTATTGTATGATCCTGTCTTCTGTAAATTGACGAGTCCAAGTACCAAAAATTTTGGTCTAAGGACGATAAACAACAATAAAACAATAAAAACAATTCATACAATAACCAATATGCAGTGAAGAATGAAATAAAATAAATAAATAATATAAATATATAATAAGTTAGTTGCATTGTCACGGTGATGCAAGACTGAATGATAATGGAAGAAGACTGCTTGAGGTATGCATGGAATGGGATCTCTTTGTGTCCAATACGTTTGTTGGGCACAAAGATATCCATTTGTTTACTTGGGAGAGAGGGTGTGAGGGATCTTTAATCAATTAAGTATGTATTGACTCAAATCTTCGGAAAGCCACCATTGACACGCGTGTGTATAGGGGCGCGGAGCTGGAAACAGACCATTTTCTTGTGGTTTCAAGAATATGTATGTTCGCTGGCTGGCGGTCAAAAACACAAAACAAGTTGAAAAAGCTAAGAGGATAAAAGTCGAAAAGTTGAACGACAAGGAATGTGGAATGAAAGTTGGTGTAATAACAAGGATGAATGTAAATAAGTTAAGATGGTTTGGGCACGTGGAAAGAATGAATGAGGACAGAATGGCTAAGAAGATATATGTGGCTGAGAGGAATGGTGCTCGGAGACGTGGACGTACGAGGATTAAATGTCAAGATCATTTAAATCAAATCCTACAGGACGGTCACGTGTTGATCACATTAAACAGGAGAGCATGCATGAGGAATTGTATGACAGTGACGGAAGCGAAAGATGTATGCAAGGAAAGAAGGAAGTGGCGCTCGATCCTTTCTGCCTAGCCCGCGAGGGAAGCGGCGTGATGGTATGTATGTATGTAGTTGCATTGCACACATACATACACGCACGCACGCATCCCCCCACACACACATACACGCACGCACGCACGCACGCACGCATACATACATACATACACGCACGCACATATGAATACACACACAACACACACATTTTCTCTGGCTCATTATTGCTGAATTGAAGAATGTTTTATTCGTGATGTATATAAATACTTACTATGTACCTACGTAGTATAAAATGGCTGATTTAATATGAACAGCCAATTAGATATGAAAAATAAAAAATATTGTGTTAACTGGAAATTTAATAGAAATACTTATCAAGTTGAGAGGCTGACAAGAATACTTAAATTTGGTATATTATGTATGTACCAAAATTAAATTAAATTGAAATAACTCGGATAAAGTTAAAAATTCATAAATTATTGGAAAACTTTTGAATTATAAAACAGATTTTTATTAAGTTTTAGTTTCAATTATTTCGATATTGAAATTCAATTCAATTCTCTTCGTGGTTTTTTTTTCTCTAACGGCGTTCATGGAAATTATAATAGTGTAATTTTTATACCGACGATTAATACTTTAAAACATTATTCTCATAAACTAAATTAAATATTAATTTGCATGATTTCCACCGGTATCTGGGAGGAATTAGTAGGATATAGGAGTTGACGATGTTGCATGTTTTATTTACATGATTTTTGATGACTTCCTTTTTTCGCACATTCGGCAACTGTAAAGAAGAATGGGTGACAGATTCATTATCAAGAGATCCAAGAGATGTTGTTCATATAATTATGATCACTTCCATTTGACCAGGGCAGGCCCCTCTTCCCCACTGGGCACTATGGGCACGTGCCCAGGGCCCCGCGTTCGAATGGGGCCCCCTAGTTCCTGCCAGATTACCAAATGATAACCGATATTACCGAAAAACATTAATTTTGAAAAATCTGATGATAATGACTTACTACAATATCTATTCTTATTAGCTTTAGTTTGCCGCATGCGCATAGCTATACCTTGTACAACATAGCTTGAACTTTTTGCCAGATGGGTCAGTGATGGGAAACAGAAAATATCTATTGGTGTAAAAAATATGTTGGCTAAATATGTGGCTGTATGTATGTTTTAAACTATTCAAAATAAATTAATTCATTCATCAATCAATTTTATTGCACTAGACATATAAACATTGGGTAGGTAAGAGACCATTGTTTTCAGTTTTTCTATTTAAATTTTACTTTTAAGCAATAAAAACCACTTAAGACTTTCGGAAAATGTTTAAGTCTTTATCAGGTACTTTTGTGTTGTGTCTATTCTTATGATTATTAACAATTTTTAAAATTATTAAAATAAGAAAATATTGTTCGTCGTTGCAAAGTTACATCGATTTCAGATTTGACATCCGTCAAAAAGATCAAACTATTAAATGCAACTATAAACAGGGTATAAGTACTCCACTCTCGCTCAAAAATGAGGTTTTCCGATATTAGTATGTTTAGGTTAATTTAAATACCTATATGTAGGTATAAGAATACAATTAAAAGTTTACAATTTGATGCGGTGTGGTTTATGTCATAAAGAAACCTAATTCTAACGTCATACGTAATACCAAAGACAAAAAAGGGGAATTCCCGACTCCCGATCGTCGTTTGACTTGATGAACGGGAATTCCCCTGTATTTGTCTGCGATGTTGTGACGTTTGTTTTGTTTGTAGTTGTTACTGATTGTGCTCGAGAGTCGAGCTCTGATAAAAAAATAGTATTGTTTGATTAAATCGTCGTTTGTCTGTTTTGTGTTGGCGAATATTTTCGTTATAAAATTAATTAAATACTGAATTATAATATAAAATGTCGAAACGGTCATATCCTAGTGGATCTGAAAAAAGGAAAAAAGCTCTACATCAGAAAGAAATAATTGAAAAGTTACCAAAATTAACATCATATTTTACTACTACTACTGGAGAAACTTCTATAAGTAGCAATCAACTAATTAATGTTCCACATGATGAGTCAGCTCAATCACAAATTGCGGGAATTTCTAAACCTTCATGTTCCAATTTTGATAAAGAGATAGAATCAGAAAGCGACTATTCCTACGACGAAAGTGCAACAACTTTAGTGACTTCTGTGTCAATTGAACTGCAGTTTTCCAACACAGAAGAATTAATATCACACGACCCCGCCGATTATTTCACGAAAAGTTTATTGAAATAAATCGCGAAATTTTAATTCGTAAAGGACCAGTATATTTTCAAAATAAAGATTCTGACTTTTCCGAGGCATCTAGAACCTACAAAGATGGTTATAAATTAGTAACGAGATATTTCAACAAAGCATTATTTATTCGGAAATTAAAGAACAATGAAAGCGTTGAAAGAAAATGGTTGCTGTATTCGCCTTCCAAATGCTCTGTATTTTGTTTTTCATGCTGCTTATTTAACCCAACTGATGTTAATCTTTGCTCTCGGAATGGATGTAATGATTGGAAACATATTAATCACATTATTTTAACACATGAAAATAGCCCAGCGCATAAGCAATCTATGATGACTTATCTGGCACGAAGTAAAGCGGTTGGTAGAGTAGATATGGACTTATTATCTCAACATCAAAAGGAAGTGGATTACTGGAGAAACGTACTTAAACGGATTGTAGCTGTTGTAAAATTTTTGGCATCGAGAGGACTTCCATTTCGCGGCGACAATGAGATCCTAGGATCTCCAAACAATGGAAATTATTTGGGTTGCGTGGAATTATTGAGTGAATTTGATCCATTTCTTGCAGATCACTTAAAAAAATTTGGGAATCCTGGAAAGGGTAACATTTCGTATTTATCAGCAAATATCTGTAATGAGTTTATTGAAGTAATGGGAAAACAGGTTCTAAAAAAAATTATAAATGAAGTTAAATCAGCAAAATATTTTTCCATTAGCGTTGACAGTACGCCCGATCTGTCTCATATTGACCAGCTAACTTTCATCATTCGATACGTAAAAGACTGTGTTCCTGTTGAAAGGTTTTTGAAATTTATACCTATTAAAGAGCATAAATAAGTATTTAGCGGAGACCATCTTAAATTTTTTAGAGATACATGATATTCCCATAAAAAATTGCAGAGGACAAAGCTACGACAATGCTTCAAATATGTCGGGAAAGTATAGTGGTCTACAAACAAGAATCAAGGAAAAATGTGAATTTGCCACCTTTGTACCATGTGCGGGACATTCACTAAACTTGGTAGGTGTCCATGCTGCTGGGTGTGTACCGGAGGCATCACAGTTTTTTGAAATAGTTCAGAAAGTGTACAACTTTTTTTCCGGCTCTACCCACAGATGGAATATGTTAACAGAACATTTAGGTTCAAAAAAAGTTGTTAAAAGTCTTTCACAAACCAGATGGTCAGCCCGAGCTGATGCAGTAAGCGCTTTGCATGGGGGTTATAAACGAATAATAGAAGCTTTAATCACCATCGCAAACGATACTGAACAGGCACGAGAAACTAGAAACGAAGCCCTTAGTCTGTCTAGAAAAATGAGAAATCTAGAATTTATTATACTGACGGAAATCTGGAGCTCTATATTGGAAAGAATAGACAAAACAAGTAATTATCTTCAGAAAGAAACAATAACACTGGACGTTGCAACCAATTTGTTCACTTCACTTCATGATTTTATTACTAACCTCAGGGATAAATTTGATAACTTCGAATCATCTGCCAAAGAAAAGAACCCAGAATCTGACTACAAGGATCTATCTCAAAGAACAAGACGTAGAAGCTCACGGCAGAGTTTTTTTGATGGCTCTGCGCCATCAGTCCAATTGAATGGAAAAGAGCGATTCAACGTAGAAACATTTCTCCCAATAATCGATACCTTGAGTGTTCATCTAAAACAGCGACTAAGTTCATATGAGACCGTTTGTCAACGTTTTAGTTTATTTTTTCACTTAAAAACTCTGAATTCCGAAGAGATACGACAAGGATGCAAAGAATTTTCTGAAATCTATCACGAAGATGTAAATGAAAAAGAGTTAGAAATAGAATGTCAACATTTAAAAGAATACTTAAAAAATGTTCAGAGTGAAAATGAAGCACCTAACGGTGTACAGGAAGTATATAATCTATTACAGCAAAACAAAATTGAAGACACATTTCCTAACGTAGAAATTGCATTGAGAATATTTTTAAGCATGATGGTAACTAACTGCAGCGGAGAACGCTCCTTCTCCAAATTGAAACGAATAAAAAATGAATAAAGAAGTACAATTCTTCAAGAGAGATTAACTAGTTTGTCGCTGATGTCCATAGAATGTGATATTCTCAATACCATAGATTTTGAAGAAGTGATTAACGATTTTGCTCATCTTAAATCTAGAAGGGTACCTTTGCAATCAACATAGAATTAATCTAAGGAATTTATGCTAAGCGAGTTACTTTTGTAGAATATTTTTTATATTTCCAATTTTTTTATAGTTAGTAACTAAATAAAAATAAATTTAGAACCTTGTTTGTCTACTTTCATTATCTATTATAACTAAATAGTGTTTTCTCAAGGTCATAGGGGCCCCATGATCCTAATGTGCCCAGGGCCTCAAATAGTTTAAAGACGGCCCTGGACCAGGGGATGGAGAGGTGTACTTGAAGGCATGGCTCTGTCGATCATAACATCCTTGGGATATTGGTTGTGTGTTTTACTAAGCTTTGTAACTCACACAGGATTGGTGGTTTTGATTTTGATTTCTAGTAATTTAGGATTTTTTATTTTTTTAATTATACTTTAACTTTTTTTTTAACTTTTGCTTTTTTTCCTAAGACTAAGACATTTCAAGTGTGAAGTCATTACTGGTCCACATGTTGAGTGTATTAATTGTTGACATGTTTTTTATGACTGATTGATTCTCTAAAATTGTAAAAATTAAATAAATAAGTAATAAAAATATATATTTTATTTATATTTTTGATTTATAAAGAAATTGATTGAGAATAGAGATAGTACCAAAAAATCAACATTATGCTCGTAAGTGTACGAGTATATAATACTCTGTGAAATATCGTAGTGTGTTTTTTTGTTTATTTACACTACAAAGCTTCACACTAAATATCTAGAAGCAGATACCACCTGAAAATAACATATGCGATAGAAATTACATCTAATAACATCACGGTGTGCTTTACCAGAATATATAATTTGTTTAACTTCAATCGAAATTCAACCAGATTATCGATATTTAATAAGAATATCTGTTATAAAGATATCAATCGAATATCCTACAAAATAAACATTGTTTGTTGTGTGAGATAATAAATTATACCTGACGGAATTATGATGTTATTTTATTATTATAATCGTATACATCGTGTTGATTTGTAGACACGTTAAAGGTAGACTCTTTTACCACGTAACATAATGTTACAAATTAATAAACAGACTCGGTCCTCCATAATATGTTCCTAATCATAACGAAATTCATATAACCCGGAACAACAATCATCTTCATTCTATTTGGATACCCCATTTTCTATGGATGCATTGATGTATCCTATTAAACATCAGAAAGACTCTTCTTCTGGTCTTGACAACATTTAATATATTGTTTATTAAAATCTCCTTACTAAGAATGCTTCATTTATTCAATTACTGTTTGTCATCTGGCACAATCTTAGAGAAATGGATGGAAAAAAATCTAATGAAATTCAAGCCTGGAAAAGACTCTACGCTAAAATCATCATAATTATCATGCCATTGCACTCTCTTGAACTTGCTGAAACTTTTGGAACATATGGTTGAAAATCGTTTCGATTAGTTAGTGGAGAGATATTTCTCTATTCCCAATACTCAATGTGGATTTCGTAAAACTCAATCTTGTTTAGACTTTCTGAGTACTAAATACTGAGTACTGAATACTAATCTGTGATATTCGTTCTGCGTTTGAAAAAAAAACAATTTTATTTAATAATTACATACTAATAATGAAAATGTGCGACTTGAATAATTGAATTCAACTTTAACAAAAATGTAAACTCCTCATCTAAAGAATTTAATACATAAAAATTTGTCAAAACGCATGACCTAGACTAGTTTAAGTCCCATTTTATTCAACATTTTCTGTTCATCTTCGAATTCAATCTTAAATAATGCATGATAAATTATTCAATACGCAGACGATATTATTAATTATTTTTTAGATAAAAATATATCCAATTCACATACAAATGTGTCACTAAGTCTTTCTTCAATTAATGTTGATTAAATTCGATAGATCTTAGCCTTTCCCCAAATAAGTAAAAATCAATAATTTTCACCAAAAGGAGGAAATTTTTTTCTGCTGTCAGCAGGTACATAGAATTTAATAGGTATATCCAACACATACCTACGTGGCTGCTAACTCATTAACACAGAAGAACAAAATTATACGTGTCAATGAGTCATTCTTACGAAGAAATTTGAACATGACATTTTATCATACACGATTCTGAATGACTTATGATCGGCAATATTAATCTCCATCTATTGGTTAGTAGGCTGTATCTATAATCTATCAACTGTATGATTAAATTTGTGTTAGACGACAATAGATCACTCGTGAAAAGGGGACATACCTACTAACTTAAATTTTGAATTAAAGGCTATAATATATCTCAAATGAATGATTGCTTTCAGTGGTAATGTCTTCTGTTGTTCACGATTTAGGAAATTTTATTTAGAAGAAGGTAATATTTGTTAGTCGTTGGAAATATTTACATTGAACATAATTGCGTAAGAGCTTCTAATATCATGTTACTAATTATCAACATCGTTACTGGAGATTACTTTAACAAAGTAGGTACATGACAATATCTAATTGTCCTAATTATGTTTACAAAGTAATACAATTTCACTTTAAGTGTCTTACATTTATTAAAGTGTTTGAGTTTGAACGTATGTACTCGTACGTTAACTGTCTTGATATGATAATAAAGTAAATTTACAAACCTATATATCTAATTAAAATGAATATTACTTAGTGGCTGTTAATTGATTAGATGAAAATCATTAAAACTGATTAATTTGATGTTCAGATTTATTCAACACTAGCTGGCCCGGCGAACTTCGTACCGCCTAAGAATCAATGAACGATTTCATACATACATCTTCTTCCCCTTGTCCTAGTTCGGTCGGGGACCCATTGCCTCTAAGTATCTCCACCAGAGATAACTGTCCACCGCTGCTTCCAGGACCTCTGGCCACTCCAAACCTAGCCTTTCAACACATGTTCGACACCTGCCCTATCTTCTGCCCTCTCCCACTGACTTTATGAATGATTAATATTATTAATCTCTTTACAAACTCCCGTTATTGTCAAAGTGTGTCATCGAAGGTATAGTGTAAAAAAATATAATTCATTTGGAACTTTCGCAGTTTAGCGGCCCCACCCGTTGTCGAGTACTTTTTTCCATGTAAAAGTAATATTTTCGAAACTTGAGGAAATTGTTGCCATATGGTGAATTATTTTTTTGTCACCAAATTTTTGAAAAATTCTTTTATAGGAAAAAAAATCGCAACTATGAAACTTGAGCGGCCCCACCCGTTGTCGAGTAATATGTACGGAATTTTAGGAAAATAATTTTCGAAGTGGATTTTTTTTGCCGGCAAATTAAAATATTTCTACATATGGCAACAATTTCCTCAAGTTTCAAAAATATTACCTTTTCTATGGAAAAAAAGTACTCGACAACGGGTGGGGCCGCTAAACTGCGAAAGTTACATGCATTTTTTTTACATAGACAATTCACACACATCGAGCTAGTCCCAAACTTAGATGAATCTTGATTATGGGTAGGTACTAACGCGACGATACACACATATACAATGCACTATATACAAATACATATATATGTAACACCCAGACCCAGGACAATTTGAAAAAGGTCATTCTTCCCTTTGCCCTGTCCGGGAATCGAACCCGGGACCTCGTGACTCAAAGGAAAGAGCTCCGCGCCACACCGGCCGACATGAACATTTTATGTTGAACAATTATACTTAACTCAGATTTGTTTATAAATTATCTACAGTACGTAATATAATTATGTATGTAGGTACTAATTTTTTTTTCAGGTAGATTTTACCTATTCATTTAAAATTTATAAAAATTCTTTCCATGATTTTTAAAAATTGAAATATCAGAACTACAGATGTAAAATTGTATGGATAACGATTCTAATTTGAGAATGTATAGAAAAATTATCATATAAATAGGCCAATCTATAAAAAAAAACTTCATTGTTGATTTTGTATAATTCTCCATATTGCATTTTTTATTGAAATTAAAAATGTACGGCGTAAATAATTTTCTTCGTAATTTTTCTTCTCTGTCTGCAAATTTCACTACACAATCTTGCATCAGAACTACCTACATGAACACATTCTTATTTTCATCTTTAATAGCACAATTTTTGGTTCAATAATAATTTTCCATCTGCAAAAATAAAATACAATTTCAAATATAATCTGTGCACGTCCACATTTATGTGACAGAATATCTATCGATACATAAATATTAGTCGAATAATTCGGTTGTTACATGGCAATAGGTTGTATCTCGCATTTTTTGCGTTTTCAAGTTTGTTCCATAAAATGCTCAAAATAGTGTAATATTTGATGTGGCAAAAGGATATGTCTCTTTATAGTCAGAATAAAGAGAGAAAAGACGTCACTGATTGACATGTAGAAAGATTGTTTTCTTCAACATGGCAAAAAAACTCAAATATTTTTAAACTGCAAGAAATTATTTAGTGAATGTTACATACATCTTGTAGAAGAAATTATTAAGAGAATGTTACATCTATCTTGTAGAAATAATAATTACCTTCATTTTGATATATAATGCTCGAAATTTGGCTGAAATATCTGTTTTGCAAACTTTGTTTTTGCTCTCCTGTAAAATTATGTTTTAGTGAGATACAACCTATTGCCATGTAACTACCGAATTATAGTAAACAAATATTAGTACACATTTCGTTCATATTAGTTATAGTAATTTGGTTCTTAATATAGCAGAACCTACGGATTATTTTAGCACAATGCAACAGGCGACGTGGGGGCGCTAATAGCGTATGGACTCTCCATATTGTTTTTATTTTTGAAATTAAAAATGTATGGCGTAAATAATTTTCTTCATATTGTTTCTTCCCGTGAATTTGTAAGATGTTTTAATAGCCTATAGTTTAATCCGGGCGGAGAAGAATCCAACAAATCAGAGATCATTCAAATCGGTACAGCCATTCTTGAGTTATAAGTGTTGTAACACACACGTCTTCCTTTTATATATTAGATTTATTTCAAGCATGAAATCAATACGTTAAATGTAAAAGATTTATATTTGAGAATTTAAAAAAATTAAAAAATCTTGAAAAAAAAACATTGTTTATTTTCCACATTAATTATTACATCTTTGAGAGTTTTCGTAAAAGTAGCTTGAAGTTATCACAAAAACTGATTAAAAAATAAATTTGCAATAAAAACAACAGGTAATGATATTTAAAATAAAGAAGGGGTAAGAAAATATAAGAAAAAGGATAGGAGGATTAAAAATAATTAGGGATTAGGGACCTACCCCATGGGAACTACCTGTTATTTGAATATTAACAGTGTTTCGAACTTCGAAAATTGAACTAATTATGACTTGTCGTCCTCATAGACATACGTCGTCCCTCACATTACTGACTATTATTCTGTTTGCTTATTTTGTTTACCTATAATTTGATTTTTGTGTCTCTCATTTCAATACTATCTCTGTAAAATCTCCAAGAAGATTTTTTTCTATAGTTGGGCACAGATAAAAAAGTTAATCAACGTCCAAAATGTTCTATTTCTTTTAAGAAAACAAAACTGTATTTTTTAATATCAATGATTAAAGAGAGCAAAACTAAAGTAAATATGAGTATAAGCATGAAGCATGTAGGTAACAATTTTGTAGGGCAAATTCTTGAATAATTTGATAAATGCAGTTACGAAATTAATGGATCAAGAGATAAAAATAATATGAAAACTAAGCTCAAGATGATTCATGAACTTGGATAAAACTTTGTAAACGAGAAAACTTTAAGTTGTGTTTTCAAATTGTCGCGTCGTTAAATTTGCACAAGAACAATAAACTCGCCAGAGAAATCTTTTTGTATTTCCTCATAATATTGTGTGTTTTCACTACTGAAATTTCGTATGTTAACTCTACGACTCTTTTAGATAGAAAAATACTTACCAAAATAATATTTTTTTTCAAAAGAATGTTATATTTCTTGTGATAGGAACGTTGAAATTTTCAAAAACAAGTTTGTCAACCTACATAATACATATTATATGTAATCTGTTCCTCTGTCCACTGGTAATCTATGTCATTACAATTATGTTTAAAGGTTATTTTGTGACGAAATTGACCGATTCCAATAAATTGCTCTGAGATTTGGTATAGGGAATATCGCTTAGTGTATAATTTGAACATCAAAACAAAAAGTATACCTTTACATTTAATCGATTGCTCAAACCAAAAAAAATGTATCTAGAGAGATTTACTCTTTTTTGTTATTATGAGTTAATTAATTATATTTCTAACAAAAATAAAAAAGACGAACCTTAACAGAATTTACTTATTTCTTAGAATTAATGAATAAATCTAATGTCAATTTCGACTACAAAATTGACTTCCATCAACTTGCTTCTGTTTCATCTATTTGTGATTTGGGAGTTACGTTTGATGCAAAGCTACACTTCAGCACACATATCGACGAGATAACAGAAAACTAGGTTTTATTTTACGTGCTACAAAGAGTTTCAAGTGTTGTGATTCAATATTGATATTGTACACATCCCTGGTACTCTCCAAACTCTAATATTGCTCTGTTATTTGGAATCAATTCTACAATAATAATAAAGTGCAACTAGAACAACTACTACTACTACACCATCACGGCATATTCCACAAGTGGGGTAGCCAGCAGACTAGCTGCATACAACAAACATGCAGGCCGTCTTTTGTGTGCCAATAAATAATTAAGACATTCAGGTTGGGTGGCAAATCTCATCGCTAAATTTGAGATGTAAAATGTCTTTACTTTTTCGAACACCTGCCTCTTACAGGACATTCGAAACTTAAAGAAAAGAGTGGGAGATTTATTCAAAATAAAATAAATATAAAGAAAAGTAGAAGATCTATGTTTATTTTTCTTAGTGTATTTATCAAACCTTTCTGGAATTGTAAATAATAATATTAATAATAATAATAATAATAAATATTTCTTTATTCAATCAATATCATACAAACGTTGAAACAATATATCACCAATTATCTTCAATTAAGTTGCAGCAGCCTCACTAGGTTGCCCTGTATCGAGGCGTGCTGCGTAAAAATTATATAAAAAAAAACATACATTCACCAAGGATTAATACATCTCACAAAAAAAATAAAATTGTATAAAAACAATCACATCAGCAAATTAATAAATCGATAACAAATGAATAAATGGATGAATGAACAAATGAATAAATGAATAAATGAATAAATGAATAAATGAATAAATGAATAAATGAATAAATGAATAAATGAATAAATGAATAAATGAATAAATGAATAAATGAATAAATGAATAAATGAATAAATGAATAAATGAATAAATGAATAAATGAATAAATGAATAAATGAATAAATGAATAAATGAATAAATGAATAAATGAATAAATGAATAAATGAATAAATGAATAAATGAATAAATGAATAAATGAATAAATGAATAAATGAATAAATGAATAAATGAATAAATGAATAAATGAATAAATGAATAAATGAATAAATGAATAAATGAATAAATGAATATTTATTTTAATATTTCTATTTACTCTACATAAAACATACGAGCACAATAATCTTATGAAATTTGTTAGTAAAATATTACTTGACAATTATTACCGACTGACAATTCACGACAAGTTCAAAACAAAAGACGTAAAAGAAAGTAGGTACCGTTGGTTTACCCCAGCAACAAATAAATTTAGTCCTGTGATGTTGAGTCTACTATTATAAGTTTATAATATTCAAAGTATATCGGTAATATTTCAGCTTGATTTTGGTATTACCTGTAAATGTATCAAATTCTAAGTTAGAAATTAATATAATAAGGCGCAATAGATTCAAAATTACTTTATAATTGTTCTGTCGCTCGTATAATTAACTAATATTAAATTATTATTAAGATGATTGAAATTCAAAAACATTGAATGAATTGTTTTCTGTCTTATAATTGGATATCTGAAATATTTTGTTAATTACATTTTAATAACTTTCCATTGAATTATTATTTGAGCGGTTCGAGGTGTGATATAGTGGAAGTACATATCTATTTATTTTTTAGTGGTTTATGATCTTCATTATTTGTTTTATAAATAATTGATTAATAATGCTGTTATTATTTTCTTTTTGAGGATTTTATTATTCATAAACTTTACTTTTGTTTTTATTGAATTTTTGTTAAAATTTGGTAGTTATTTTAGAGATTTTTTTAATAGTATTTGTTTATTGAATGTTGTTTTGCCGCCACAACACGGCCATGAGGCTAGTGTGGCTAATCTATAAATA
Source organism: Athripsodes cinereus (assembly GCA_947579605.1). NCBI lineage: Eukaryota > Metazoa > Arthropoda > Insecta > Trichoptera > Leptoceridae > Athripsodes > Athripsodes cinereus. The sequence continues at coordinate 28,635,889 of OX388306.1, read as the reverse complement.
GTATCTACTTTTATATATGCTTGTTAAAATGAAAAAAAAAATGTACTTATGAAATATTTAAACAATTAAAAAAATAATGGTCAGTTGTTAATTATGTGACCAACTACTTAATAATCTCATCAACTACTTTAAAATCTTTTAACTATTAAGTTATGGTTTTGTCATGACAATAATTTTAATACATTTTCAGCATATCTAAATCTACCGAATATCCTTGTAATAATGTTTACAAAAAATTGAGATCATAATCTAGTCCGTCAACTGAGTTCATTTTTTGTTCTGGTTTATTCTAAGTGTTGAAACTTCAACAATTTCATCTATCTTTAGTCATATCCATAGATAAATATGCCACTCAAATTTAATATCACGAAAATTGATAAGTGGTACAGATAAATTCAAAAGAATAACTTTCAAAACATTTCTCTTTTATAGATTGAACAAAAAATAGAAGATTGTATTATTACCAATTGAATGAATATGTAATGTAATGATAAAAATATAAATGTGCTTGGTATAAGAACCCCTGGTTTATATTACCTACATATAATTCAATAATGTAAAAAATCAACAATCAATCATTCGCCTACACGTTGTCGATGAAATTATTTTCATTTATTTATTGTATTGACGTTATTTTGTAAAACTCTGTTTTTAAATAGAAAAAAACACAATTGGTTTTAGTTTTACTTAAAATTCTTTTCGCTTTAATGAGAAAACTCTTGAAATTCTTTTCATTATAATATCAACGATTTTATACACAGTTGGGGTAAATGATCGGTGGTGGGCTACTTAAGAACATATATATTTTATATATTAACACGTGTCTTCAAAAATGTGTAAATGGGATTAAAACGATTTGTTTCTTCTCTCTCTAATTTTTTATTTATTTATAGAGTTATGGTAAAAATAGTAAAAAAATAAATGAGAATTAGATATTTGTAGGCCTAATTTAAACACATTTAAAAAAGCGTTTCGTTTTCGTTCGAATGTAGATGACGTTGCGAGAACGTGTCAACTTTCGTAGCTAAAATACACGAAAATTGACACGTTCTCGCGCTCTGTCACTTACATATATATATATATATATATATATATATATATATATATATATATATATATATATATATATATATATATATTATATAGTCGAAATATGGAAGTGGTTGAAGAAGGATGAAAAAGGAATTGATGCTCTGGGTATGCGATCGTTGAGAACTATGGTTGGTAAAGCGTTACTTGATAAGGTGAAGTATGATGATATCGGAAGGATGAGAGGCTGCCAGATAAGTTTTGTGAATACAATGCGTTATTTGCGATGGTTTGGATATGTAATGCAAATTGACGATGAAAAGGATGTTTTTATTTAAAAGAGAGTTATAAAAAGTCTGGGTTCCGAGAACTGTGTAGCTTGATCACCTAGAGCAAAATATATTAAAAGAAAGACCGCGTGTTGAGAAAGATAAATCGGCGTTTATGTCTGGGAAATTGGATGAATATGTTGGAAGCAATAGATTTATAGATATACCGATGTATAGTTCTGCTCTTGTGCTTACTCCACTTGGGACACAGCGTGAGGGAATGTATAGATTGATAGATAAGCTGTATAATGATTGGTATACGAGTCATGTCTTATGAGTAAATTTTATGAGTAAAAATATTTTGAATGTGTTTAATTTACCACTCAATAGAAAATAATAATCACAGAACCTCTTGAGTCTTTTGTTAATGTGTTTTTATATTCGCAATTTTATAAAAGAAGAACGAAATCTTTCAACACAGAGGGTGAAGTGCTTAAAGTTCAATATTTACAAACCTTACAATAGGAATGAGAGAGTAGGTGTTGATAATAGATTTTACCACTTTATTGTTGCTTTTCTCCAGAGATATTACGCTAACGTTCTTAAATAAACATCTTGTCGTAATTCATAATAAACTATTGACATAAAACGTCGATTTAATGTAAAAAAAGCACTTATTTTGAAAGGATTTACTTCGTAACCAGTGCGAGATATTTTTTTAACAAGATACATCCTGTTACTCGATTAAAAAAAATCGTGTTCAATTTCGGTGAACACACGACATCAACAAGTGAATCAAGTTAGTGTTAGTAACACATCAGTGTTATGTCGATGTAGAAATGAAAATGAAGTTGGATGATGGGATTAATTAAATATTTGTGGTGGGTGACAATAATAGTTAGCAAAAGAGATTTTATTGCATAAATTGTTTGATATTGTTCCTATAAATAAAATTTGTTACTGAGCACTCTGTGTAAAATAATGTTTAGGTTTGTAAAAGGCATAAGCTGTTTTTTGTTAAATAAATAAATATTACATTTCATCATTTAAGTTTTCAGTGCTTTCCAATGTACTTTTATTTTTCGATCCATGTATGTAGATATTTCGTGACTTTTGCACTAACGATAACACAAAGAATAAATATAGGTACTTAATTTTTATTCCGATGGCACTATGATTGAACAAATTCATTTTAATAGTATAATAATACGTTAATATTGTCAATAAATTTTATTTCATATTCCTTCACGAATGTGAAATTGTACGTTTTTTCGAATGAGTTTTTTTTATAATTATTGAAACAGTTTCAAAATAAACTAAATCAAAACTAACGATATTAATTTAATACGTATATGAATTTTGTTTAAATTTTTTTACCAACAGTTAATTTTAAACATTTCAAATATGTTTAATATGTCTTTTCACAACGTGAACACACAAACTCTAGATCATATGATATTAATTTATATAGTTCAATGACTATCTTATGCTGAAAAAGAAGAATAGATAGGACACCGAAGTGTTTACTATCGTTTATGATTAAACAAACATACGAGCGCTCTGTATGCATTAACACAAACAGAAAAGAAATTGAGAGAATGGAGTAATATATTATATTTTCAAATAAAATATTTTCAATGCATTTTAAAAAAAAGGAAAAACTTTTGGAATCTGGGAGAGTTTTAATAATGGAATTCGGATTTCTGAATTGATAAAACTTCGAGAAATCCAGAAGAGCTTTAATAGGTTATTATTAGTCTCTTCTTTCACAAAAATTTCCCATAATTCAACTTTTATTCTTGAAAAATAAGGATTCCTCGAAGATTTTAAAATTCAACATACTCAACATCTCCGTAAAACTAAAGAACTTTCAATATATCTATAAAATTTAATTTCAATAGCTATAAATAAAATATCTTAATTGTAGCGTATTAGGTTCTAAGTTGAATAAGCTACTCATATTTTTTTGTGTTTTGTGATGAGATTTAATTTTTTAAGAACTATTTAATTAGAATCGAAAAGATATTTAGTTTCATAAATTATTTATCAAAGTAAATATAAGTTCTTATCTCTCTCTATGAATCCATTTATTTTATTTTGTATTTATGTCACATGAATGGTTGTGGTCAAGTGATAATACGTGAAAGGATTCGAAATAAAAATAGTTCGTATAGAATGTATTAGGAGTGATAGATTATCGTTGATATGATACTAATCATTGTTATACGAGAGCTCGATGTGTCTGTATGTGTGATGTATACTGTGTATGTGTATAATATTTTCCAATAATAATAATATAAGTCTTTATTGCACAAAAATAGTAGATATACAATAGAAAAAAACATGACATCATCATAGTACTGTGTAAATGTTTGTTACCTTACCACAAAGTCTATTTGAATGTAATTAATGATGTTTATGCATATTTAAAATAAATAAGAAATTACAAAAAACTTCCTCAGTAGTTTCAAAAAATCAATCAATAACATCGTGCGTGAGCAAACTGAAAAAAAATCGCTCTTCCAACAAAGTTTCCCGCGCCCTTTAAATAAATACTCCATTGCACGGCGCAGAAGAAATCATCCGTCATCCTAAATACCATAACCAGTTTTTGGCTGACCAACCTTTCAGGCTTGCCCATTGGTCCAGCCGTGAGGACAATTTAGATTTGAATGTAAGGATAAATAGAGTCTACGACTCTTGAGATATCTGGGTGTGAGATGGGTCTCTCTTTAACACCATAAATAGTAAAGATTTTTTTTTTTTAAAAGATATATTTGGGTTTTGTTATAAAAAAAGCTTATGTCATGAAAGGGGAGTTTGCCGGCACCTGGGATCGAACCGCGGACCCCTTGTTCAAGAAGCCGAGACTCTACTTCCAGGCTACCGACGAACTAAAGATATTTTGCATTCATTCAACTCTAAAAGTTTTCTCGGCAATGAACTTGGTAAATATGTTTTATATAATAATATTACGCATTGTAGTGATTACCCCAGGGAAATGTTGAAAATGTAAAAATAAGAGCAGTTTTATATTATTATTTATACTTTGACAGCTTTTGTATATTTCTTTACACTAAATTTTCTTTTATACCAAAGAAATCATGTTTGAAATTTAGTTTGTGTGTTTCTGATATAACGTATATATCATAATTTTCTAATGAAATTACTTTCATGACTTATAACTTTCTTTTATTATTTCTGTGAACTGTTATTCATAGATTTTGTAGCATTTTACGATTGTGCAAAGAAATATTGTTTTTTTTTTCTTCATTCATACTGAACATTTTTACGTATTATTTTTCAATGTTTCTGAATATAAACCATCAAGTAGGTACTTTGACTAAGCTTTAGGACATTTAACATCCAGACCGACATCCAAATTGCTGAATCATGGACTGATCCTGGAAAGCGGGCATTGACATTAAGTATTACCATTTTAGGGTCACATATTATCTGGGTGTAGATAGAGTAGTCAATTGCACCGATAGCTCCTGGCATGTTATAGGATGTGTTGAAGAGATCTTCATTTCTTCTTACTTCCTTTTGTCTTTGGGGGAACCGTATCCAAGTTGCTATCATTTTTGCCATGATAGCATTACACATACGATGTAAACATCTACTTACAGTTGGCTGACTTAGTCCAAATATGTGTGAGGCCCCCGTATTTAATTGGTAGCTTCCATGCCCAAAAAAGTGCATGGATGATAAAATTTGAAGAAAAATTGGAACACCTGTTCGCCTCCGAGGAGAGTCAAAATAGGGTTCCAATTGCTCAATGACATATTTGGTTGCATCTTTATTGAGCCTGAATGTTTTCAGAAAATAAATGGCTGGTAACTCAAAGGGGTTGCTCACATCCCTTAAATATTGCCTAATTAATTTCAGCTCCCTCCTAAAACAATGAAATTTTAATAACAATTGTTGTAACCTTGAGTTGGAAACAAATTGATATATTATTCATTAATTTGTATCAATCAATACACTTACTGTTTTTCCAATTCCCTTACTTCATGATTCACAATATTTAATATTAAACTATCAGTAATATGTATTCATTTTTATAAATAATAAATAAATAAAATATATCAAACAAATGTAAATTCGCAATCAAAACACTTGAGAATCGTTTGAAATGTCAAAAATAGCATCCTCTAAAATTTTAGACGCACCTAAAGAGGTCCCTCTAAAACTCAGTTACAGAATACGCTCTTATCGTTTAGCGTCCTCTATTATTTTAGAGGACTCTAAAAATTAGAGGAAAGCTTACAGAATAGCCCTATTAGGCGGTATACAATTCAGAGGAGTTTACCAATTTGTTTTGATTATATTACAATATCACGTAGATATGTTGCGGTAAAACTTTACGATATCCGTCTAACGAAAACAATGTGAAGAAAACAATTTAAAACATTTAGAACTATTTTGTGTTAATTGAGATATTTCTTTCTACATTCCTACTCACTTAAATATGGTAGTTATAGAAAGCGTTTGTCGTAAAAGAAAGTAATTTGAATCTTGAAAAAACTTGTGAAATGTATGATTGAATATGAGTATGAGTACATAGTTTAGAAGGTTGCATTGTTTCTCGATAAGAAATGTCCTCAAAACAGTAACTCACACGTCGGCCTATCGTGAAATGCTTAAAGCTTATACTTACTCAAATATTGACATGTATGGTGTTAAACCTGATCTGTTCAGAGCAGCACAGGACAGGGAGGTTTTTGCTGGAGTGATCGCCAAATTCGAGAGGACCTGACATGGCACAGCAAAAAAGAAAAATATAGTGTTAAACTTCAAGTTTTTAAATCAGAAAAAGGTTTTAAGTACATTTTTTTACGTAAGTACTAACCTATTTTTTTACTTAAGGGTGGGCATGAGGGGTATCTAATTTCAAGTTTTTATATTGGGAAGAAATTTTTAGTACTTTTTACGTAGGGTTTTTACCCATTTTTTGCTTAATCAGTTTTATAAAACAGCGTTAACAGAACGATATGTATAAAATCATGAATCTTACATAAAACGATTAATTCTTTCTTATTTGTTTATACGAGTATATGGCCTCAAGCTTAGAGGTTTTTAACACTTTTTTCTACATAAGTACCTGCTAATTTTTATGTTTTAATATGGGTATGTGGGGCATTAAACATCTAAGTTTTTCATTAGGAAGTGGTTTTTGATACTTTTTCACCGTAAGCACTACGAAAAGCGGAGGATCGAAGTCGCTGGAAGCATTTTGTCCACACCTATACAAATGATGGTCACGATCCTCAGCACTGAGGGACCGACGACAAAGAAAGAAGAAGAAACTCGAGCGATGCCGGGTCATAAAGGCTAGTTATTAATAGTTTGGAAACCTCATGTCTTAATAAAATAATTAGAGAAAACTTCTTTAAATAATCTTTGCTGAACTAAAATCTACTAGTACGAATAAAAAGTACAGCTGCTTGGAATTTGGTTCGTAACATACTATTTCATAGGTAGTTTACTTTTTAAATATATGTCGGTTACTTAGTACTGCGGTGTTGTTTTTGTATGTTGTCTTGCTGGAAAGAAAATCCCAGTAAAGGCTGTAATTTGCATAATATTCTCGTATATATGCACAAGGGAGATGTTTTATAACAAACACACTATGTATGTATAAACCTACAAATCTAGACTATAATGAGCGACGCACGGATATGAACCATTCGTACAAGATACATATTTGAAATATATTGACCCGTCGCACCGCGCCGCACTTCACGAAATAAATCACAGTTACTGACATTGTACTCGAACTAGAGAATATAAGCTTTATACGCAAAAATTTATCGCCTCTTTGCTGTCGAAGCATATTTCCTTAAGTGAAATGTGTCATATTTGTATTTCATTAAAGTTAGAATATACTCGTAAAATAAGATAAGATACAATAGTATATAAGCTTTATACGCAAAAATTTATGAAAATTTTATATCTAATGTGCTGGCTAGTCGAGGTCAGGTTGATTCCATCTATACGGACTTTAGCAAGGCTTTCGATAGGGTGGACCACAATTTGCTTGCAAATAAATTGCGGTCAATTGGTTTTGGTGGACCCCTTTTTTCATGGTTTGTGGACTATTTGAGGAATCGTAGGTTGTCAGTGAAAATAAATAATACTCTCTCTCGCACATTTGAAGTTTTAAGTGGCGTTCCGCAAGGTTCCCACCTCGGCCCGATGTTATTCATTCTCTTTATTAATGACGCTGTGAACATATTCACTAATGTGAGAGTTCTAATGTATGCTGATGACATGAAAATTTTCAAGGCTATAAATTGTATGGAGGACTGTGAGACGCTGCAGAAAAATTTAGATGATTTTTGCAACTGGTGCTACGGGAATAAACTAACATTGAATACAAAGAAATGCCAAGTTATGCGTTTCTACAGAATTAAACATCCCCTTTTTTATAAATATAAAATAAATGGTTCTGTGCTGGGATCAGTCAATGAAATACGTGATCTTGGTATAATTTTTGACCAGCGACTAAGTTTTGTTAATCATGTGGACAGTATTTGCAAAAGATCATTGAGAATGTTGGGTTTTGTGCTGAGAATCTGTAAGCCTTTTTCAAGTTTGTATACATTTAAAATTTTATATACTTCATTGGTTCGTAATATCTTGGAATTTGACTCCCCTGTGTGGAACCCATGCTTCGAGGTTCATGTAAATAATCTAGACAAGATTGAGCGTAGGTTTCTGCGGTACATTAACTACAGAATGGGTTTACCTAGGGAAAATATTGATTATAGTTATTTGTTAAATTCTCTAAATTTATTAGGACTATCTGATAGAAGAAAGTTGTCTGATTTGATGCTTCTATATAAAATTATACATGGTCAGATGGACTGTCCAGATATCTTAAGTCAAATAAACTTTCATGCTCCATTAAAAAACAATAATTAAAAAAACAATAATTAAAAAAACAATAATTAAGGGCCACACGACAGGCAGCACCATTTTATGTAAATGAATCCCTGACGACATATAATCAGAACTCATCGCTGAATCGTATTCAAAGAGTTGGTAATGAATACTCTCGGGCAGCTGATATATATAACACAACTTTATGTCAGTTTAAATCATGTTTGAAGAGTGTCTTGCTGCAGTACTAACTGATTGCTTTGAGTATGATTTCGTGTTGTTATGGTGGTGCTTGTGTGTCTGTCATTTGTCACTTCTGTTTTTGAGTTGTTTTCACTTGTATAATAGCTGTATGTTTTTTTTTTAATATGTTTAAAATGTATTTTTGAAATTGGCTTCAGAGCCGTTTAAATGTATAAATAAATAAAATAAATAAATAAATATAGTATAGTATAGTACAATTTGGAAAATTCTTTTACGAAAGCTCTATGAAATACTATACTATACTATACCATCTCGGCATATCCCACAAGTGGGGTAGCCAGCAGACCAGCTGCATACAAAACATGCAATCTGTCTTCTCCGTGCCAATATAAAGTCTATTTATAACAATATAAAAATATGTTTCAAAGTTTAATTACTTACTTATAAAGGGTTACACGTGGGTCAGAAAATAAAAAAAAGAATGTTATACAAACCAAACTATATTTGGCTTAGAAGATACGTAATGGAAAGGCCTAATTTTTTTTTCTTATATTGAAGTACCTATACATTTGCAAATTAATAAATTTTTTCGTATCAATAGTGTGTAAAAAATTATCCATTCATCTTTTTATAATCAGTTTCAATAACCTATCTACTCTTTACTATCAGCAATAATTTTATGTAGGTATTTTGGATTAGATTTTGATGATAGAAATGGATCTAGACAAATTATTGGAATAAATCGCTAGTAAAATAACTCGTAAAAAAATATGGATGCTCTTAAGAAGAACCTTATTAAGTTAAAAGTAAGTAGTTATTAATGTTTCTATGAAACGGCTGAAATTAAACGAAATACAAATTGATAATACAAAAATCTGTATAAATTAGTAATACTCTATTGACAAATTATTCAGAGCGTAAGTAATTAAGTAAGGATAAATTGTTTTTACAAAATGACGTAATATTATAAATACTAAAATGTAAGGAGTAATGGAAATGAGCAGCTAAATACCTATTTAATTTTGTCGTTAATCAAAGACAATATCAATATAAATAAAACGATGTTATATTCCAAGAATGGAATCTTTGTACCAATGTCAATTAATCAGATTTGAAGGGTATTTGATCAAACTGATCCTTTTAAGTAGTGAGCAATGGAGGAAATTACATATATCTTATCAAGACATGAAGAAAATATGGCATCTAGAAAATTAAAATTTTATTTACATAACATAACATAGATAGATAATTCACACAGATCGAGCTAGTCCCAAACTAAGATTGAATCTTGTATTATGGGTACTAACACGACGATACACATATATACCATGCACTAAACACATATAAATGTAATACCCAGAATAATTTGAAAAATATCATTCCTCATTTTGCCCTGGCCGGGAATCGAACCCGGGACCTCGTGATTCAATGGCAAGAGCGTTACCTTTGCGCCACACGTTCTATTATTCATACCATTATAGTATTTCCCACAAGTGGGTTAATCAGCAGGCCAACTACACTTAATTAATATGCAAGTCATCGTATCCGTACTCATAAAAGTTAGGACAGTCGGATTGGATGACAAACCTCATGATTAATGTTTAAAAATGTGATACCTTTCTGGCGTGTAAAGTATCATGTTTGAAAACGTGATACTTTACACGGAAAATTAGAGCGACAGACATATTCTTCACTAGGGATTCCATAAGAAAATGATATCTTTAAAGTAAGCAACATGCCTCGGATAAGTTCGATATTCCGCTTCAAAGTTTAAGAAGCTGTAATTAAACTATGACTATTATGAAAAGTTCGTCACTAGAGCCTTTTATATGCTAAATTATACCACAATATAAAATATACATATCATGGACGGGTGACAGTCTAAAAAATCATTGAAGTTAAAACTTTGAAGAAACTCAACGTGCAAATATAATTCATATATTATCGCAACTGTTCTCAAGTATACTTGATAAAATTATAATTTTACCAAATCATTCTTAAAATAATAATTTAGATGCATATTCAAATATTTTATAAATTTGAATTCTCAATACATAAATAATAAAATAATACATTTATTTTTCACTTTAAAAACCGGGCTATGCTCGTGGTTTGATGGTTTATTAGAATAGGAAAGGTTTATTGGAAAAAAATAAAATTAATATAATAAAAATTAATCAAACAATACAGTTAATAAATTCAACTGGACAACACGTTCCATTTATTAAAATTGTTATAAATCAAATTATTAATGAAATAAATTTTGACATGCAATGAAGTAGGTATTATTTTTTATTTGTTTTGAGCACAAACCTGCACTGAGAAAAATACTCACAACGAATCATTGGTATGCATGTACTATCAGATTAGGACCAGAGATAGTGCAAACGATTCATTAGTACGAATCTATAATATAAACCTATCGTAAACAAGTCGTTGGTAAATTTACCAACAATTTGTTTGCGAAAAGTTAATATTACAGATTCGTACTAATGAATCGTTTGTACTATCTCTGGTTTTAATCGGATAGTACGTACCAATGATTCTTTGTGAAATTTCTTTAGTATTTTTCTCAGTGTGATCGTGACATTATATTATAATTGACTACAAATTAATGTTTAATTCAAGAACTTCATACTTCATAAAATAACAATTTATCGTGAAGAGAACTCTCTAGTTGTTAACTCTTTTTCGTTTTATTTTTAACCGAATGGATTATGATATTTTTTTTATTATTACCGGGATTATGATATAAACAAATGGAATAATATGTAGACACTTACAAATTGGACATTACATCGCAAACATATTGTTTGTGATTGTATAATTGTATCAAATATATGTTTTTGTATTGTGCTCTGTTGACTTAAATAAAAAAATGTGAAGTTAAATTATTATTATATTTATTCACAAACAAATAGTAAAGAGTAGGTTAAAAGCATTCTTTAGAAAAGTGTTCAAAAGTTTTCCTGCTCGTATTTGAAAAAAATTGTCGGGACAAAATTTTCTCTAGTTTACTATTTTTTGACAAATTTCAATAACATCTCGGTCATAAAATATGGTGTTTTGGTGAAAATATAGATTGCTAATAAAGGGTACGATTTGCAAATTTTGCACCCCTATACATTGAGAAGAGCTATTTTGCGACTACTTGTACAGGTTCCAGTGGAATAAAAGAGAATTTAGATTCCTGCCTCATAGCAAAGTGCAATATTTAACGTGAAACTTTAAGGACTTCCCCCTGAACTATACAATTTAACATTCCTCATTATTCGATGATAACATTCACTTATTGATATATTGCTAGTGTATAGATGCCAACATTGTTGGACTTTTTTTTCTGAAACAGGTCTATTATTTAACAGAACACTGCTTGTATTATGTACAAAATTTATTGTTGTATTAATTACTGATATAACAATATTTATATTCATAACAATTATTGTTCTGCCTAAAAAGCTTTATTATAAGATAATATTTGATTCTTCTGTAGGCCGTCCACTCGTCTGCGAGTGCTCCCTAAATAACCATACTTAATACGAGTATACAAGTATTGCTTGTTACATTGCGACATTATCATCAGTAACTTCCAACTAATTTAATATCAATGTGGGTAGGTACTCAGTTTTATTTATATTTTAGAAATGAAATAAGCTTAATTATTTATATTGAAGCTTTGATTCAATAATAAAATGATTGAATCAAAGCTTCAATATTTCATTATATTCCCTTGAAATGTACCTATTATAATAAATATTGAATTTATAACAAAGATTCAACTGCGGAAGTATCTTTTCTATACAGAAGTATATGTAGACTTGTAAAAGTATCTGAATTAATTATCTGTGTGTAAATAAAGTGAATCCTTAAGATTGAATTAAATTGTTAAGATTTGTTTTTCTTTTTTATTTGGACAATCGTCATAGTTTTTAGTGGCTCTGATAATTATTATTTATGAAGATGTCATCATTTTTTTTAAAATTAATTTTGTACCCAAATTAATATAAAAAGGCTGAACAATTTCAAAAGATTTATGACAATTTTTCATTAAATACTCGTAAATATGCAAATTGAACTGCGGACGGAACAGTAATGAAAAGTAAATAAAAAAATGAAAATCCAATACCAATTTATACATGTTTCCGCAAAATCATTGGCATTAAATAAATAGGACAGTGGTTCTTAACCTGGGTTCGATCGAACGCCAGGGGTTCGGTGAAAATCATTTTAAAGGCAAAATAGTTTTGCGAGTTGGAAAAGAAAAAAAATACTCCGATAATTCCTTCAAACCGCCATCACAAGTTTGAAAAACAATGTTGCCAGTTTATTCTAAGAATTTCTGAATTGGTTTCTGAAAGGCAACAGAAGAAGTCACACTGATTTGAAGTAAATATTAATTAATATGTTTCATGTTTTGATTTATCCATTAAAATTTAACGTTTTGATCTTTGTTTTTTTTTTTTCTTTTTGTACACCTATATATAAATATTTACCATGGTGGGGTTCGGTACCCCCAAAAAGGTTAAGAACCACTGAAATAGGATAACATTATTTTTTTTGCTTTTTGAGGGTTGATCTAACGACCATTTCATTGAAAACAAATCATTTGATATCGTAGGGAATATTCTGAAGGAAATAGTCGATGAATATCATTATCACTTTATTTGAACGCTGTGTTCAATTTGCTGAACAGATTTTTACGAACTTATCAGTCTATTTGGATTTACATATTGAGTTACATCCACAAGTAACAAGTCGATATAAATAAATATATGTACCGTTCCCGTTTCTCTACATGTAGTTTCACGTAGTCCCATAAATGTTGGCATCTATACACTAGCAATATATCAATAAGTGAATGTTATCATCGAACAATGAGGAATGTTAAATTGTATAGTTCAGGGGGAAGTCCTTAAAGTTTCACGTTAAATATTGCACTTTGCTATGAGGCAGGAATCTAAATTCTCTTTTATTCCACTGGAACCTGTACAAGTAGTCGCAAAATAGCTCTTCTCAATGTATAGGGGTGCAAAATTTGCAAACCGTACCCTTTATTAGCAATCTATATTTTCACCAAAACACCATATTTTATGACCGAGATGTTATTGAAATTTGTCAAAAAATAGTAAACTAGAGAAAATTTTGTCCCGACAATTTTTTTCAAATACGAGCAGGAAAACTTTTGAACACTTTTCTAAAGAATGCTTTTAAATTAGTTTGCAGGTTAACGAACCTCATCAGACATAAAAATAATAATGCATATATATGCTTTGGCATGTAATGAAACCCTTTTGTGTAGTTGGAGGTATCTGGGGCCGAAAAATCGTTACAAAAAAATCGACTTTATTCGACTGAGTAATCATTGTTTTTTTTCTAACACGGATTGAATACAAATTTAATTAAAAGAGTGAAAGGGTGTGAAATAGAATATTTCAAAAATACTTAATAGAAATAGAGAGGGAATATACTTAATAGAGAGGGAAGACTCTATACGAGACGCACGTACAATAAACTAGAAAACGACCATTTTATGACATTCTCCCTTATTCGATGACAGCATTCAAGTGGATATTGTTACGACACGACACAATATCCTGATAGATATTATTTACTATTTATTTGATACAAGTTTAAATGTTGAACATCTATTTCATGGATGTGTTTTCCCTTATTGCATTGAAGTTTCTTTCGTTTGATATAAAACAATATTGTAATACACCCGTCTTTGGATTGTGCAAAACCAATAAACTTCAATTTAAGCTCTGAATCGAGCTATTTAATAAATTGGCATGAAATAAAAAAAATGGATATTGATAAAAACAATAACAATTTGAAATTATAAGATTAAGAAAGATTTAAATAAAATTCAAACACAAATTAATGAATTGATTGTTTTGCAGAAAACAACCTGTGATTCTAAGCATTTTCATATATTTCTGTCACCCTGAACTTTTGAATTGAGATGAATGAAAAGAATCGGAGCTATTTTACGATTTACCATTGCATGATACGTAATTTCTTGTATTTATTTTACGAATGAATGAAATGTTTGTATATTTTCATTCTCAAGTAACAAGCCTTAATTGTCGGTGTTTAAAAAAAGCCTAGAACTGCATGTGCGTTTTTTTGCTTTTCTTTTGTTTCGTTTTATTTTTAAACGTGTATGGTTTTACATAAACTAGCCTTTTCTATGTTGAATTGTATAACATATATTTTTGTGATATTTTGTATTGATTTGAAATATTGTAACCAATTTACAGTGAAGAATAAATAAATAATAACTGTTGTACTTTCTTAGAAATATTTAGGTTATGTAATTTATTTGCTTTTAATTAGGGTTCATTCACTGGAAATTCACTATGATAGCTTTTTCTCCCGAAGTGCACAATTTAGATGATAAAAGTTCAATAAAATCACCATAATCACACGCTATATAGGCATAAGATTTAATGTTTTCATAAGCTTTACAACAAAACATTGAACAGAAGTAGGTTTATAAAGTGTGAGAACAGGCGCCATCAAGTCATCTTGCAAACAACTATAATAATTATATATTACCTATCAATTATCTATAGCTTTCTGATTATCAAAATGCCCATTAATCTGAAAGTTTTATTATAACTATGATTTTTTGTTATGTTTGCTGAAAGGAAAATTATTTCATATAATATTATTATTAATGGACAACATTAAAGTGCCAGTGCACCTCAAGGACACTGTGCAATCCATCAATTTTGGGACATTACATCCACGTCATACTAAATATAGAAAAATACGTAAATTAAATGAGAATCTCTAATATGGATCTGCCAGCCCCCCCACGTTCCTTTATTTTGCCTGTCATAATCAACCGCAAAATGTGGTATTTTTCTGGTAATAAGTACAATATTAGAAGCTTTTACAGTTGAAATAAAAAAATGTACGCATGTATTTTCTCATTACTTGCTTAAATTACAATTTCCTTCAAGATTGGAGAATTCATTCCATAAGAACATTATGGAATAAAATGTGTATTGAACAAAATGATACTTTCAATGATATTTGAGTATAGGTACTTACTTACAAATTCAGTGCTTCAATTGACGTAAAAGAATAATATTTGTCTCATTGCTTTAAGTCTGCCACTAGCTTAACAAACGAATTACAATGAAATAATACTATGAAGAAGACGCTAATAAAATAAGCACAATGCGAATAAGATAAGATTGAAGTGAACTAAGTAATAGAATTAAGCTCAAGCTTTCATTTCGAATTTGATTAATATATCATTCTTTTGCCGTAGTATTTTGAAGCTACATTTTGAAAATTCCAATATAAAGTGAGAAAAGAGAGAAAACGCATTTGATCAAAGTGATAACTTTTTTGTTTCTTGATATCTACCAATAGGAGTTTATCATGAAATATTACGAATGCAAAAATATGTGTTGTGAAAGTTTCTTATGAATGTCAAAAGCAATCTCTTGTCAATCTCAATCACTTTGTAATAAAATATTATAATTTTAAATATTTTTTTCTAATTTCAACTCTGTGTAGCAGTTCTAGTTTGTTGAAGAAGAAATCAGTGATGGTCCCTATGGTGCTGGCGAACGGGCAACTTTCTTAGCTTCCGTTGTTTTGAAGCTCCGCATTAGAGCAAAATATAACGAATTCTAATAAGTATATCAAACCTGGTTTAGAGAAAATTGCATTCAAATATGATTTACCTGGTCTTTATATTTCTCTACCTTATATCAGAGTTAAAAGTAACGGAGCTTCATAAATTCTTATGCAGTCCAAGAATTCGACGAAATATTTCAGGAAATAAATACATATATAAAGAATAGTTTAAGTGTAGTGCACTTCTCTATACATGAACCAAGTGTTTATTTATTGGACAATTTTAATAATTCTATTTCCAGTTTATTATTTGGTGGTTTATTTTTCTTCAGCTTAACTTTTTAGTAGACCCAAAGATCTGTTCATGTATTTGGTAAATATCATAACGCGTTCAATTAATATTTTTTTTATAAATAAATATTTAAATGATGAGCAATTTATGCTTATCTCATATCTTTTGTTTTATTCATTATATGAAGTTCAAATATTAAATTTTATACTTTATCTATACCATCGCGGCATGTCATCACGTAGGTAGCCAGCAGATCAGTTGCATGTTATTAACATGCATGATGTCTTCTGCGTGCCAACAAAAAAAAAATAAGACTTGCAGGATGAATGGCAAACATCATCGTTGAATTTGAGATATAAAATGTCTGAAGTTTTTCAAACACCTGCCTTTTAGAGGACACATAAAACTTTTAGAAAAGAATTTCAGATCAATTCATTACCGGACATTAATTAACTTTTTACAAAGATACATATAACATAGATACGGCTAAATAATTAACAACCAAGTATATTAAGGTTATAAATTAACAAAAATATAATGTTATTATATATAAAAATAAAAATATCAATTGCCTTTGTGAAAATTTACTATTGTTTTGTTGTAGTACTATAAAGAAGCGTTAGAGGAAGATCCGAAAGTGAATATTTGTATTATTGGAAAGGTACCTAAATATCTCATTTTCTCCATTGTATCAATTGTTTGATTTCATAATCATGGATATACGAGTAGGTACATAATATAATATGCCAACATACTTCATTGAAGAGTATTTCAATTAATCAGACTCAGTTTACGAGAAAATCTACTAACTTGAATGAGTATAGATGATCATAAATAATTTTTCCATATTAAGTTAAAATTTGGATGCTTCAAGGTTACAGGCAGCAGAAATGCGGTTCCTCAGGGGAGTGGCTGGTGTGTCATTGAGAGACCGTATAAGGAATACGTATGTTCGTGAGGCTCTCAAGGTAGAACCAGTACTCCTGCATATAGAGAGGTCGCAGTTGCGATGGCTGGGTCACGTTCTCCGCATGCCAGAAGACAGACTACCACTTAGATCTTTGGAGGCTGTGGGAGAGGGCAGAAGTCCGGTAGGCCGTCCTAGAAGAAGCTGGCAAGGGCAGGTGTCAAACTTGTGTGTTGAAAGGCTTGGTTTGGAGTGGCCAGAGGTCCTGGAAGCAGCAGTGGACAGGGATCTCTGGAGGAAGTACCTAGGCGCAATGGGCCCCCGACCCAACTAGGACAAGGGGAAGAAGATGTATGTATGTATGTAAGTTAAAATTTTGTTCGAAAATTATCATGATTTTTCCATATGAAATTTCGGTAGAATAGTATATGATAACTGGAATGCAATGTCAAGAATGGGGAACTTTCACAAAAATAAAATTTCAACCCAAAAAATAATACAGAAAATGGGAAAAATTATGGTGCTTTTTATATTTTTAAATGTGCATTTTTAAGGTTTTGATCACCATTTAAAAAAGCAATTTTCACACTTCGCCGCAAAAAGGTCCACTCGTGGCGGAGCAGTGTTTGACAATATCAGGCGCTACAAACAGTACTGAGAGTGAAATGTATGCCAATACAAAATAGCGCCTAGCGACGTCACACCGGACTAATACAATAACAGAAAATATGGATTTTTAAATAGAAAATAATGAATAAAAAGTTTTATTTTATCGTTTCTTATTAGGATATTCGTGATCAACGTATATTTATTAATATGAATTGATAACATTTATTCATATTCCTCACACATGCATGTTCCCCGATTACCATTTTGTAAGAAAAAAATGTTTTAATGAAAACTAATCTCATATTTACTACAACTCAGCATTTTGTTAAGTAGTAATTTTAATTGCGTAATTTCACACAGATCGGTCCTTAACTAAGAAATTAATTAGTAATCAGGCCATTCTTTATTTCGCCCTGGCCCGATCTCGAACTCGTGCCACACCAGCCATCACTCTTTGCACATCGCATAAGTAAAAGTAAACAACATGTATGAAGATGTACGTAAATATAGTTTTCTTTCCTCTGTACTGAATATTAAATGCTTTTCTGTGATAATTATCATTGTATAAAGCCAGGTAATTAGGCGCTTAGAATAAATATTGTACAGAAGCTAATTTTATATGGTAAAAGAAAGTATAATATTCGAAACAACTGTGCAATCTGAAAGAAAGCTTAAACGTTAAGAAAGCTTAGGTCGAATAAGTCATCTCCTTGAGGAAAACAGATAAGTTTATACAACAGACGAATTACTTTTCTTAATAAACTTTACTTCATCTTGATATGAATAAATTGTACTATATTTACGTAATCCAAATTAACCATTATTTTTTGCTGTTCTTTTCGTATGGCTACGTTATACGTTTTCAGGTCGTTAATAGTGGACGTACTCGTATATACATCAGAGCATTTATAGTAGATGAAATATTAATATTTACAAGATTTATTATAAAATGATACCGAAAAAACTGGAATCACTGAAAGCCGTTTTCATGCTTGTCATTAGAATATTATTTTTTTGTAGAAGAATATGCTTGTAATATTATTAAGGCAGAAAGATTCCTCGAAGAAAATAATGCTTTATAAATCAGCGTAGGACTATAATGAAATAACTCAGATAACAGGAAAAAATATAATAGGGATTTAACTACATAATATTCTCATTAATATTCTTGCTTTATGTAGGTACCTATCGTACATTTTTATATAGTTTTTATTATACCTATAGATTAAGACATTTTTAGTGAGAAAATCTAATTTTAGTTTTTGTGTTGGGACTAGTGTTGTGGAATTCTCAAGAAATAATTATTCGAGAAATTTACCGAGAAATTTCTCGGTAAATTTCTCGAAGTAGAGAATTTTCCGAGATTTTTTTTTATTTTTTATTTAACAGTATAATAATAATAAACACTTTATTCAATCAATCAATAACAATGTACAAATGTTGAGACTATTTACCACCAATATAGCTACAATTAATTATGGAAACAAAAAAAATTTAGGTACCTACATAGAAAAAAGTGCTAACAACTGATAAAAAATCTTCATGGTTGACACCCCACATACCCATATTTAAGTTTATAAAAAATTGCAGGTACTTACTTACATGGAAAAAAAAGTTAATAACCTCTGATTTGGGCCTTAATCAGCCCCACAAATTTTTGGATCAATCTGGTTGGCTGCGAAGTATACTGGGCGAAAGTTAATAATACCACTAAGAAGAATTATGGAGAGAAATTTCTCTTCCATCAGAGGAGAAATTCTCGGAGAAATTTCTCGTTGTCGAGAAATTCTCGGAGAAATTTCTCGTTGTCGAGAAATTCTCGGAGAAATTTCTCGTTGTCGAGAAATTTCTCTGGAGAATTTTCTCTTCTCACATCACTAGTTGGGACTATAAGCTCGTAATGTAATACTGACTTTTTGTACCTATTTGCGATGAAAACATAATATTCTCTTCTACAATTAAGATATGATATGTAATATTTGAAAAAAGTAAATCCAACAAAAGTATTTGCTAGAATGTTTATAATAAGATGCTGCTTAAATATATTTTGTTAACAAATATTGAAACTGTTTAATATTTAAAAAAATGTGTTTGGAGAACACCTGGAAGAGAAAATATTATATTTATTCAAATGAAATCTCTTCGTATTTTCTTTCTTTTTATTATCAAATTAATATTTTCTGTATCTTCATTACGATAAATATGTCCGAAAATGCATCAACAAAATTAGTAACGCACGAACTGTATCCATTTAAAATTGAAAAATACAAGAGATTTTGCGTAAACCAATGTTTACTTTTTACTGTGAAAATATTAATTTGCCGATGTATGCTAGAAAAAAATTGCTGCTTAGTGCTACTCATGATCTAACTTCTGTGCTAAGTTAATAAGCGGTCCGAATAAATATTTATTAGTGCATGTATGTATAAGGCGTTAAAGATGGCGTTTTATGTACGTGTTGAGGTACGGAATGAAGTTTTTATTTTATTTTACAGAATAAGTACAAAAGATACAATAACTACAGGTTAAAAATTACAACTTTCAAAAAGGTCATCTATCATCCAACATCGTTCACCTCAACTAATTTAAAAAAATATAGGTAACATTTCGGTTATATAAACACGTCAGTATTCATATTTTGTGTGAAACACTGCGTTGACAATGATATAATTTAAAATAGGATTAAATGTGTGCCAACATTATTATGATTAGATTTATGAATCCTTTACCGAAATTCGTAAGAAAAGGCAAAAATTTATACCCACATAATTGTTCTTGATGGATGATCATATATATATATCCATCTGAGCAAAATGATAATCATTTATGTGTCTGATATATTTCATGATGTACTTACATACGTAGCTCATAATTAAGTCACTAAGTGCTTAAATTAATTGCTTGTATAAAGGAAAAGACATTTTTAATGGAACAACGTAATTTGAAACCTTAATGGAATAACAAGGAGTCAAACGAAAGAGAAAACCAAAGAAGCGGAAACCGGATTGACTAGAAAATGGACGTAATAGCCAATTCTATTATTTAGTTTTTATTGTTCATGTGATATCAATAGATGGTTTTCCTTCCACGAAACTTATCTTATTACCAACGTCATCATTATTCACTCTTCAACTTCCTCCTGAAAGTGTAAATATAGAACAAGTAAAATAAATAATTTAAGCTGCGTTCTCATATGAAATTCTTAATTTTCTGATTACCATGTTGTAAACGTGATATACTTTCAACAAAAGATATTTTTTATTTTATTTTAATATTTTAATAATTTTATTTATTATATTTTATTTAATAGAGACACTCACAGAAAACTGACAACACAATACATAAATTACAAACATACAATAAGATCTGGCCAGTTCCCCAGATGGAACGATGGAATGGAATTGGAAAGATGGAACATTAAGGATGGAATATAAGTTTTTTTGATAATCCATACCTGGATATATTCTATTTTGTCGCTATGGACCATTCTAATCCTTGTGTTACCATTTAGTTATAATACGAATAGTTTTAAATCACTCGCTTACTTTGAGGAAGCGAAGGAAGTGTGAAAGGATCGATCTATTTGGCGTTCCGTTCTCTCTGCCTACCCCACTTTGAACATGGCGTGAGGGTGTAGTATACTATAGCTTACTTTCTTATGCCATTTTTTTCTATAAACAAATACAGAAAGAAAATATTAATCCATAACAAATAAAATGTGATTTAAAGTTTTACCTACTGGATACTTTATTACAAATTAATATACAGTGCAGAATCAATTCGGCAAATATTGATTCTATACTGTTTTGATAAATCATAAATAAATATGCTTTTAATCTATACCATCTTGCCGTATCTCAAGTGCCGCCATATAGATCTAGATTCTAGATAAAGATCTATCGTTACATACTTCGTAAATCATCCTTTCGTTATCTCTTTCAAATACTCAAACTTTCTTTGTAAGATTCATTTTTAAAATATTCAAATTGCAGCAATCATACACACACGTAACAATCTTTTTTAAATCCATTTCACTCTCAGCCATTGACACTAACTCATCTACGTAGATCAATGCATTCACACAAGTATCATTCAATTTGACAGAACATCAGTCACTGATACATTGCATGAAGTTGTGAAGAATAGGTCGAACAGCCGAAGAGACATAGCACAACCTTGATTCACATCCTAGGTGAGAACAAGGTGTATTTTTGAGGGCATAATTAATCCACAAGCGAGCGGAGCCCCCGACGAAAAGTGTATACTGCTTTATTTAATTTGTTATATGAATGATGATGTGCAAGAAGAATAAAATAAATAAATAAAAAAAAAAAATTGCGTGGATCAACAGGTAACTCAGCCCATATTCCGATAACACGCGCCACAGTCTTTCCCACGTACAGAAAAGCTTCATGTACCGGACAATGGCTCACTCCAGAGAGCCGGGTACACAAAGACTGTGTCTCCGTGATGTGCAGGAGTGGAGGTGAGTGATGGGTTCACCGGTTCTTCGATCGCCGCGGGCGCTTCCACAGGATGCAGGGAGGGTACTAGGCTTCTAGTACCGCGGCTGAAGCGTAGGTCGTGCAGGGGTAGGTCGGGTCGCGACGTCGGGTGTGATGCCACTCGGCAAGCACTTCAACGCCCGTCGGAGCCGGCCTAATAGAACGCAGGCAGAGTTCGCAATCCCGCGCCTGGACACCTAGGCACACTACACTAGCTACTCTATTTGAGTTGCACGACCACAGGCAATGAACCAATGGTCAACTCTTTCAAGTAACTAGGCAGCGCACGGCGGTTGTCACGGTAAGGTACTTCGGGAGGCGACCACCACACTGCAGAACTACGTCGGAAAGCTCGTCGGAGAGGTGAAGGTACTGCTTCGTGTAGTCCGTAGAGATGAATCCAAATCCAGGCCAGGTCGTATGCAGCAATGTAATCCTCCAAGTCCAGTCCAGTGTCAGCAAAGGTGATCCAAAAGCAATTCCAAGGTAGGCAGGTAGTGGTAGGTAGAAATAAAACATGTCTGTTCAGTAGCGCTGCTCAGCAAGTTCTGACGACTACTGAATCGGATCCCCTATATATACCCCTTTGGCCGGCGCGCACCGTCTCATCGGGCGCCTCGCCTGGGCGGTATACTCACAGTGTGTCGGACATTCTCAACCCGGCACGCCGCGTGCCACTTGGGGACCGAAACAGCAGCCGTCATTTCTTTATTTTTCATAATATAATACATTTTGCAATATATTTACAGTTACAAATGTACATCACAACAAGTTTACATGTTATTTGATCTCCCACTACACTATTCCACAACATATGTACATTGGTGGCCTACTCTATCCTAACACAAGCCAATGGTTTGGCACCTATGTCGTGGGTTTTTTCCATCCTAGCATGCTTTTACTTCGCTGTGTGGCATGGAAATGGGCATGTATCATCTTATCTACTATCCCATATGATTGTTATACATCATGGGTGTATGCGCCTGTCAGTGAGCCCGAGTTAGCGGCCACGGTGTTGCCTACAAACCGTGTTACGGCGCGGAATTATCGCCAAAACTTGTCTTTTTGCTGTTACTCTGTCGATGTTACATTGATCCTCGACGTATTTGGTGTCAAATTACTCGTCTCGTCGAGATCTATCTAAATATGTAACATACATCGCAATCAGAGCACATATGACAAGTTTGGTAATTCTTGCCGCCCGCGTGGGTCGGAGTCACATCATGCACATACTATTTCCCACATACCTCTCTACGCGCGTCAAAAGTAAGAATTTTCGCCAAACCTCACTTATCCAATCGATCCCGCGGCCGATATTTATGATTCACATATCATTTTAATCAGCGTCGCGAGACCGATCGGCTCGTGTGAGGCTCGCTCATAAATTCTCACCCAGACGCGACATAGTTGTGTGTGGGGGAGGACCGCTGTTCGATACACTTCTGATGTTTACCCAGATACTTCTCTTTGACCATTCATCACTTGATCGGTGCACCATCTTCTATTCAATATTTTCGTTATGTTTTTACTTAGTATTTCCGAGAAACATTTGATGAATATGAGTTAACTAAGTTGATTCTAATAAAAGCTTTCTATTAAATATGGCAGCCGTTTTTAATGGATTTTTCATTTCGTAACAATACTTGTCAATATATAGTGCGCACATCGACGCTTGCTGCCTCCACAACACCCACGCCATCAGTCCCTGCCACCTCACCTCAACGCTCCAGCTGACACCAGAATGAACCTTGCACCAATCGTCGGACAGAAATCAACGGTCTCAAGATCAACTAAAAACTATTTTTCAAAACTACTGTACGTAGAGTACCTAAAAAATGATAATTACTTACATTTTATATCATATTCTACGAAAACACCATATGAGATTTAATCTTAGGTGTACCTTATGTAAAAAATTAATAGTATTTTTTTTTGTAAATCGAAAAATGTAATGTACCTTTGAGCCAGTCATACTCTTCTTAAAGTGCCATGTTAGGTCCCGCTGACGTCAGCTAACACCCTAGTGTTATGTGCTAGCCAGAATAGGGAACATGCATGTGTGAGGAATATGAATAAATGTTATCAATTCATATTAATAAATATACGCTGATCACGAATATCCTAATAAGAAACCATAAAATAAAACTTTTCATTCATTATTTTCATTTTAAAAATCCATATTTTCTGTTATTGAATTAGTCCGGTGTGACGTCGCTAGGCGCTATTTTGTATTGCCACACATTTCACTCTTAGTACTGTTTGTAGCGCCTGATATTGTCAAACACTGCTCCGCCACGAGTGGACCTTTTTGCGGCGAAGTGTGAAAATTGCATTTTTAAATGGTGATAAAAACCTTAAAAATGCACATTTAAAAATATAAAAAGTACCATAATTTTTCTAATTTTCTGTACTATTTTTTGGGTTGAAAAATTTTTTTTGTGAATGTTCCCTATTGCTCTTTCAGATTTTATATTCCGGTCCACTCACTGATGTTTCTTAGCCAGGACAACTGCCGCCTTCCCACACCGCAACTACCTTCAATTTTTCTCTTTGAGATGAGTAGGAGCAAACCATATTTCTCAATTTGGAGAACGTACCCCAAATACGCCAATTTCCTCATCTTTATATCGGCCAACATCCCTCTTTCAATTCTACATATAATGTCTGCCATATAATTTATTAAAAAATCGTTGACGATATTTTATTTCAAATTTATTGATTTATTAGATTCCCTTTAAAAAAAACCGACTGCTGTAAAGCAAATTGAGCCATTTTTGAATTTCACAGTTAGAATCAATTAATGTGGTTACCCATGTCAAATCCCATCAAGAACAAATATTCTTTCAGAAACTAAATAAGAAATATTTTGGGAACGATCTTACATAAAGAGAATTTTTTTTCGCTTAAAACATCTATTGTATTTCTTGGATACTAAAGTAGCTTAAATCTAATAAACGTGGAAATGTTATTTTCTATTTTTATCAAGGATATAATAAATTAATATGCCTTAATTTACGATTAAATTTTGCGTGACAAAATATGTGTCTCATTTGAATTTCAAGGTATAAATAATGTCCACCTACTTCTTATTTATTTAGCAAGGATATATTATATATACTTGAATTGTTTATTTGTATAGGACCAATCGTAATTAGAGCACATTTGCATAATCTGAGTATTTTGCAATATACTTGTACCTTGATGAACTTTACATATTGACATATAAGACTTGGTTGTTTAAATACAGCATACCTTGTACACAATGCACTCCCAGAAGCATAAAAATAAGCAAAAATCTGAACATCTTTAAGAAAAAGTAGAAGAAGTTTGTGATTTTGGGTTGGTAAAGTTGGGAGGTTGTGACGTTTGGTGCATGTAAAGTATAAAAAATGGTTCAAGTCTTAGTTGGACGTTGTATGTGTGGCCCTTAATACCAGCAAGTGTGCTGAATTGGGTAGTTATAAATATGAATTATGGTTAGTATTATGTTTATTTATGTATTTTTTAATTCCGAAATATCTCAGGTTTACAAATGAAGGCACCCGGAAACAACCATAATGCCAGAGGGTGATCTCCGGTCGGAATTACCAATCCGCGTAGGAACTGATAGCGAGACTTTCAATAACAAAAACAAAGTTTGGAAGGCGTCTGCATTTAGTATCAGGACAAAATGTCACCTGTTTAGTGCGTGCATCATTCCAATTCTTCTATTTGCTTAAGTGCCAAGACTCAAGAGCGGAATATACTAAGCTTTGAAAATAAATATCTTGTTTTCAGGAGGATTTTGGATGTAAAATTGTATGAACATGTCACAAATGTAATCTCTGTGATATAAGGGAGACGATGCCACTGGCTGGGTCATATTTATTTATTTATAAATATTTACGGCCTTAACCTTTTTATATTAAAACTCTGTATACATACAATAAATGTATACAAAGGAACGTTTTTTTTTTAAAAAAGACACAAAACAATTAGACTAATAAAAACATGAGTTGAACAAACAGTGTAACGTCAATCAGGAATAAATTATAAAATAAAGGATAAAATTGTCTAAAAATTGTGGTCAAGGCATTAAGTAATAAAAGAAATCGAAATAGTACAAAAAATGTCAAATATAGAGGTCAGTTAGCTAAAATTCGTAAGTTAATATAAAAAAAATATATAAAAAAATCTTCTTCTTCTTAATCTTTCATTAAACCCAGAGGTCTGTTCATGCAGGAGGGTCCTCTTGCGATGTGGAGGCCCAGCTGATCTTCCATCGTTTAGGGGGTCTTCCTGGTAGGCGTCGTCCACCATGTAGAACAATCTTTGGGGTTCTGGTGCTACCCATCCTCTGGACGTGTTCGTACCAAAATCTTCGGCGTTGTCTTCCCCATCTAACAACATCCTGGACCTCACATATTTCCCGGATTATGGTGTTTCTCACACGGTCTCGCAGACTTTTTCCGGCATTGGCTCGCAAAGTTCGCATCTCTGTTGTTGTATAAAAAAATGTTGGTATAAATATGACAAATATTAGAGAGCACTTAAAATTCATAAGAGAGCAATTGAATAACATACAAAAGAAATTAAAATTAGCCACATGAACATATCTCACTAAAAACATCGAATACTATATGACACTGAAGGACCCACTGTCCACTCGGATACCGCAGATGTCTGGAGACTTCCATTTATCTGAAATTCTTCACTTGAGTCAATTTTTCCCTTCTCTCTTGGCTTTATTTTAATTGCTAGTAGAACTTAAGCCATCAAAATGAAGTTTCAAAAGTCTTTGATAAATAAAAAATAGAGCACAATATTCAATTTATTGGCATGAAGAGGACAATTCGCTGGCTAGCCCACTTGTTGAATGTGCCATAATGGTATACTAGTAAGAAAAAAGCAAATTATGGAAAAAATGATAACACCATTTCTAGATTTAGAGCGCTGTGTGTAGATATTCCAATTTGCTTATGTGTATCTGCTGTCTTCATATAAGGAACCTAGTTTTTCGTAAATGAGGTTGATTATAGAAACAAAACATTTAAGGTAGTATGCCCTTGTGTCTGGTTATAATGTTATACAAAAACAATGATTGAATGTTTTAAGTAAAATATAAATATATGTAAAATACCTTATGTATGTAATGACTTTTGAGTCGGAGTATCTGGGGAATTGTTGTCATCAGCGGTCCCCGTGGACTGATCCTGGTCTCTCACTGTTTGGCAATACATGATCACTTGCATTTGAGCAGGGGATGGAGAGATGTACTTGAAGGCATGGCTCTCTCGATAATAGCATCCTTGGGAGCATAGCAACATTGGGTATTGGTTGTGTGTTTTACTGGGCTTTGTAACTCATACTTGATTAGTGGTTTTGATTTCTAGTAATTTATGATTTTTAGTTTTTTAATTTTAATGAACTTTAAAAAAAAAATAACTTTTGCTTTAGACTATGCCATTTCTGGTAAGTGTGAAATCTGTGCTGGTCCACATGTTGAGTATATTAATAATTGTTAATATGTTATCTTATGACTGTTTGGTTCTCTAAGATTATAAAAATAAAAATAAAATAAAATATATCTTATTATTACATTAAAATATACATTCCTTGACGAATTCTGATAACATGAGATCTGTAAGGTAGGTACAATAACATTATTTAGATGTTTCTTGATTTTGATAAATAGTTGCTTACATATTTCTCATGAAAGCAGAATAAAACATTGAAAGAGGGTGATGAATATCTTTCAGATGATATTTATAATAAGATGTAAGGGTGACCAATTCGAAAGAAAGGTTAATGTCGTTTTTCAGAAATTAATTTTAGGTTAACAATTTAGAATAAACGAATTGATAAATTTTGAATCATATTCAATTATTCTCTCAACGAATACTTGAGTTATAAAAAAATATTTTTTTCGGTTTTAAAAAACTTGAAAAATATTCATACACATTAATAAAAAGCTGGATCGAAGTTTGTAAAAATATAACATCATCACGTAAGCTCTCAAAGTTTGTATTTATTGAATTTTACCATACTTCACTTTATATCAAAATATGGAATTCTATAACCTTAACACCGACACAGTGAATTTAAAATATATTATGTAAACATTAATTTACTATTTCAGTTCAGTGACGAGCTATGTTACCCATCTTGGACGCCTTAAATTTTATTGGTATGGGAGGAACGAAAATCATGTTAATTACACGTGGTTAGCCTGTTTGCAGGAGAGAGATGCCTTGATGGAATGGAATAAATAAAAAAAATGTTGGTTAAAGTTTTTAGTAGCACGAAGAGAATGGATTTTATATTTACAACATGTCATCGGGCTATTTGTTACCCCAACTGTAAACATGCAGTAATGCTATTGATTTAAGTTTTCCGCTTTATACGTTTTAATAAATATCAGTAACGCTCAGTATATAAGGAAATTCTATATTTTCTTTTATATATCCGGTATCTTTTAGTAAATTTGATTCCCGTCAGTATGGGTATTTGAGCAAATTCAATTGAGACACATAATAAATCTGAAAGCGTTCATCCATATTTGATTGGATTTGTAGGAAAAGATCAGGAAACACTTCATGTTACCAATTTTAAAAGTAAGTAAATTTCTGTCCAAAGAATACGTCTCCCACTCTTCTCTGTAATTCTTCGAGTGTCCCGAGAAAGACGGTAATTGTAAATGATTGCATAAAACAGGTAACATCTTCAATTCAATGACAATTCATACCACTTGCCCTGAATGATTTTAACTTATACCAGCTTGAAGAAGATGACTTTCATGTTTTCTTGACGTGCAATTTTTTTTATTGGCTGCTCCACTTATACGAAATGCTGTTATTATATGAATGAATATAATTGGCATCAATATTAATAAACAATTGTAAGACCAAATTCATTTTCAAATATTTTTATTGTGGAATGAATATTCCTTTTACAAAGTTGATAATTTCTGTAGAAATATACAGTGAAACGTGATTCATTTCCTCAAATTTTGAACAGGACTCGTGTTTTGATAGTTAGTTTCACTGTCACTGTATATATGCTCATAACAAAATAAAATAAAATTAACCAAGAGACCAATGAAGTAATTAAACAAATGTGTAATATCTGATACTTTTAAAAAACTTTTATGTTGAAAGTGTTAGAGAGTATAACTCAAGATATTTATTCAAGCTATCCTTGACACATTTGAAAATTCAGATAACTAGTTTTATCACCTTTTATGTAAGTCATTATTTATTTACAATGTAAATGGTTTTCGCCTTTTACAAAAATAATTAAACAATACACTTCACATTTGTTACCTAATTGATTAATTGTACAAGTTTCTGCATATTTGTCTCAAATCACCTATTACTCTCCTTCAGGATATTTTGTCATGATTTATTAATTATCTAAATAAATAAAACATTAGTAAAACAAAACATTTGCTTTCGCTATGGAATTTTACTAGCTAAACACCAACATAGTAAATATATATGTATATTATCTCAAAACTATTGATTTTGAAATGTCTAGCATTGAGCTCACGTAATAATGTGATTGTATTTATAAATATAGACAACTTTTTTACTTAATTTAATTTAGAATATTGAGAATACATATAGCCTACCGATCGGGTGAAAATACCTAATATCGAGAATATTATTTGCAAACTAATGTAGTCACAGTTATTCGCTTGATGCTAATGTGTGCATGCTAATGGGATGATCTGTTATATGTTGTACGCAAGTATATACATAAAAGGTAAGTAAGCATATACATACAATGTTCTTCAACGTTATGTGATTCATTGTACCCAAAATATGACCCTCGTAAGAAAATATGTCTACGTGAAAATGAATTACTTTGTATGCAAAAGAGAAAATTGGCTTTTGTGTTTACACTCCTAAGCTAACAGGAATACCATTTGCTATAGAAAAAACAGTTAAATTGGTATCTGTTACATTCGCTGTTAAAATAACTGATTTAATAACTTATTACATGTTTTTGCTTGTCTTTTGCAAATTATTTCTTAAATATTCTCAGTTGCAATCAGATTTGTAGTCTATGAAAAACGTGGTGACATGAGTGTTTAACTTTTACTCAGAAAATTAGATCAATAAAATCCTTTCGCTCTATGGAGTCCTTAGTAAAGAGTAGTTCACTCATATTTTCTATTATTTTTCTAGTGTCCTGTAAAAGTGAGGTGTTCGTAAAACTTCACGCATGTTAAAATCTGTGATGTGGGATTCAGTGCTGAGGTATGCCATCCACCCTAAAACTCTTTCTTTTTATTGACATGGACAGGACAATCTGAATGTTTATTACGTGCCATTAATTCTTTATTCTTTATTCTCCAACATCTCCCGTAGGTCCTTTACAGGACACTTGGGTTTATCAACATTACAATAATACAAAAGAAGGAAAAAAAACATCAATACAACAGAAAGAGCACAGTAAAGCACAACATACAAGAAAAAATTGAAAAGTCAAGACACAACAATAAACAAACATAAATACATACATAAATTCTTTTTTTCAGTACTAAAAGGATATAAAAGGTCCCTTTAACACAAACCGGCTACCCCATTTGTGTGATGTTATAGAAGTAATTTTTTATTAGGAAATGTACATAGTTTACACAAAAAAAACTTATCTAATATAATTAATTAAGAAGCTTGGATTTTAAAAGTTCGTAGTGTAATTGAACTTGTTATTTTCTCCTATTCTTTAACAAGCTTTATTCTTTAATAATATCACCTTATAAATATGATACAAGTATCTATTGATTTTGTGTACAAGTACTGGCTAGCTCTTTTTTTGTTGTTTCAATACATCACATAACAATCCTGTTCAAATAATGTAACTAGACAATTTGATAAAAAGAAATAGCATGTCTAATTCAATTTATTTGAGAGAACTACCCATCAGAAACAACTATCAAAATGTTTGTTGCCTAACATTGTTGGACTCCATTTCACTATGGAATTTTATAAAGTAAAGAAATGTATCACTCTATTTTTCACATGATTGGTATATTGAGTAATAATAACGTTTTCTAACGAGTAAGGTCAGATTTATAATTTGGCGGATTATATAATGAGTATATAACAATTAGTACGTATTGATCAAAAACAAGTTCGATCCATAGATCTTGTCTAGACTCAGTATGCATTGTAATCGAGATGTTTTCACTGTCAAAGTACATAATACTAGTCGCTCTTGTCGGCTGTCACGTCTCTAATAAAAATATATAAAAATCTGGTACTCCTGAATTTTATTTGCCGATTTATTTTAATAACAATGAGCTAGTCACAAGGACAATCTTACTGAAAGATAACTGTAACTATCCAAAATAACATGGTGAAATTCGGGAATAAACTGTATTGTAATGTGATAACATAAGGGAGTGGACTGGCATCCGAAGTGTGAAAGAGCTGTTCCGAGCACCGCACGGCAGGGACAAGCTCACCGAGGTGATCGCAAACGTTGGGGGGACCTTACAAGGCACTTAAAGAAGAAGAAGTATTATGATGACAGCTTCAACCATTTACATTTTGAAATAAAACTAAATCAACTATGTAATCATCTCGTAATCTTAGTAATTATGTTCAAACCTAATGTACTAATCTACTACAAACATTAATAACAAAAGGTGTACTTTTACTTACTAAACCTAAAATAAATACATGCTGTTCTCGAATTTGGCCATTTGCTATTCTACGCTAGTTCTTTCGTTGATGAATATCGGCTTGATGCGCCTTATCCAAATTGTTAAAAAAAAATAAGAAACCATTTTTGAATGAAAAATAATAAAAACACTTCTCATCGATTTCAAGAAAGCTACTTTCTCGCGATCTTGTATATAATGACAGACGATTTCAACACAATTCCGCGAAGTCGAGTAATTATTGTTAAAACGACGTCAAAACACCAATTTTCAAATTAAACACAATTTCACATGTTCTTCAAATCGCCACTTGTTTTCAATTCAATTTAGCGCTAGCGTCGCATTTCGAGAGGACTATTTTGGGATTTTACGATTCTAAGATTGGAATCGAGTGTCGAGAGTAACTCCCGCAAGTTTCAGTGAAAGTACTCACTGAAACCATCAAAAACTAAATCTACGAGTATAATGTTGGGTTGAAAAATTACTGTGTAATTCATCTAAATATTCGAGTATCTACTACTACTATGCATCTGCATAGTAGTGGCTCATTAGAGGTATCGGCGTATAAAATTGAGACGTAAAAAAAGATCCATACACAAGATAGCAGCAGGTTGTGTGTGGCGATACTAAAATATTCTCAAAAATGGGGAGATCATGAAACATTTCAAACTCGTATACCAATTTACCACATATGTAATAGTACATGCACGAGTACTCACACCCCACTAATGGTTGGCAATTCCCAAATATCTCAGGTTAGTAAATTCAGGTACCTGGGAGCAACCATAATGTCAGAGGGTGATCTCCGGTCGGAATTACCAATCCGCATAGGAGCAGCTAGCGGGGCTTTCAACAACATGAACAAAGTTTGGAAGGCGTCTGGACTCAGCATCAGGACAAAATGTCGCTTGTTCAATGCGTGCATCATCCCAATTCTTCTATATGGCTGCGAGTCTTGGCACTTAACCAAGGCTCAAGAGCGGAAGATACTAAGCTTTGAAAACAAGTGTCTTAGAAGGATTTTGGATGTCAGATGGTATGAACATGTTACAAATGATGCTGTGCGCCGGCGCACTAAAAGTAGAGTCTAAAATTACGATTTAATAATAATAGCAAAATGTTATTACATTAATACGAGTAATGTCATTTTATCTGAAGAGAAATTTTGCATTAAAATTTGATGAATTTGTGTTATAAGTAAGGTATTTTTGATAACAATCACTTTAGCAGGTACATATTAATTTTATTTTAGTTATTTACTTTAATTTTTTTCTCATTGAATTAATTTAAAGGGTCTCACTATCTCCTGTAAATTTTTGAGAGTTCATTTAATTTTTTTTAAGATATGTCTGGGTTTTGTTATAAACCCAAATACAACCTTATACACCTTTCACCATTCAATTCAGCGATGAGGTGCTATTTTTTGGCAAAAAGAGGACTTGAAGAACTTGCATGTTCATTACATGTAGTTAGTCCGTTAACTACCCTATTTGCGGGATATGCCATGACGGTATTATAATAATAATATTGACCATTTGTATATGATGTCGTTTAATGGTCTGTGTCCGTCACGAGGGCGCCGTGACTTCTCCTGAACAGCAATGTATGCTTCTTCAGAAGTGATCGTAAAACGTGTCTTGCCGCTTGGTCAGCGCCAAGACACATTGACACATCTTTACTCTTTATTCATTCTAATCATCCATAGGCCATTGATTTAGGACTTGGAATCGTCAGGCAATAACATACATATTTTTTACAAACAATAAAACAATCACCACGTAAACAAAGAAATAGGAAGATTTTTTTCGAGTGTTAAAAGGCCCCAAATAACTTCTTGTCAGTGTATGTAAAAAAATAAATAAACAAATTGATCAATCCCAAACAGGCTTAACAGTCCTATTTAGCAAATTTAACACACAAATTACCATATAAGGCTTAGAAAAGGCAATGTCACCTCATTTGGTAGTGCACCGGACGAGACTTGAATCCGCAATCCCATCTTGTCGCGAGATGTGCTTTGTCCAATTAAACTACCGGATGACTTACCAGAGGCTCCGATATTCTCTTTTATTAATTTCATTAGGGTTCATAAGAGAGAATATCGGAGCCATCGATATTGTAAAAGGCTTTTCCAACAAGATATCTTTTCAATTCGCTGTAATATTCTACATAACCGAGTGCCTTAATATTACTGGACAATTTATTATACAAACATATACAAAGACAAATATAACTTTTTGAAACTTTAGTAAATCTATGTTCTAAGGGTCTTCTGAAGGTCTGAGGTCAGGGACGTATTAGATAGTTATGTTTTTATAGGAATAAAGTAGCCACTCATATATGTATAAACTTGGCAATTTAAGTAGGTAACTCCCAGTTCACTGAAGGCAAACTTAGATGTTTCTCTGGGCTTCATATTCATTAGTTGGGTATTGTTCTTTTTTGTAATATAAATAGGTACCTACCAGTCAGTTGTCTTTCCTCAGAATTTCCTACATAGGTCATGATACTATGGAAATACGCAAAATAAACAAATTTGGTAGCGTCAAATCCACAAACTTCTTTAGTTTTCTAATAGCGTAGATTACAGAGCACATTTTTGTAGAAATAAATTCAATATGTGCCGACCATCAAATTTTTTTATCCATTGTTACACCCTCCCTAGCTGTCTGCAATCTTTGCTCACACAGTGACGCTATCACTAGGTCAGCATTTGTATTCTTTCTCAGACGGTTTTTGTTGTCGTCACATTAAGTACGAGACCGTTGGCACTGATTAGACAAACCGTTGTCATAGATTAATATATTATTATATTATTAGTTTTCTCATTCTAAAAAAATATACTTTTGTTATTATTTGAAAGTAAGTAGACATACAGAATTTTATAATTTAAATTGCATGTATTTCCATTTTCAGTAGAGAATTTGAACATTGTACAGCGTGCTAGAAAATATACCAACGATGCGTGCGCATACCAGTATGCGAGTAAAATTTACCGCCTAACATCTTTCTTTACAAAATGTTGAAATATACTCACCGACCCATCTACGACAAAGTGCAGAACGTTGCCAGTACATTTCTCGCTCTTCTACTGATGGGTTGCAGAGGTGCGTTGCGTCTGTAACCGCAACGGAAAAGTTTGAAAAGTTTTAAAAAGTTCATTCTTACGGTTATAATTCACCTAGCAGTGTATTTTGAAGAAAATACTTGTGGTGAATAATTGTGGCTATTTTTAGTGACTCTTGTTTTATTGATGTTGCGTTAAAAAAATTGAGATTTAAATCAAAAATTATTCAAGAGGCTGCTGGTATGGTGAGTATTTTTTTATATATTGTACTTTTATATTTTTCAAACGTACCTACATATTTTTTTACATATTTGTTCCTTAAAATGACATCATAATTTTCACACCATTGTAAATTGTTCATTCTTATCCAATTAATACAATTACCTTATTTACATTTTACTCATTGACACCTAAATTGACCACACTAAATATTTGTTTTTGTTTTGACATTTTTCAAAAATTTGACTTTTCTCAGCTTCTATTGACACTGAATATTATTAATTCTACAACATCCATTTTTAAAGACTGTGTGCTACTTGACGTCCCATTTATTTTTGTTTGAAATAATCTCATAAATATTCTTTTATTGAAAATTTGACAATATAACCTACTATCGAATTGACTTGTGATCCACTGACTTTTTTTCCATTCATAACTTATGCTGTGATACTGATAGTTGTGTTGTTCTTTTTTTGTTTTTTTTTTATTTTTTATTATGATTGTTGTGTCTTAATATTCTACACTTGTATATACATCATATGAACTATGTATGTAAATGTATAACAACATGTAAAAGGCTAGCGCCGTGAATTGTTAATAAATAAATAAATATTCTAAATTACGATTCCTAAGAAATTTTGACCATAATTGATATTGCAAAAAAGTTGCATATTTTACTTTTTCTAATTGCAAAGGCTTTGTCTACCCATTTTGTGTGAAATTATTTATTAATTAATTTATTGATACATTAAACAGCGTAAAATACCTTTCTAGAAATGTTATGTAAGCTTTTGTATTGGAAAAATAAAAACTTAAAAAAAAAGTTTTACATAAATACAAACAAAGGTATACATTTGATTTATCTGTCTGATACATATTTTATGTAGTTACCAATTTAATTTTGTCCGGTACATGTAGGTACCTATCCAATCTCTTATATTTGTATCTCCTATAAATTAAATAATCGCTGAGTACTTTTAGTGAGATATAGTTTAATATTTTATCGAAACACATAATATAGGTAGGTATTAATGACTTTTCTACATAATTTTTTATATATAATTAATTATAAATTCAATATGACTTGTAACTGTCATTTTCTTAAAAAATCATAGTGCTCATAATGTAATGACGAAATTTTTAATCTAAATATCTATACCATCACGTCGTGTCTCAGGTGGGGTGGGTAGAGTCATGTTGACCTATCAGTTTCTTGCAGATGCACGCCGATATCTGTTACACAGCTTCTACTTATACATATTCAAATGTACGAGCACTATATACCTACCTACCTATTATATCTTCTATCCTTTGTCCTATTGTGCAATAGTTAGGTCAAGACCTCATAGGTTGGTGTGTGGGTATTTCAAATATTCTTATTTAGCGAATGTTGGTGTGACTCATTTGCCATCTTTTATTTATTTTTATCAAACAGATTTACTAAATGAAACATGCAAGTTATCCACTCTCAGTCAAAAATAAAATAAGACATTCAGGTTGTACATAATAATTTGTGATATCTTTACGATTTGTTTTTTGACACATAATATGTCACTATCACTGTGTCTTCAACTGAAATAATTTACCTACTAAAATAATATGTTTTCAAAAATAAATTGTACCTAGTAGGTACGATGTGAAAATTTTCTTTCATTAAATTTGTGTGACTACTACTTACTGCTAGCCTTCTTCTCCACACTGCTGAATAAAGGACTCTTCAAAACTTTTCGATCTCGAGCAACTCGACACCACTGTTTTCCCATCAACTGGACAATATCGTCGACCCATCTTTTTTGGGGTCTTCCAACACTTCTTTTGTCCTTCTACGGCCGCCATTCAAGAATTCTAGAAGTCACAAGACCAACTCATTGTCATTTCAGCTTGGACATTTTACCTACAATATCAACAACTTTTGTCGGATGGTTTCTTTTCTTATTGTGTCTCTCAAGCATTTTTCTCGCCTAGCATTTTATTCTCCATGGCATGCTGTGGGTACACACCTTAGTTTCCGTTTGTTCGCAAGTGTTAGCGTCATAGTCTCCAGCTCATATGTAGTCACCGGGCAGGACACACGAATCATTTCGCAAGGGTTTTGGGACCACAGATCACATTCAGAGTATAAGGCTCCTGATAAAAAAGGAAACTGAGTACAATAAGGAAATACAGTTAGCATTTGTTGACTATCGCAAAGCATTTGATTCTGTAAAAACGTGGGCAATATAAAATTTCACTAAACGACGCGAGAATAGACTCACGGTATACTTAATTTTTGAAATACATTTATGAAAATGCCACATTGGATGTTAAGCTGGTTGATGACCTCAAAACGAACAAGTTTAAAATAGAAAAAGGTATTCGACAAGGCGACACGATCTCACCAAAATTGTTCACTCAAGCTTTGGAAAATGTATTTAAAACAATAAATTGAGAGCGAATAGGCAAAAAAATAAATGGAAATTAAATTTGTGTATTGTGGATTATTATTCATGGATAATAAATAAAGGCTGAATCATTATAGGAAAGTTTTATCATATTTAGGTAATTGAATAGTATAAGTTTTGTTTACGTATAAAAATGTATGTATGTATTCTGAAATTCGAGGTCGTTTGCTGTCTTCAATGTAAAGCCCTTTAAATACGTTATGATTCTGTAATTAACTAATTAGTTTATTCTCTGAGGATCCTTTTGAACTAACGGGCTTGTGAAATTCTATCTTTATCTATGTGAGTACTGGTATTGTGTTACATACACGTATCATATGAAATGAAAAGCTACCCACGGCTACGGAGTAGTGATGTGAGAAGAAAAATTCTCCAAAGAAATTTCTCCGAGAATTTCTCCTCTGATGGAAGAGAAATTTCTCTCCATAATTTTTCTTAGTGGTATTATGACCTTTCGCCCAGTACACTTCGCAGCCAACCTGATTGATCTAAAAATTTGTGAGGCTGATTAAGGCCTAAATCAGAGGTTATTAACACTTTTTATCCATGTACGTACCTGCAATTTTTTTTAAACTTAAATGTGGGCATGTGGGGTGTCAAACATCAAAAATTTTCATCAGTTATTAGCACTTTTTTTATGTCAATACCTAACATTTTTTTGTTTCCATAATTAATTGTAGCCATATTGGTAATAAATTGTCTCAACATTTGTACATTGTTATTGATTGATTAAATAAAGTATTTATTATTATTATACTGTTAAATAAAAAATAAAAAAAAATCTCCTTAAATTCTCTACTTCGAGAAATTTACCGAGAAAATTCTCGGTAAATTTCTCCAAAAATTATTTCTTGAGAATTCCACAACACTACTACGGAGTGGGAAATTGTAAGTCTTACATTAATTATTATCATCTTTTGTGTTTATTGTATATGAATAATTGCTGCAAGACTAATTATACAGGGATTAAAATTTCACACTACAATAAAACATACTGGTATTAAAAAATTAAAAAAAAAGTTATTTCGTGTTTCTCTATGAGAATTTATTGTTTTTCTTGTTTATTAATTAATACCTATATTTTGCTAACAATGTTTTCTTACGCAACATTCACCGTTTTAAATTTGTATTATGTAAGTACATAATTGTATTATTATTTAATTCAAAGCCGTGTGTTTAAATAAGAAAATACAGGTCGCATATACTGGCAGGAGACGATAAAATCGTTAATAATTATTGAGGATGGGTTTATTACTTATTGGTGATATATATGGAGGATTAATGTTATCAATAATTAATTACTTACCGTTGATTCATAGGTATAATATACTTTATCTACAGCTACAGGAGTTAATAAAATGTCTGCAGTAATTTTACGGGCTGGCGAATAGATCGTTCAATGTGCAGACAGGTGTTCGAAAAAATTAAGACATTTTACATCTCAAATTCAGCGATGAGGTTTGCCATACATTCTGTATTTTTTGTTGGCACAGAGAAGACGGCTTGTATGTTTATTACATGCAGTTGGTCTGCTGGCTACCCCACCTGTGAGATATGCCATGATGGTGTAGTAGTCGCAATAAATTCAATTGGATAAACGATATATTCTAACTACATATAAGAAAACCTATGAGGATTTAGTAAAAAGGAGGAATGTCTTTTGCTAAGTGGATTGAACTGGAATTTCGAATACAATAAAAATGGTAGCACACAGATGCATAGCTCGTGCCATGCATGCAGTAGAATACATTTGAAAGATATGAATAAAGAAAGAATGTGAAATGAAATACCACGGGATCTCGTTGTTAACAACCAAATACGGAGAAAGATTGAAAAGCTTCGAATGCACGAACACGAGAAAATATTCCATTTGGTGAAGTAACTGAAATTAATGGACGTAATTTTTAAAGCCCATATGTAATAATAAATACGAGATTTTAAATTGCATTTGTATGATAAAAGTTGCATTATTTCCAGATATTTCATCAATTAGACACCTCCAGGTGTTGTTTTTTTTCCTATTACTTTTGAGGGAAAATCATCGGTCAATAGTAGTATTCCATATTTATTATTGACAAGTACTATAAACATATTTTTTATTTTTATTATTATTTGTTTTGTTTTACTTGTGGCAAACAACTTCTTGTTTATTTTTCAACATTAAAATTATAGTTGTCCAGGTACCATGTATATTGTTCCGTCGGCCCGGGCGTCCCTCTTTCACAATACACCTATGACAATGATATCAGAGCTCAGGGAATGTCGTGGAAAGAGGTGACGCAATTGGCGCAGAGACGCTCTGAATGGAGGAGGCTGGTTTCTGCCCTGTGCTCCCGAGAGGAGCGTTGAGGGCGATATGATGATGACCATGTATGTTGTACAATCAACTCATTTCCAAACTGTTAAATGGATGTATTTTTATAAATAAACTGCATATCGATTATCTCCTCTGTGTTACATAAAAATTTGGAATACCTACATTCTATTTAAAAAAAAAAAAATTTAATGACTGAAAATTGGCTTAAATTTATTTTTCAGTACTTTCAATGTGAGTTTGATTGGAATTCAATCCGATGAAAACATAGACACCCAAATCTTTGAATCGGATGGAGAAGTTTGAAAACCTTATATTTTTGTAGTAGGCAATATAATTATTAGATATATATTATTATTTCATAATTTCAGTTTTCTGCTAAAAACAGTGATTTGAAATGTCAGTTGTAATATTTAAGATTACGTAAATACTTTTCAAATAGATTTGGTATTCAAGGATATATTATAAATAGTATAGATTCAACGGTCAATTTTTCTGCTAGTTGGCTACATATACAGCCCCTCCTACAGATCAAACTTGAAGTGATGGAGAAGGCACTCAGATTAAATTAAATATAAATGAATATGTCTGAACAGTAAAACAAAAGATTCAAACATAGCGTGTTGTATTGGTGTAAATAACGTATGTATTTCAATTTGTTCAGTGGAGGACCCAGCAAAGAGCTGGTTTCCCATTTTTTTCCGTAAGTTTTTGAGTGTCCTATAAAAAATAAGATATTTTGTATATTGAATTCAGCGATGAGGTTTGTCATCCATCCTTAATGTCTTATTTTTTGTTGTCGTCGAAAAGATAGCTTGCATGTTATAACATGCAGTTAGTCTGCTGGCTACCCCAAACGTAAGGTATGTCGTAATAGTATAGTAGTAGTAGCAGCATATTTCAAAAATTTAATAAATTATATCAAGGCGAGTCAAATTAATTAAATTGGCGATACTGGATGATCAAATCACTTGCTATAACTATATTATATTACTGCAACACTACGTATTGTTCATTTAGATGACATTAAGTTGCATCCAATAGTAAAGCATATAATGGGGTGTTCACATTTGGCGAATATCGCCTGGCGAATTTTGTTTGCACAAAAAACAAAATTCGCCGGACACCCATCGATCGTCACACCTGTTCACACAGTCCACCGATATAGATACGATCTGTCAGATGCGTTTTGATTTTCGTCATTGCATATTCAAAAAGGGACATGTGAATTCATAAATGTTTTGACATTTCTAGAATAAACTGCTTATAATGACATCATAACCATTTTATAAAGTGATTCTTAGTATCAAATATTAAAATTCAATACTTAAATAATAATATCACATGCCAATAAAAAGTCCAAACTACAATTTTAATGCCCTAATGAACAGTTTCAAAAGAGTATGCCTCAATAAAAATGTGCGCACATGTCTCTTTTTGAATATGCAACGACGTTTTGTTATTGTTTTCAAAATAGCGGACGACGAGATGGAGACAGCAAAGTGTTTATTTTTAGTCTAAAGTGTTGTACCTAGTTGAGTTTATAAGGGGCCTTTTAATAAAGGAAACAAACGCCACAAACCTACAACATAATAGCTGTCACGAAGCGGGATACATTATAAGATTTATAGGTTATAAAGTTTTTTACCATGAACACGTACATCACATCTACGCATGCGCGAATCGCTCCACCAAATTAAAAAGTTGAAAGGTGGTCAAATTGAGACGATATCGTTTTCACTAGTTTTTATCGTTTCAGACTAGCTGTCATTTTGTTCACACTGTTCAAATGGCTGACGATATTTTGGTTTCCTGGCGATATTTGTCAAATGTGAACACCACACTAAAGATGTGGTCGGCAGACTTGTGGTTATATCTCGGATTTCCGAATGAACAATTCTACATCTTACCGCTGATCTACCTCACAATCAAGTTATTGCTTTAAGTGGGGGTGTTCAGTTTTAAGTACTAGCTAACTATTTCTATTTATAATTTTTATGTTAATAATTTTGTGAAAATTTATTACATTCAATTCAGGTCTTAACATCTCTCTATGCGAAGGAGGATTGTAACCCTCTTACCCTAATATCCCGAGAGAAACGTTGCAGAAAAATTTTAAGATAAAAGATCAACTACTTTATTTTTCTTGATTTTATTTAAGTTGCTTATATTAATTATATGGGGCTCACTTATTTAATAAACACGGGACAACTCACACTTCAGCTTGTTAAGGATTATCTTAATCGTTTCAATACATTTTATTCGTAGGTACTTACAACAGCAATTAGTGGTAATGAAAAGAAACTCTTATAATGTTGAAATTCAAATTATACCACTTCACAACTGTTCTTGACAAATTTAATAAATATTAAATCTCTTAGAAACCCGTGTTTGTAATGACCATTTTTAAATTATCACAAACGATTTTTTTTATTTTCATTATTATTATTATTTTCAATTGTTTTTGATCACCAAAGCTTTTTTTCTCCACTGATTTCATACTACACATTGTGCTTTACAAAAACTCACTACAATTTAGAATAACTGATGTACATAGTACGAGTACGTATGTGCATAGAACAACCTATATACTAGAGGGTTACTCCCGGGAATTCCCGCCCGGGAATTCCCGAGAAAAACCGCTAATTTTTATTTCCCGTTTCCCGGGAAAAAAACGAATCCTTTCTCGGGAAAAATACAAATTATTAGTCATGCAGATTGCCATACCGATACCGAAATCTTTGTTTAGTCAACTGTAATAGTCGTGATAAACTTGTAGAAACTGACGAATATTTTGATATGAAAATATGAAAAATAATATTAATTACCAATATAAGTGTTATACTTAAAAAAAAAAACATAATTATAGCTTCAATGTATTCGTTTGAAAGAAGCATAATTATTCTAAATATAATTCGAAATCGGAGGTGTGTTTGGCCGACAATGTATAAGAATCCTACAATTTTTCATGTTTTTTTTTTACATATTTCGAAAAGTTAGATAGTTTTTAAAAATATTAGTGCAGCCAACTGTCATTTTTTTTTGTTTTATTCATGGATATTAACCGATATAAAAAATCTTTTTTTGTCGAAATTTCTCATTTTTTAAAGTCAAAAATCTTTAAAAAGCTTTGCCAAAATCCATAACATTTTTTTGCTTGATAGGATGATCAAAAATTAAAAGTTTATATATTTTGTAAACAATTTTTATTTTGATATAACATAGAGTACCTAAATAAATCTCGTCAGTCAGCTATTTAGTTTTTTTTAAGCAAATTACTTATATTGGTAACAAAAATTTGATTTTTTTTTATCAAATCAAAATGTTTGCAAGTGTCAACAAGTTATGAGAGTATTTATACCAAATTTGTTGAAAATTGAATATTTATAAATATAATAATGAATTTCCCGGGATTCCCGGGAATCCCGGGAAATTCATTTTAAAATTTCCCGTTTCCCGGGAACAAAAATAATCCGGGAAAAGATACCCTCTACTATATACACTGTGGTACTGTGGTACATACGTAGAACTAAAGAGACTAGCTGAAAATATGGAGGAATGGAATAGAAAATCTAAACTCATTGCAATCCAATGGATTGTAACTCACTGTACTTACTTACTTTACTTTATATGTACATAGAAACTGCTTCAGAACAGACTCAAGTCTAAAGAGGCAGTAAATTTCATTTTTTATCATTCTTGTAAGACGTTGTAGGAATATGTGTTGTATATGTGTTATAAGGTATGTAAGATTAAATCTATAGTTAAAGTTAATATAAAATAAGAGAAGTGGTCTTTGCGGCAGGCGAGAGCTCCGTGCAGTAGACTATAGATATCGAAAATGAATAAAATAATAAATAAATATAATTAGATTTTTTTTTCCATTTCTATACAAGAATTTAGTTCGTTAATTACTTAGATTGGAATTTATTGATTAAGGAAAAGAGTGATGTTATGAATATTTGATTTGTCTGAGCCCCGCTAGGCTAAGACTATCACTGATTAGGGCAAGTTAGTCTAGAAGTGTGTAGTGTATTTGTGTCAACTGATTTACCCACATTTATATCCCACACGATTTTGAAAATAACGTAAATACAATATTTGACAAGTATTTCTTTTTAAATATATATACTTATAGTTTCCAGATGGTACTACTCACAAATTAAAGAATTCAATAAATGTATGAATAAATTCGTAAATCATAATGAAATATTTTAGAAATTAAATACGTATATAGATTTTCAATACAACTATTTACATTTTTTTTAATACATGAAGATTTTCATTTTCAATGTGTTTCGTAACAATTTTTATAATAATAATGTGACAATTAATAAAGCGCCATATTATAATATTATCACTTAATCGTTATCATCGCCCTCAACGCTCCTTTTGGGAGTACAGGGCAAAAACTAGACTCCTCTT
Organism: Athripsodes cinereus; assembly: GCA_947579605.1. NCBI lineage: Eukaryota > Metazoa > Arthropoda > Insecta > Trichoptera > Leptoceridae > Athripsodes > Athripsodes cinereus. The sequence continues at coordinate 28,591,478 of OX388306.1, read as the reverse complement.
TTCAGAGCGACTCTGCGTCATATGCGTCTTTCTTGTTAACCCTGTAAAGCCAATTCTTGTTTTTGAATATGCACTAGAGAAGCTTTGAAACTGTTTTAAAATGTGAATGAATGAAAATGTGGAATTCAAATGAAATAATAAAAAAAAACTTTAATAGAAAGTTTGAAAATTATACCTGGGTACCTACTCAGTTATCAGCATGAGGGTTCATGGGTTCATTAATTAGATGTTGATTATTTCATTACCCAATTTACTGGGAAAAACATGAGTGAAAATGAAATAGTTTATCATAAATAATGACGTAATGAATACATAACTCCAAAAAGTAATTCAGGTAACTGAGGAAAATAATGAAAAGATTTTTATTTATGTATTTTCACGTCGTCGCTAGATACGACGAGACGGGAATATGCCATTCGAAATAAATTATATTTCATTTTACTGCCGCCACTGTGGGAAGTACTTGGATCTTTAATTAACTATTAATGTTCTTAATCGGTATTAGTTCCTCGATTCTTATATGCATGATAATGTATTGAATTGAGAATAGAAACATTGTACCCACCAATTGGAAATCTTTAAATATAACTTGACGATCGATAACGAATTTATATTTGCACTTTTTATAGTTTGATGATAAGGTCATACAACATCATATCATAAAATAATATACTTATTTGATTTTGACACAAAACACTGCTAACTTCTCACAATTGATTTTATTTATATTATCGAGTACTTTCGTAAAGCTAAGTTAATAATAATAATAAAAAGATAATTTGTAATCGGCGCTGTTTAATGGTCCGTGACCATCTCAAGAGCGCCGTGGCTTTTTAGTTAAGTTGGAAGCATCTTCTAGGTCAAACATGAAGTTCATGTAACGCTGCTGCCACTGCAGAGGACTCTCCATCTTTATTGGTATCAGTTCTCTGCCTCAGGCCATCCCATATCTTGGTCATGGTGTCGTTCGTCTCTACGTTCTTGGGATGACTCTGGGGCCATCCACGAAGAGTGCAGATTTTCTTGATAGCCGACTCGAAGTATTTCTTTTCGAGCGTTCCACTTTGGTTGACATCAAAGAAAACGTTGGACACATAGAGAAGCTTCTTCTTACACAGATCTGAGATAGGCATCGTGGTAGACAAAACAGTATTTTTGTCTCTTTCACCCGCTGTGTTGTTGCGAGTAGTCGGTGTTGTTATCCTTCTCTGTAACACTACTGGACATACACTGATCACTACACGCTGGCACTTGTGAGACAATAGAGTGATTCCCGGAAGGGGATGATTTTTTTAACACGTGTTTTGGCAATAGAAGCGGGAATGCAACACAAAATGATGACTTGTTAAAGTTTTGAAGAGACAATCAACAGTAATGAATATTAATTTATTTCGAGTTTTGATGAAGTTTAAGAGATGATGAGATGCAAAAACTACGCGGTTTTGTAATGTTAGCGTGCACAAGAAAGTTCAGCACTATGGGACCGATATCTTTCGTAAAATCAAATTATTTAAATGAGCGGTTTGATTTGCGTGGCGGCAGCTAAACAGCGCGCAATCCACAACAGTGGAAAGTTAAGAGTATTTTGTGTTAATTATAAATATGTTAAAAATGACATTTCACAATATGAACACATAAAGCCTAGAATGCCCTAGATCATAAAATAATTTGTTAATTTATATAAGACACATTCATGCCTATAGGTTCACTATCTCATGTTGTCTTATTGCAGACATAATATAATTATTTTTATATACCAATTATTTGAATAACACTGAATGAATGTGCTATCTTGATTAGAATAGGAATGCGTAGACTAAGAAACAACAAAATATTTATGTAAGTTAAATCAAAATATTTTCAGTAATGTAAGATTTGGCGCTATTTACAAGTTATCAATATTTATATACTTTCAAGACTTTACCCAAGATTTATGAATCTAGAAATACGAGTAAGATTACATTCATTCGGTATTTCGAAATAAATGAGACGTCGCCTTTGTTTCGAATCAAAATTTGTAATGAGAATAGTGTTTTATGGTTTGTGTACACAGAGAGGAAAATATAAATTAGTTTCCCCTGTCAATTATTTTAGTACGCACTCGTATAATGTAGGTAGGTACTTACTGTTTATAGTAAAAAAATCATGGCTGTAAGAAAACTGTGCCATAAATCAGCAGCGTGTAGTTTCCATTCTGGGTACATACATACCTCCCCTTAATACTCGTACAAAGTAATTTGTATAAATGTACTAATGTCTAAAATATATATCTATTAAATTCAATCCCTAATACCAGTACCTGGTGCTGTCTGGGGTTAAAATGAAAAAAAAATAACCGTTAATTTTAATTAATGTACCTATTGTTATTTATTTACATTGTATAATATTTCATTATAAAACTTATTATTATGTTGTAACTAAGATGAAAGAAAGTATGTTCCTATATAAAATGATGCTTGTAAATGTCAAATTAATAATAATTATTACACACATTCTTAATTTAATAGTTATTCCTATTCACTGCTGAACAAAACTTCTACTGTCGCCGGCCATCATTGTACTGGGCTTTCTGTAACCTTTGTTTCTGTTTCTTATAATGTCAACAGACCATGATGAGTTACAGACAGTGGGAGAATTTGGGGATTTGTAGATGTAACTATGTTATGAAGTTTGTTCGAACGATAGTCGTTTTTCAATAAACAAGTATTGAAGTGACCCATAAGAAAAAAATAGCTATATTGAAGAACTAAAAACTCATAATAAAATATGATAAAAATTATAAAATATAAAATAATTAATACTTGCAACAAGATTCCAAAATTGCAACTACCGAAAAAAAATTATAATAAGGTAAACAATTTTCTTTGGTATGAGTAAATATTGTCTAAATGTAATATTCTTAATTGAAATTGCGATGTATTGGTAGCTCACATCCGTACTATTATTAACACGCATAAATTTATAACAATGAGAGAAAAGTTAAAATGCTCTACGTATAGTTTATTAAATTAAAAGTAAGTTAACAAGATAAACTCTACAAATCTAAAATCTTATTTGGCTATACATTAGTCTGATTACTGGATCCAGTATTTTTTTTGTATAAATGGTATTAAACACTATTTATCTGATTTACTTGGTCAGAAGTTTCACAAAGAATACTTAATTCAAGATTTCTCATAAAAGATACCATGACGATAGTTATAATATTATTTTTTTTATATGAATCTCATATTTCTAGTAGCCTCTATAATTAATTAATTAATTATTGCTATTAATATTTATACCTCTTGGAATTTGCGGCAAAGAAGAGGTAAGTCGCCCTTTTTTCGTTTCGGAGTGTCCAGTAAAAGGCACGTATTCGTTATGCATTGCTTTAAAGATATTAAACATCTTCAGTAGAGCAAAGATTTTATGCTACTTAACCTGAATGTCTAAAATTTATTTGGCAGGGAGAAGATAAAGTGCCTATTTATTAAATTCAATTCGTTCACTAGCTCATCTACCTGTTGAAAGTGACATGATGGTTTATGTGTTGATATTTAAAGCTCATTGAAAACTTATAATATTATTCGCATTAAATTATCTAATATATAAAAGGAAGACGTGTGTGTTACAACACTTATAACTCAAGAATGGCTGTACCAATTTGAATGATCTCTGATTTGTTGGATTCTTCTCCGCCCGGATTAAACTATAGGCTATTAAAACATCTTACAAATTCACGGGAAGAAACAATATGAAGAAAATTATTTACGCCATACATTTTTAATTTCAATAAAAAATGCAATGTGGAGAATTATACAAAATCAACAATGAAGTTTTTTTTATAGACTGGCCTATTTATATGATAATTTTTCTATACGTTCTCAAATTAGAATCGTTATCCATACAATTTAACATCTGTAGTTCTGATATTTCAATTTTTAAAAAATCATGGAAAGAATTTTTATAAATTTTAAATGAATAGGTAAAATCTACCTGAATAAAAAATTAGTACCTACATAATTATATTACGTACTGCAGATAATTTATAAACAAATCTGAGTTAAGTATAATTGTTCAACATAAATTGTTCATGTCGGCCGGTGTGGCGCGGAGCTCTTTCCTTTGAGTCACGAGGTCCCGGGTTCGATTCCCGGACAGGGCAAAGTGAAGAATAACCTTTTTCAAATTGTCCTGGGTCTGGGTGTTACATATATATGTATATAGTGCATTGTATGTGTGTATCGTCGCGTTAGTACCCATAATCAAGATTCATCTAAGTTTGGGACTAGCTCGATGTGTGTGAATTGTCTATGTAAAAAAAATGAATGTAACTTTCGCAGTTTAGCGGCCCCACCCGTTGTCGAGTACTTTTTTTCCATAGAAAAGGTAATATTTTTGAAACTTGAGGAAATTGTTGCCATATGTAGAAATATTTTAATTTGCCGGCAAAAAAAATCCACTTCGAAAATTAATTTCCTAAAATTCCGTACATATTACTCGACAACGGGTGGGGCCGCTCAAGTTTCATAGTTGCGATTTTTTTTTCCTATAAAAGAATTTTTCAAAAATTTGGTGACAAAAAAATAATTCACCATATGGCAACAATTTCCTCAAGTTTCGAAAATATTACTTTTACATGGGAAAAAATACTCGACAACGGGTGGGGCCGCTAAACTGCGAAAGTTCCAAATGAATTATATTTTTTTACACTATACCTTCGATGACACACTTTGACAATTACGGGAGTTTGTAAAGAGATTAATAATATTAATCATTCATAAAGTCAGTGGGAGAGGGCAGAAGATAGGGCAGGTGTCGAACATGTGTTGAAAGGCTAGGTTTGGAGTGGCCAGAGGTCCTGGAAGCAGCGGTGGACAGTTATCTCTGGAGGAGATACTTAGGGGCAATGGGTCCCCGACCGAACTAGGACAAGGGGAAGAAGATGTATGTATGAAATCGTTCATTGATTCTTAGGCGGTACGAAGTTCGCCGGGCCAGCTAGTTTAAAATAAAATGAAAAGTGCATTACAAACACAATAAAAACAAATTATAATAGTATTATATATATCATTAAAATCTTTTTGATGACAAACTACATACAATCACGTTGAAATGTGATTAAAACATTTGAAAATCATATTTTACTCATTTGGTCCTATTTATATTTCCCGATCTATGAAGAAGCAAATACCCTGAATAAAAACCATTTGGCAACAGATGGCAAATCCGAATGGTAATGTATAGACGTCGATTGAGAGATTTCTGTGTAAATCTATCAATTGCTTACATTATAATATGAAGTAATAGGTACGTGAAGATTGTGTTAGTTTAGTGTACCGACTTTAATTAGACTAATAAATTTAAAGTAATCATAGTTGAGGAATTTCGCTGATTTGAAAACTTTGATTTTCAATAAACAATTTTGCTACGCAGTGCACCAAGTTGTACCCGTAAGGCAGAAGTCTTATCCTCATTTCAATAAGTTTTCGAGTGTAGGGTATTGTAAAAGGGTATTGTTTAAAAATATATATTAATATCTTAAATTCAGCGATGAAATATGCCACCCGTCCTGAATTTTATATTTTTTTTCCACAGAGAGGACAGTTTGCGTGTTTATGAAATGCGGTTGGTCTGCTGACTACCCCACCTGTGGTATATGACGTGATGGTATAGTTAGCCAAACGGTTTAATATTATTACGTACTTCTTGAGAATTACCGTGATAAGCTTAATGAAAACTCGAATATTGTAGTGCGTTAGCTTGTTATCTACAAGGCTCCCAGACTCTCTGTATATGCAAAATTTAACAGGCTAAGATGGGCCGGACATGTGCAGAGAATGCCGTCTTCACGGGTACCAAAAAGGATCCTTGAGGGACATCCGGGTGGGAAAAGAAAAGTTGGCAGACCTAGGCTGAGATGGGAGGATGAGGTGAGAAAAGACGCAAACCAACTCCTACAAGTTGTAAATTGGAAAACCGCAGCGGCAGACAGGAGGAGTTGGAGGCGAGGGCTGATGGAGGCCAAAGCTCGATATGAGCTGTAGGGCCATCGAAGAAGAAGAAGCTTGTTATCGAGGAGTAAAGAATCATTCATACAAATTGTATTATACAGCATTGTAAAGAGTTGATTTCACAAAGAGGATGGATGTTATACCAGAGTATACATATACATACTTTATAATACCTGTAAAGGATGTGAGGTTAAAACTGAGAGATCATGTGCGTAACAGTGCTATACGATTATGCGAGAGGAATGTTGAATGAAAGTTGGTATAATAAGAAGGATAAATGTAAATAAGCAACGATGGCTTAGGCGTGAGGAAAGAATGAATGAGGACAGAATTACCAAGAAGATATTTTTGGCTGAGAGGAATGGTGCTCGGAGACGTGGACATTCGAGGATCAATTTGCAAGATCATTTAAATCAAATCGTACAGGACGTTCACGTGTTGAGCACATAGAACAGGAGAGCATGCACGAGGAAGATAGAGGGAAGTGAAGCTCAATCCTTTCTGCCTACCCTGCGAGGGAAGCAGCGTGATGGTATGTATGTATGATATATTACCTTTAACGTTTGAAATTCATTCAATATGAAGAATTCAACTAATGGATGAATTTATATGGAATTTTATTCCAACAATTTGTTGAATAACTAAAATAGTTGGATGGTCAAGTTTCGAACTAAGACCACGAATATTTAAATTGGGAGACCTATGTAGGTTTGTATATTTTTTGCGCTTACATAACACCTTCTGTTTATATCGAAATCATATAAATTCTGTTACTTTGTCTATGTTTTTGTTAAGTGATTAACTTTTTTTGTTTTGTCAGTGGCACAATTCACTCGAATCGGGTGGATTGCCGTCACCAATTAGTAAAAATAATAATAACCTAGGTTTGAGTTATACTGTAATTATCTATTGGAAATTAACATACACATACTGCTTTTTGAAAAGACATACGTTTCGGGGTGTATTCGTACTACATACATTATACTAATGTTTCATCATTTTACTAAATAAAGAAACGATTAAGTAGGTACTTAACAATTTATAACATTTAGTCGGAGTGAGCACATTTATGAATGTTTAATAACCTTTTAGCCTTAAATGTTATCACCTCTAGAAGATTACATGATCACCTTTAATGAAACACGTGTTGGAAAATAAATTCATTCTGATTGTGAACGTGAGTAAATTTTCATTTCATTCCGTATCAGAAATTTCGAAACACCGCATGTAAGAGAACGATAGAGGAGGTTGTTACATGTTGTTATATTATTATATTTATTATGTATATATACCTAGAATGTACACAACGCATAATGTTTTAAAACACCTCCATCCTTTGCTGCAAAATTCTCAATTTTCTTCTTCACTTATTTCATACTACGTAGTTCAAGTTGTTTAGGGCACGATGGACTAATGGCATCGTTTATGTTCTGTCAAGTTGTATGTGGTCTCTCTCTTTATTTTTAAATTACATTTATGCTAGGTTGGTAACGTTATGTTATGAAACTAGATGTATTTTTTTTACTGAGAATAAGTAAATAATTCGATCCCAGGTGATGGCAAACTATACTTTCACGATACAAGTTGGTCTCTCTCTTTCTTTTTGAATTACATTTATGCAAGGTTGGTTACGTTATGTTATGAAACTTGATGTATTTTTTTTTACTGTGATATAAGTAAATAATTCGATCCCAGGTGATGGCAAACTATACTTTCACGATACAAGCTTTTAGCTTATTGTGAAAGCTGTATAAGATAAAACAATTTATAACAAAAACCCATATATATGTATCTTTTAAAAATATTTGAAACAAATCAGAATTATTTTAATTTTCGAAAAAACATGTTGGTAATAAAATAATCTAAGACTTTAGTATGGACTCTTTGAATCTATTTCTGTACAAAATATACTTTTTTCAGTTTTTTTTTTATATAAAGAAAAAAATAATAATTTCGTGCTATAGTTTTAATAAAAAACGAAAGATATTGAACTGCCACAAAGGATCATGAAAATATATCTGTAAAAAAATAACGGAAAAGAATAACCATTTAGATTTTAAAAAAACTGGCTGAACCATTTGAATTAACTAAAAAAATTAGTAATTCAAATTGCAGACTATAAAATATTCAAATAGCCACTAGTTTTATGTTCTAACCACTCGCACCGTTTTGGAGTAATTACTTTCGTTTGTCAATAAACGAGATCTTTTTACAAAACAAATTTGAAATATCAAAGGCAGTAACAATAAATTTATGGGTGGAATATATTTCCATGAAAAACGGAGTGAAAAATACGAAGAAAAGTTACGTTAAACGAAAACATAGTTCATACAATATGCACGAAGTATAAAAGGTGAAAACTAATTAACTTCGATTTGAACAAAAAACATCTAGTAATTCACAAGTTTTTGGTGAAGGTTTTAATATACCCTTTTCAAATATTTTATATATTTCAAAAGGACAATATTTCTTCATTTATTCATTAACGGAAAAAGCTTTTATTACATGTAAAATATGAATATTTTTTACGAAATAAATATTTTTTACATTAAAGATATCTTCTTCTTTACGTGTCTTGTTGAATCCCTTCTGGGAGAATTTTCGTCTACTTTAGACAGCATGAAATAGCTCCTCCATACCTTTCATCCCGGCCCATTGTCGAATGCTCTGAAGCCAGGAAAGTCACTTTTTTCCAACCACTCTACAGCAAAGATATTAAAAGTGAATAAAAATACATACACGAATAGAATATAAAAATATAAACCAAAATAGAAATAAAAATATTGATGATAAAATAAAATACAAAAATCTTATTCATTTCTGTTATGTGTACAAAATTTTGGTCATAAAATTGTCGAAAAATGATAAAATATATTTCATAGGCTTTGTCTAACAGTGTTAAATCATTTGGAAAACGTCAAAATGAGGGGAATATTCATAAAGCTTTGACTCTCATGAATTTTGAAATTTGATTTAAATATTTTTGTCGCAGAGAGTATTTGTCAAATAAATTAATTGGATTTGAACTCGAGTATTCATACCTTGGTCATAGTATAGCTCTGACACGAGATAATCATAGAGGAGAGTAGAGGAGAATAAGTGGTTTTGGATGGAAAATCTTAATAAATTCTTCATTAGCAATATTCCCCCATACCCAAAGCGGAAAATGTACGACCAACGTGTGCTGTCATTATTGATCCATGGGGCAGAAATTTTGACTTTAACCAAGTCGACTATCAAGAAATTCTAAGTAGTACAAAGGAAGCACGAAAAAGCAATGCTACGTTTAAAACTATCTGATCGCATTTGAAACACTAAAATATGCAGAAGATCTGGAGTAAGGATGTTGTCGAAAGAGTGGCAAGGTTTAAGTGGTCATGGGCTGGGCATGTTGCTAGACTTAAAGATCAAAAAGGGTAGTTGGAGTGCAGACCTCGTGAAGATAAAAGGAGTAGAGGAAGACCTCCCACATGTTGATCAGACGACATTAGAAGAATCGCTGGTGACTGGTTGTAGGAAGCTAAAGACAGAGATGCTTGGAGACATATGGGGGAGGCTTGTGTTCAGCAGAGATCAAGAATAGCTGATTAAGTAAGTTAATATGCTCATGTCTTGTCAAGAAAGTCCATAGTTTTACAAGCAATGCAAAATTTCATAAGATTGTATACTTCTGTAAAGTTTCACAGAAAAACATCACCAAAATAAAACTGTTGAAATAATCTATCTTTTTATATCGTGAAATCACGCACGATATAAAAGAAAGATTATTTCAACGTAGCAAGTTTTGTTTTTAGATCTTCTTTATATATAATGTAAGTACCTACACAGTATAATGTGATTTATAAACGGAGATTGAAATATTTGTAATATGTTTTGTTCTTAAAATCTTGGTGTATCAACGAAATATGCGTCGCTACTGTCACAATAAAAACTATTTTAATTATTGGAAGTAAATAAATGAATTTCTTGCAAAATGCCCTCACAAAAAAAATTGATGTGGGTAAATATTTACAAGACAGCCGAGTAGTATTATAAATAAATACTACTAAGTATATATTTTGTTCAGTATAATATTATCACATTCATACGGAGAATGTGACACATTTCTAATTACAAAAAGGTTTAACTCCATGTCCAAGTGAGATGTGAAATTGACCCCGTCAGTCGAGTCACGTCACCCGTAATAAATGTCTAAATTTATCAAGTGACGACAAACTGTGATGAAAATATTTTATGTATTTGAATTTGCAAAAAAATATTTTGCTTTTTTATGAAAAAGATAAAAATGGAGGACACAGCTCTTTATTCGTAATTTTACTAAAAAAACACCTATAAGTTGCAGGTACACTTTTAATTTATAATCATTTTTACTCTTTTTATATTGTGATAGATCGTACATTGTAATAATTATGTTTGAACCGCTCTTTTTTTCAATTATGCTCCATCCAATGTAATTGGTATTCTGACTACCCCACTTGTGAGAAGTTCCATGATGGCAAAGATTAATGTATTAAAGTCTCATAGGAAAAAATACGTAGACTTTAAGTAAGCTGATTTTGTGTATTTAAAATTGATATTTGTATTACGTTTGTACTTGTTTTCAGCTCAAAGGACGTCGCTAATTGCAAGTATAGGTTTACCAGCTCGAACAATATTCAAATCATCTAATATTTGATTATTTAAAATGAAGTTTTACAAAGTAAATGCCGATACAATTAATGAAATATTCAAATAATTTAAGCCAACATTATAACCAGAGAAGTACAAAAGTAAAAACCTCTTTTGAAGACGATTTTGTCTAATTCTAATTTACCTCAGAGAACCTTCAAACTAGATTCATCTTGTAAGGATGATTAAATTTTAATATCATTGATTCTTATGCAGATCACAAAATGAATTATTACACTTCAATATTCAAAAATGTCTGTTGGTGCATCAAGTTTATTATTTTTACATTTTTGTATCTTTGTTATTGTTCTTTTTTTCATATATCCAAACATGTAATAGGGCTGTGCTGTTTGTTTTTGTAAATAAATACATAAAACTTATACGGAAAAAAGTTTATCTCTATCGTAGTGAAGAAAAATAAATCTCAAAAGGACAAACTAAATAAAGTTTGTTACACTTAAAAATTAAGTGACTTTTCATTCCATTTCACACCCTCTACGATTGTCTTCAAGTCGTGAAATATGCGAACTGAATGAATTCACAGTTAATAAATTATCAAAGTTTTATACAATTTTATACGCACTGGTGCCTATCTTTGTTTTTTCCTTTTACACTATGAATACTTTTTTATTACAATGTGTTTCCGTGCGATGATTTTGATCGTATTATACAGATTAAGAAACGCACTGTTCTAGAATTTATTTGAATATACTCATATCTACTTACGTTTTATAATACATATAAGTTTATGTACATTGTAAAATTTTCTTAATGCGGGGATCTTCTCTAACTGTAAAATAAATTAAATGTCAAATACTGAGATGTGTAAATATTAACATAAAAAGCCATTTGATTTCCAATGGGATTTCAAAAGGTAAAGAATGTAATATGAAAAGGTATTGTTAGAGTCAAATTATGGTAAAACTTCCAGACTATATTACTTTTGAATATTGAATATTCTGTTATATAGTGTAGTGAATAAAAGTAGTTATATGGTAGTAAATAAAAGTTCCTAATGCCATAATAAAGAAACTAAATTCAATTAAAAATATTTTTTGTCAATAAAATTATCAGAATATTCTTTTCATCATAAACAGTATACAAAAGCAATTTGACATTGAGAGATGTATGTAAATGAAAACATATACCTTTATCACGTCGTATAATTTAGATATAATTATATGAAATGGGAAGAAAAAGATTTTTTAGAAAGAGTGAAAAAAATCTATGTGAATATAAAAAAATACAGATTCTCTGATTTGATTCAATTTACACAGTTTTCTATCACGCCCCACGAAGCTTTAGCGTGACATATCGAATAAGACAGCATTAATTAACTCAAAGTGTATAAAGAAATTCTTCACAGTGGTTTACATTCAGTCTAATCTATCTTAACAGTCACGATGTTGTTTAGTTTTGTGGTTAATGAAAACAATATTATTATTAAATAAGTATTTTTCTTCTCACGCACTCTAAGTTATTCATGGGGAAATATGAGAGATCGTGGATTAAAATAAGGCGTTTTCTGGTTGCCTTAGTTGTGGAAAAAACGGTAAACAGGTCGATCGATAACACGATAATATTTTAGTTGTATTTTTGTAAATTCACAGAAAAGAACTTCAATATATTTTGTAAAGGTACCTAACACAAGGTCCTTAATTCGATAAATTGAACGCAGTGGGCAATATATCCTGCATTTTATAATTGTAAAACGTTACCAAACTCTATTGAAGATCAAGGAATGTATAACTATTAAGAAAATTAATGTTGTGCAAGATTAGGTAAAGGGAAAAGGGTTTTTGACATTACAAAAAACCAAATAGATTTAGTGAAAAGAATATTTTCAATAGTTCTTAGTCGAGTATTAGGTACCTATTAAGTATACTTGTTGTACACCTCTTAATAATTTTATTAATTATAAGTGCGATTCTGGGTATAATTAATTTAAATTTGAAAAAAAAGAAAAATAATGAAAACACAATATTTCCTGGTAAGAAATATAACTTTTAAATAAATTTTCCAGGTAATGGTAAAAAATAAAAGTATTAAAAAAAGATTGTACCAAAAGCAATACATAGCATACGCACGGACAATTTACACTGACCCAGGTAAATTCAAAATAAGAAATGAAACTATGGGTTCGCAACGACATAAGTGTATCAGCTAATAACGATAAATTTGGAATTTACATTTTATTCCATTACGTAGTATTTTTCGGCGAAAAATATCATTGTTTGTATCACAGTTAGCTTTTAATGTTGCGATAAAGTGGTCTATTAATGATTCGGCACACGTATAGTAATAACGGTATCAATCAAAAATCTCGGTACGATAATGGATATTGGTTATTGGATTAAATTCATAGGTATATCTTTATGACGTTAATTTTTTTTTTTTAATATAATGAATTATTAGGATACCTAAGTAATAACATAAGTATATATGTTATAAAGTTACACAAATATTGTCACGCATAACATCAAAGACTAATCGCAGGCTTAGTAAAGTTAACTGAACGAGTAATATGCATTAAGTAATTAATCAAAGTTTGATACAACAAACTCTCTATTGACTAAATTAATAAAAAATGTTATCACCAAAATGATAATAGGTTTACCAAATAGATTACATAGAGTGGGAACGTGTTAACAAAAATGTGTTATTCTTAAAATCTTGTGTGTCGAGGGCAACCACAAAAGGATGAGAGAACGTATTGTTTTGTTTGAGAAGAAATAAAAGATATAAATGAAACGTGTTGAATCGTCAAGTAGAAGGAATTCAAAATTACGGTATATCTATAAGAAATGGTGTAGGTACAACTAGAAAGGTAAAAGTAACGCACTCGTATATTTTGTTGATTATTACTTGCGGTGGCGCTATACGGTGCGTAAATTCTAATAATACCTACACAGACATTTATAGAGTGAAAATAAGGACCATGATAACAAGCAGTAAGGACTACAACCTATTCTTATGATAATGTGAAATAGTGTCTACAATGACATGTAATTTCAAGGGGTGAGCAAACATAATGTAGGTGTAACGAAATATGTTCACAGAAGTCAAATGTACTAAAAGCTTCTCACAGAACAGTACGAGTATGTATGTAGACAAGTCTCGCACAATTCTTCAGGAAATTGTTTCTTTTTTATGTATTATATTTTTGTGCTCTGATAAGTCCTTTAGTAAATACAAGTCTAGATAAGGTAAAAGTACATGTTTAACGGAAGTTAGTTATTTTGTTAAAGAACTTCTTTTACGTTGTTTGAAATTTGATGGCTAAAACACACAGAGCAGCAATTTTTTTTATAGATAAATAACGTCAGTAACACTAGTACCATTTATGAATATTTGTCTTTTTGATTGGACGAAACAAAACAAAATAATATTTGGAAGAGTTTTCATGCACTTCTGTGTAACACTGTAATATCAGTTATTCTCGTGATAACGAATATGACAAGAAAATGGTAAACGGATGGAGAAGCTTCGGTCGAGGACTGAGGGCCTAGTTACTCATCACAGGTAGAGAAGAAGCAAAAGTTATTTTATCATATACTAGCTGGCCCGGCGAACTTCGTACCGCCTAAGAATCAATGAACGATTTCATACATACATCTTCTTCCCCTTGTCCTAGTTCGGTCGGGGACCCATTGCCCCTAAGTATCTCCTCCAGAGATAACTGTCCACCGCTGCTTCCAGGACCTCTGGCCACTCCAAACCTAGCCTTTCAACACATGTTCGACACCTGCCCTATCTTCTGCCCTCTCCCACTGACTTTATGAATGATTAATATTATTAATCTCTTTACAAACTCCCGTAATTGTCAAAGTGTGTCATCGAAGGTATAGTGTAAAAAAATATAATTCATTTGGAACTTTCGCAGTTTAGCGGCCCCACCCGTTGTCGAGTATTTTTTCCCATGTAAAAGTAATATTTTCGAAACTTGAGGAAATTGTTGCCATATGGTGAATTATTTTTTTGTCACCAAATTTTTGAAAAATTCTTTTATAGGAAAAAAAAATCGCAACTATGAAACTTGAGCGGCCCCACCCGTTGTCGAGTAATATGTACGGAATTTTAGGAAATTAATTTTCGAAGTGGATTTTTTTTGCCGGCAAATTAAAATATTTCTACATATGGCAACAATTTCCTCAAGTTTCAAAAATATTACCTTTTCTATGGAAAAAAAGTACTCGACAACGGGTGGGGCCGCTAAACTGCGAAAGTTACATTCATTTTTTTTACATAGACAATTCACACACATCGAGCTAGTCCCAAACTTAGATGAATCTTGATTATGGGTACTAACGCGACGATACACACATACAATGCACTATATACATATATATGTAACACCCAGACCCAGGACAATTTGAAAAAGGTTATTCTTCACTTTGCCCTGTCCGGGAATCGAACCCGGGACCTCGTGACTCAAAGGAAAGAGCTCCGCGCCACACCGGCCGACATGAACAATTTATGTTGAACAATTATACTTAACTCAGATTTGTTTATAAATTATCTGCAGTACGTAATATAATTATGTAGGTACTAATTTTTTATTCAGGTAGATTTTACCTATTCATTTAAAATTTATAAAAATTCTTTCCATGATTTTTTAAAAATTGAAATATCAGAACTACAGATGTTAAATTGTATGGATAACGATTCTAATTTGAGAACGTATAGAAAAATTATCATATAAATAGGCCAATCTATAAAAAAAACTTCATTGTTGATTTTGTATAATTCTCCATATTGCATTTTTTATTGAAATTAAAAATGTATGGCGTAAATAATTTTCTTTGTAATTTTTCTTCTCTGTCTGCAAATTTCACTACACAATCTTGCATCAGAACTACCTACATGAACACATTCTTATTTTCATCTTTAATAGCACAATTTTTGGTTCAATAATAATTTTCCATCTGCAAAAATAAAATACAATTTCAAATATAATCTGTGCACGTCCACATTTATGTGACAGACGATCTATCGATACATAAATATTAGTCGAATAATTCGGTTGTTACATGGCAATAGGTTGTATCTCGCATTTTTTGCGTTTTCAAGTTTGTTCCATAAAATGCTCAAAATAGTGTAATATTTGATGTGGCAAAAGGATATGTCTCTTTATAGTCAGAATAAAGAGAGAAAAGACGTCACTTATTGACATGTAGAAAGATTGTTTTCTTCAACATGGCAAAAAAACTCAAATATTTTTAAACTGCAAGAAATTATTTAGTGAATGTTACATACATCTTGTAGAAGAAATTATTAAGAGAATGTTACACCTATCTTGTAGGAATAATAATTACCTTCATTTTGATATATAATGCTCGAAATTTGGCTGAAATATCTGTTTTGCAAACTTTGTTTTTGCTCTCCTGTAAAATTATGTTTTAGTGAGATACAACCTATTGCCATGTAACTACCGAATTATAGTAAACAAATATTAGTACACATTTCGTTCATATTAGTTATAGTAATTTGGTTCTTAATATAGCAGAACCTACGGATTATTTTAGCACAATGCAACAGGCGACGTGGGGGCGCTAATAGCGTATGGACTCTCCATATTGTTTTTATTTTTGAAATTAAAAATGTATGGCGTAAATAATTTTCTTCATATTGTTTCTTCCCGTGAATTTGTAAGATGTTTTAATAGCCTATAGTTTAATCCGGGCGGAGAAGAATCCAACAAATCAGAGATCATTCAAATCGGTACAGCCATTCTTGAGTTATAAGTGTTGTAACACACACGTCTTCCTTTTATATATTAGATTATTTATTTTATGCTGATCATGTAAGTATAATGATGTGTATGATGAATCACTATCTCCGTCGGTTCTCAGATTCGTTACCATTATGCCTCGTTCTATAGTTCATCTGTTTCTATCTTGAACGATCCTCCGCTGTGTGCAGGACTTTATGTAGTGTGCTCTGTGTGATCTCTTTGATTTGGTCGCTCCATCTTGTTGGAACTCGGCCCATTTCATAGTTATTATTACTCTTTCCAGGTTCTCATATTCCCTCCTCGAATTTTATCTGAAACATTGCGAAACGCGTTGAATGCAAAATAAAACAAAATGAATAAACATTATTATGTTCAGGATTGTGATTCTTAGTCATAATACAGTTCATTATTGATAATGAACTGTTCTATGATTCTTTTATTATTGATTTTCTTCTTATTATTATTCTGGACATCGTTTTCCTCATCTAATAATCTTAATTGAGTTTTATTTTTCTACTACAATACATTCTATTCGATTGATTGAATTCTCTTTCGTAAGATCTTTCAAAAAATAGAAGAGATATACAAATATACCTACTTCCTCAAAACAGACTAAAGTCGAGCGAGGCAGTTATATTCAGTTTATGAAAAAAATGAGAATATATGAAAAAAATGGAAATAAATATTAACTTTGTGCATTCTGTGAATAATATTAATGGTTAAAAAAACGGGTTCAGGTTAAATGAAAAATTAACGTTCATGAATACCGTTAATTGGGATTTGGTAAAATTAAATGTCAGAAAACCCACGTTGCAAAGGTATCCCTAACTTGTTAGGTATGAGAGGAAAATACATAGGTTCCTATTTATTGTGAATGCGTAAAGTAAGAAAAAAAATAATCGATCACGTAAACAATTTACTTTTTTATATTGCCCACATGAATGGAAATCTTATAGTTTTTACCACACGAGTTGTAAAAAATATTACAAATATTTTTTCGTTAAATTTTTTACTTAAAAAACTTGTGCTGAAATATTTATTTTGTATGCGATTTGAAATAAATCTTCAAGATTCAATAAATTATCCTTCAAAATAATACAAGTTATAAAACAAAAATTGAAAAAAAATGTAACACATTGTTTTTTCTATCAAACATTTTTTTTAACGAAGTAATGAATAAATAGATTATCGTCGTTGCATATTCAAATTATAAAGGGACATGTGAATTCATAAATGTTTTGACATTTCCAGAATAAACTGCTCATAATGACATCATAACCATTTTATAAAGTGATTCTCAGTATCAAATATTAAAATTCAATACTTAAAGAATAATATCACATGCCAACAGAAAGTCCAAACTACAATTTTAATGCCTTAATGAACAGTTTTAAAAGAGTATGCCCAAATAAAAATGTGTGCACATGTCTCTTTTTGAATATGCAACGACGTTATAATAAAATAAGATAGATACGGCATTACAAATAGCAAAATGTTAAATTAGCAATAATTGATCATTATATTCCAAACATTTAAACATTTAAAGAAATGTTACAGAAAATGTTGACTGTTTTTCAAGGAATAATATCTAATTATGGATAAACAAGAAATAAACTAGGTTAACATTTCAATAACTTACTTGCGTATGTACGTGTAATCCATTTATAATATTTTAATTTTATAAGTAGACTTAGTAAGCAGATTTACTGTTCTGTAACAAGACTCAACTATTTTTTGTTGAAGAATAAGTGAAGTTCTTTACATTAGTATGATTATAAAAGTTATATAGTTTTTAATTTGATATATCTTCTACAAATCCCACAGATGAAAATATCTTTCATTAATCATGTTTCATTACGAGTAGAACTTATATGTATTTCTCAAATATCTCGTTACCAGAATGAAAAAAGTTTTCAGTGGATTATGTCTAATGAAAGATTTCAACCTATATTTAACTTTCACTTTTTTAATTATCAGCTTGACATACTTGCAGGTATTTAAATATCTCACACAAATAAGTTTGTTTCTCGAAAAGTTTATTCAAATAAACTTTCTAAAAAAATGTTCACAATGATCCGCCCCTTTATAAATGCGGATATGGATGGCAATGTAAAATATTATGAATTCAAATTTTGCATTAATTAGAAAAGATCGCGCCCTTGCGATAAACTTGTCGTCTGAGCATTGATTGTATTTAATATGTATAAAGTTGTTTGTTATCAAGGTACTGTGATGAATGAATATATAGATACATATGTAGCATATTTAAATTAAAACAATTAAATTATAATTTGTATGTTAAACAAAAACTATTTGAGTAGGTATATTTCACGGTAAGCTTGTGTCGTGAAAAGGGAGTTTGCCGGCACCTGGGATCGAGCCGCTGACCCCTTGTTCATGAGGCCGAGACTCTACCTCCAGGATACCAACGAATTAAACTATATACATATTTGAATATAGGTGTATTTTTTAAATCAGATTGACAATGTCCTTACAAGAGAAAAGACGTCTCTCTAGAAAATAAATCGCAAAGTATAATGAAACATTTGTTTTATTTATTTCATTTTTCATTGTATCAGATTATTTGGTTGGTTGGTAGAAATTGCCTAAAGGCAATAAACCCGCCATTTGTGTTATATTGTTTATTCCACAATAAAGATTATTTTATTTTATTTTTATTATATTTAAGTTCTTTTTCCATGAATCAGATTCACAATTATTCTAATAATAACTTAAACCATTATAATACTAATTATGTAAGATGTAATACTGCTTAAAATATTCAATGTTTGAGCTCGTTTGTACTCTGGAACGAATGGGTTACGATACGATATTAATGTTATTTGAAGGCCAATTAAATCATTATAAAGGTTTACTGCTATTCACTTAAATAATATTGTTGACATTTGCAAAGGTCTCTCCATACACTATTTACGCGGAATTGCTCTTCACAATAATAAGCAGTTAGTATAATCGTACAAAGCAATGAACCATTTTTTAAAAACCTTAGGGTAGTATTAACGTGTATACGAGTTTTGCAAGGAAAAATAAAATCCCTCAAATCATACGAAACACAAATCCTTTACAGTCGAACCAACGCGTAATTAATCAAAGAAATGTTATTTTTTTATGAAATATGTAGCTATTTATGATATTAGGTAAGCTATCGGGGTTTCACGCTCACCGATACCTTAGGACATCACGCTCACCGATACCTTAGGACAATATTAATATTCACTTGGAGATTCTGATAAATAATCAGACAGCATAGACATACATACATTGTTTATGTATATAAAAATTGCTTGAATTAATGAACGCGAAATTGAAGTAAAAGATACATAGAAAATGTGGAGGACGTTTTTGCTTAGCATAAGAATATAATGCCACCTGTTCAATGTCAGTGCCAACACTATATACCTAAAACTGATATTCTTGAAACCAAAACAAGATCTGAATGGGAGACGAATTTTCCGGTCATATACATATGATATCTTTTATGTATTTTTCTTCTGACTCGCTTTTTTATGACTCTTATTTTCATTTACCCTACTGAGATCGCCTTGGCCAAAAGCAGTTATGGTCTCAGTGCAAAGTGATATTTTTAAAATAATAATAATATTTATAAAGCATCTAAAAAATATGCTCCTTTTTATAAAAAATGTACTCTTTTTTATTAAAAATGTACTTACAAAAACGAATTAAAAAATGACCACATTGTCAATAGTACGAATGTCACTTATCAAGATATATATCATTTTAAAGCCAAAAAAATCTGAATATTTTGTATGCCGTAGAGAAAGGTTTGATAGTAAAATTTTCTGAATAAGGGAGGTTCATTTCTTATGCTCAAGAAAAAAGGTTGAAAAACAAATGAAAGAACTTATTTAAGTAATTGGGAGCTATTAAGAATGTATTTTTTTAAATTAAAACAAAATATTATTTTTATGAAATAATAACATATGCAGCCTAAGGGCTTGAGAGAAAAGACACCTTTTTTCAATTGTTAGATGAAAATTGTCATGACGAATTTTGTATGAATGTTTGTTTTATCTTGATATTTAAGCCAGTTTGGATACCCTGTTTTTAGTTTGATTATTTCTTGGATGTAAGAGCTTATGGCGATAAACTTTACTTACGAAAGATTTCCAGCAAAATTAAAAAAACAGTTTTCAAAGTTTTTTTTATATTTAATATCGTTTCTCAGTATTAAGTTGTTCAACCGTTAAAAAAACATGTAAATTTATTTATTATATAAGTAGTTATAAATTTTTTTCGGAATTTCAATAATTTAGCGGTTATACAATTGTTTTCCTTTCCCACAAGTCAACAAATGTGAATAAATATCCTTCGTAAGCTCTTTTTAGCTTCTAAGTAAAATTCGATTAAAGGGATTTTAAAAAAATATTCTTATTACTTTTACTTTGGACGAGTGAAATATTGTAATAAAAAATATTAAATGAAGATGTGTGAGTAGGCGTTAGAAGTTTAGTTTTACTCACAATACAATAGAAAATCTTTTTGACTACTTTATTTTCTAATTTCAACACAACGAATATTATAACAACAACTAATAAATATTAGTAGATAACTATTACTCTCGAAATTCTTACTTAATTTTAAGAATTTTGAGTAATTTGTTTGCCAAGGTTCTTCTCATGTTAGTTTGAAAGCTTGTCACTACATATTGTTGAAGGTGCTTTATTATATTATATTAAATTCTTGTGTTCTCAAAAAAACTCATTTTCGTTCCAATACAAGTATAAAGTCGTAATATATACAATTGTGCCACTTTAAAACATCACTTACCATTTCAACATTGATAAATCGAATATTTGAATATAAAAATCTTATTTCAGCATCGACATTTTCTTCATGTTAAAGTTCGTTTATATTCATCGTTTTGTATTTTCAATATATCCATATTTCATTAAGAATTTTTGACAATAATGCCTCAATGAAAATATTGATTGACATTGGAAGACACTCTTCTTCGAATTCCGCTTAAATGGTATTATACATTTTTCATATTGGGAGTTCCTAAATATTCACGTATTTAAAGTATGTATGTAATTATCTAAGGTATTATAGAAAACAGCGATTTTGTTCAAGTTTTTGCGTATGCTATACATATATATTAAGTGGAGGTATTCAGTAAACTTACAACTTTTTTGAAAATTATAAATGCACATATTAGTTTTAAACCTGTAGAAGCTATTCGTAATATTTGTCCTGTCATGATAATCTTCAAAACTTAGGCTTTACAACATATTGTTATGCAGACGATCGCATTTTCTTTAAATCATGCACCCCGGAATCCAAATCTGCTCTTGAGCAAGAAGTCGTTTCGTGCATAACGGACATTTCATCCTGGATGTCTAACAATATGCTTAAAATCAACCCCACCAAAACTGAATTTCTCTGGATAGCGTCTCCACGAAGACAACATCTCATAAACGCTGACCCTATTCGTGTACAAAACGTGGACATAGTCCCATCTAACCACGTTAAGTTCCTCGGAGCGTATCTTGATAACGCCCTTACGATGGAGAAACACATATCATCTACTGTTAGTAGTGGTTTCTATACTTTAAGGCAGCTCAAGAATATAAGGAAAAATATATCAACCGACGGAGCTAAAACCATAATTAACTCATTCGTCGTATCACGATTGGATTACTGCAATGGCATCCTCGCAAATCTTCCACAATATCAACTCCAGAGAATTCAGTCCGTTTTTAATGCGGCTGCACGTTTCATTTATCAACTGAATCGCTCTTCACACATATCTGCCACCCTTCAATCTCTTCACTGGCTCAGATGTCCGGAGAGAGTTGAATTTAAAGTGTGTTTGAAAGTATTTAAGGCACTTCATGCTATGGCCCCAGAATATATCATGGAACTCTGTGGTAGACAGGCGTTAAGTCATAGACAGACAACACTTAGGTCTTGTCAAGATATAACAACTAAATTGGAGGTGACCAGTACTGTATCGAAACCAGTGTAAGTGGAGCGTGCTTTTGCAATATCTGCACCTGTAGTCTGGAACAGGCTTCCACAAACGATCAGAGAAACGCAGGACATATCTCGTTTCAAGATCATCATCATCATCATCGCCCTCAACGCTCCTCTCGGGAGCACAGGGCAGAAACCAGCCTCCTCCATTCAGAGCGTCTCTGTGCCAATTGCGTCACCTCTTCCCACGACATTCCTTGCGCTCTGATATCGTTTCAAGAACCAACTGAAAACTTATCTATTCAAGAAATCTCACGGAATAATTCAAGCACAACCTTAGTTAGCAAAGAGCGCCCTTGAGGTGGATTTTTTTCACAAAACAGCGCTTTACAAATCATCCAAATAATAATAATAATAATATTAGGTAATTATAATTACATGTGTGAGTTTACCTGACTGAGAGCATGATATTCCACTAAAAGATTAATGGTACGATTAAGCATCATTTCCAGGTGTAATTTAAACTGTTTACATTACATTAAGCATTCAAATTATGATCGCAAAAAACCTGAATCTCACAAGATATTATATTGTTATAAAAAATATGCTCTACCTATGGAAATACTATTTTAAGGGTTATTGTTACTAAATAATATTTAGTTTGAAGCACGAACTATGTGATGTATATTTTTTAATAATAGCATTTATTCCCTTACTTCTAAATAATAAATATTAAATACATTTTTTTTAAGGAATACTTCATGACAAAACAATATACTTAATAACAATCCATTATTCGTACTGTATACACAGTAAGCGTACAAATAATATGTGATATTATCATATATTCATTGAGTTAATATCCATTGAAAATGTCAAGCACGTATGAAGCCATGAAGCTATATTATGTAGGTATTCTCTATGCCTACTCCACCTGGGTTTCGGCATGAGGGTATAGATAGTATTTATTAGATGAAATGATCAATTTTGTGTTTGTAGTATCTAAGCAAATTTGTATAACTCTTTAAGACAAATAGAGATCTTAAAATAATATTTTTCATGTACCTAGGCAATTTATTGTGCCATTAAACAACATTAATACATTACTACGTTTTCTTTACACGTTTCAATGCAATTAGTATCAGAATGTAAAAAAAAATTAAACAGGGAGA
The DNA here is from genome assembly GCA_947579605.1 of Athripsodes cinereus. Lineage (NCBI taxonomy): Eukaryota > Metazoa > Arthropoda > Insecta > Trichoptera > Leptoceridae > Athripsodes > Athripsodes cinereus. The sequence goes on along the minus strand of OX388306.1, from coordinate 28,567,953 downwards.
ATTATTTTTCCACCCATCCTTAATGTATTGATTTTATATTGGCACGGAGAGGACAGCTTGCACGTTTTTATATGCAACTGGTCTGCTGGCTACCTCACTTGTGGGATATGCCATGATTCGTTTTCCAAGATATACATGACTTAATCACGTGGATCAAAATGCCAAAGATGGCTGATGGTTTACCCCGCATGGGATACAACGCGAGAGTATATAGAGTATTAAAAGGTATAGATTCTAGAAAAGGAAGATGTATACAGTATACAATCACAGACATATCTACATATATCAGAATATTACGAGTATACCTATGTATTAAACTACTTCTATCGCGATTAGATAATACTAGAAGTATTTTTCGCCAATTCATCTAGCGACCATGTGTGAATGTTTGTGTGAATTAGATTTTAAAAACTTTATTTACATAGAGGTGATAAAACTTGGAATAAACACGTAAACATTCCAGTTGGATGACGATTGTTTTTATATTTATCAAAATAATCATAAAGTTTTTATACACACACGTGTTTTGGCTCATTCACACATCTATCTACATTTTATATCGTCACGTCATTTCCCATTAATGGAAAAATCAATGAAATTTAACACCACAAGCAGTACCTAAGTATAAAACAATATTTTTGTCTTAGATTGAAATAACGAGATGTTGCCCGATCTTTATGAAGTACGTATTTACATACATGGGTATCTATAGTTACGTTATTTTACATATACCTACCTTGAATAATACATATTTATTTATTTATTGTCTTCGAGGACACAAACAGTTTAACTTAATAATCAACATCACAAATCTCATCAACAAACAAAACAATAAGATCCCACAAATTACCAAAGCACATGACGAACAATTTGCTAGCAAACAATAACATAATATTCATTTTCGTTAATTAAAAATAAAAAGCAAAACAAAAACTATGCAAATTGATATCCAAACATTCAGTATATATATTTATATTAAATAATCGTATGTATACATATAAGTGATGTAACGAATTTGTGATTTTGGATATTCGCGAATATTGACTTGCTTAAATTTCTACAATTGCTCCAACATTCAAATTTCTACCCCCCCCCCCCTCCCGGCGCCAAATATTCAAAATGGTATAGGAATTTAAAATATTTCAAAACTCCTCGGTTTTCTTATAGAATATTTTCTTGCAGTACCTTTTCCTACAATGTACCGGGTAAGTATCCGGTACTTTTACCCAATATCCGATATTTTATTACCAAAATAATATTCGCAAAAATTCGCATAATTTTTTGCGAATACGAATGCGAATGCGAAAACGAATATTCATTGCATCACTTAGATATATTCTAATAAATGAAAGTGTATTTATTACAATGAATACTAATGATGTTTTTTCATAAATTGTATTTGAAAAATTTTCGATTAGTTGTATGTTGTGATATGAGTAAAAACTTTTTTGCCGCTTCAATCGAAATTACGTATGTAAATAATACAAAATAAATACAATTTCTTCTTTCGTAACGATGTGAATTTCTGTGACAGAATTTTGTTGTTTTTCCATTCAAGACGTGTTTTGTTCATTCAATTGCGAGTAGAAAATGATGTGGTATCTAAAACATCAATATGATATAATGAAATAAAGAAAATGCGTTTTTTTTTAAAAAAAAAATATCCTTACATAATATTTTATTCGGAATGTATTAATATTTAACTTGTTTTCACTTTTTATTATGACACACAAATAATGACTTAGATTTGACCTTGCAATGTTTTACGAAAATTTAAATATTGTATAATAAATTGTTTTTTCTTATCTACAAAATATTATTTCACCTATTGCAATGTCCGCTGATGCGGAATGCATGTAATGTGAGTGACCTGATGATGGCGAATGACGAGGCGATATACGTCGCTGCATACTGGAGTGGCAAGGTCTGAAGTCCGGACCCGAAAAGTAAGTAAGTATTTCAATACAAAAGGTTATTAAATACAAACTAATGTTAGTTTGTACTTGATACCATTTTGTATGTGTTATCTGAAGTGTGTAACTGGTTTTGAATAAATAAATAAAAGTAGCCAAAACAAACGATTCACGATTTTAAGCCGACAATCACATAATAATTTCACGCATGAAAACTAATACAACGTGTACACAACTTTAAGTACCTCAGTAGTGTGATAACACAATGAATAGACCCCGAAAAAGAGTGAAGTGCAGAATAGAGATTGTGAGAGCTGCATTCAATAAAATGCGACCTTTCTTCTGTAATGATAATATCAATCTAAAATTGAGACAGAAAATGATCAAGTGTTATATTTGGTCCATTTTGCTGTATGGAGTAGAAACTTGGACCCTCAAAGTGAACACAATGAACCGAATAGAAGCATTTGAGATTTGGCTTCATCGCAAAATGTTGCGCATCTCATGGACTGATTTGGTCACCAACAACAATGAGGTGTTGCAGAGGACTAGAATAGATAAGGAGATGTTGTCCAATATAAAAATTAGGAAAATGACATAATTGGGCACGTATTTCAAAATGAGAAATAAGATTGTTGAAATAACTTCATTTCTCGGATATTGCAGTCCAAGGACTCCTATTTATCCGTTTAGGTGACGATTTATTAACATTTTTAATTCTCTCTAGTTTACCACTATGCCAGTGTTGGCATCTCCGATCCTACCACGTCAGTGGGCGGGAGACCCGGGTGACGTAGCAGATCCCATCTTATTATAGCTCTTGTCCCATCCATGGTGCACATGTGGGACAGGAGCTCAATATGCGGAACATATCCTTTGGGAATGTCCTTTGATGATGGATGCAAGAGAGGAAATGATTCTGGGTATGACTGTTGACACTCCTCGACCCATCTGGTTTGGGGAAGTGTTTCTAAATGCCACAAACGTTTCACGCTTTAAGACATTCGTGGATGTGTGGGTCTCAAAATGAGAAATATGGTTTGCTCCAAACCAGATGTCCTGGCTGAGAAATATCCGAAAAGAAGAGCTGTTCTGGCTGGCACAGGACAGAGAAACCTTCGCCAAGGTAATAGCCGACGTCGGGGGGATTTGACATGTCACTTTAAGAAGAAGAAGAAGACCAACTTTGATTTCCACCTGACATTGTAGCATGTTAATACATTACCCATTTTACATTATTACAATAAATCAGATTAAATAAGTAACTTATTCTGTTATAAATGTTTTACATGTCATTCATATCACTTAAGTACACAAACAACATTTCTATGTTTTTGGTATTGTCAAATACCTCACTCATTGTTTGAAAATCAAGTGATGACAAGTACCTATATCATTCATAAGTGCGAACAGACCTAAAGTTCTTGTCTGGGATAAAACAAGTTATCTTTATTCAAATTAAGAACTAAGTTTAGATTGAACCAATCTTCTCATTTCTACATCAACAATCAAAGAAATCTCAACATACCAGTCAAGCACTGTTCTTTATCGTTTTCTAGGTATATTTTAAGAATCTATTGATTTATTTTGTTTAATATTTCAATTCTGAGAACATTTTGTTTGTACATGAAAGTTATCAAAATGTCTGGTACTAAAATTAAAGTATAATTTATTCGAAACAATATGAGGTTTTAACAAAAATAAACAAGTTACATTAATACTAGAAACAAAAATAATCAACAAAGATTAAGTGTGTATAGGAAATAATAAAACAAATGTTTTATTCTACTAATGGTTTATTATGTGAGAGAGACGTCTTTCGTCTGATGAGGACATTGTCAATCTGATTTTAAAAATACAACATCATTCATATATATAAAAATATTTACAATAACAATGATAAGAGAGTATAGTATAATATTATAATGAAGTATGTATCAGTAACTAATTCTAAGAAATCACTAATTACAATGCGAGAGGGAGAACAATATGTATATGTATTTGTGTGACAAGGACAAGCATAGTGTATTGTATTAATCTGGTTAATCCTATCTATTTGTTGTTATTCTTATAAGGTGAATTTGTGAAAAGGGAAATATATGATCAGAATGATATTGTAAAAAGGTAGGAAGATAGTTTGTTTTTGAACTGAATTTATATAATGCAAGTTTTATGTATAATACAATTTAAGTTATTTATTAACTATTAATATTAATTTATGGTGAAAGCAGATTGCTGTGTTGTGATGTTTCTTCTAGTCACGGGGATATTTCTTCATTTGTTAGATCTGTAACAAAGAAAATTGCGGCAGAATCAAGTGTGTTTTTATTTTTTAAAAATATCTAATAATGGAGTCCTATATAGGTGTGTTTGTTCATTTATAAGGTTTCCATTTTCATTTTTATTTATTTCTAATTGTTCCAGTAAGTTCAGTCTATAGCTTTTCTTTTGATAGTGTAGTGGGATAGGGCTGTTATCATTATTTATTGTGTGATTATTTTCAATAAGGTGTTTTGCAAATTGTGAATCTGTTTTACTATTTAGCCATGATCGTTTATGTTCCGAAAATCTTTTTGAAAAACTACGTCCTGTTTGACCTATATAAATTGCGTCACACGTGTTACATTCTAACTTGTAAATACCGCTTTTTTTAAGGTTGTCGATTTTGTCTTTAGAGTTTCGTAGGTATGTGCCTAAATTATTGGATGTTCTGAAGCTAAGATTATTCCCCGTCTTTTTTATTTCTCTACCTACTTTTTCTGAGAAAATACCTAAATATTCTATACATTTGTATCTAGATTCGTCACTCTTTGATTGTAGTGGGTAAACTGATGCTAAATTTTTCTTGTTCTCGTGTTTTGTTATTATTTTATCAATAACTTGTCGGCTAAATCCATTATTATTTGCTATTTGGTATATAATGTTTATTTCGTTTTTGTAATCGTTCTCGTTCATGGGTATATTTATAAGTCGATGTACCATAGAGTTGTATGCCGCTAATTTATGTGTCCAAGGGTGCATTGAAGATGCATGTATGGTGGTATCGGTATATGTGGGTTTTCTAAATATTTTAAACTTGTGTTTGTTGCCAATTCTTTCTATTGTTATATCTAAAAAGTTAATTTTATTATCTATTTCTTTCTCTAGCGTGAATTTAATATTATGATGAAGTGAGTTGGCAAAGGTAACAAACTGATCTATTTGTCTATCGGTGCCTCTAAATGCAATTAGTATATCATCTACGTACCTTTTGTAGTATATTATTGAATTTCTAGCTATTTGACTATCTAGTAATTTCTTTTCGAGGTTATCCATAAAGCATTCTGACAATAAACTGCTGAGATTGGATCCTATTGGTAAACCGTCGGCTTGTTCATAATATCGATCGTTAAATTTGAAGTAATTGGACATAACGCATAATTCTATGAGGTTATACAACTCCCTGGCTATAACAGGCTGTGTATTTGAGGTTTCTAACAGATTTTGAACTATTTTTAAACATTCTAATTTAGGTATTTTTGTAAATAAACTAACTACATCCAAAGATATTAATTTACAGTTATGAGGAAGATTGATATTTTCTAATTGTTTCGTCAATTCTACCGAGTTTTTAATACTATTTTTAGCTACAAAATTGGTATGTTGTTTAAAAAGGTAATTAAGGCTTTTAGCTAGTTTTGCAGTAGGCGTGTTAGTGAAAGCTACTACAGGACGAATCGGGCAATTAGTTTTATGAATTTTTGGTTGTCCATATAAGAGTGGGGGTCTAGGGTTCATATCTATAATCTGGTTTTTCTGCCATGTTTTAGGGTATAGGGCATTTGATGAGTTTACTTCTAATCTTACTTGCGCCGCTATTTTGTTCGTGGGGTCTGTCTGAAGTATTTTGAAATCTTGTGAATCTAGGAAGTTATTAACTTTTTGGATATATTCTGCTTTATCTAAAATAACTATTGACTGTCCCTTATCAGCTGAACTAACAATTAGATCATCACTTTTAATCTTTTTAAGTAATCCAGACAAAGTCTTGTTTTCCGAGTTAGTTTTATTATATTTCTGATTTTTTACTTTAATTACTTCTTTGGATATTTCACTTGCAATATTATGTTTAATAGTATTGCTGTCTTTCTCCCTTGTTAATGCAATTTCAACGTCTATAGCTAATGATTCTAACTTGTTTACAGAGAGAGGACTAGGGAGGTTATATTTAAAACCTTTATTTAACAAATCTATTTCATTCTGATTAAAAGTGGATTTACTTAAGTTAATTGTCTTTTTATAAAATGAGGGGGTTGTATTTTTTGTCTCAGTTGTTGGGAGACGTTGGCGTTCTATGAGTTTTGCTAGTTTATTACGTTGTACTATGTATTTATTGTATCTCATTGAGTCAATTTGATCTCTAATTGTACTATCATATATATCAAATTCAATGTTATTGAGTTTAGATGATAATTGTGAATGGAGTACCTTGAGATAGTGGTGGATAGAATCTCGTTTCCTGTGGAAGGTGCGAATCTCTGCTTTGATCCAAAGTTTCTGCCCTCGCTGGATGGCTGTTCGTGATGCCGCGGTCTTGTTCCGGGTGGTGAGTTGGACATAGTTTGGTATCACTTTATGTTTGAGGCACTGGTTGTTGAACCACAGGTCTTGCTCGATAGTAGCACGTTTTAAAAGCAATCGCCGATATAACACTTTCTGAGTGGCACAGTCCGCCACTTTCAATTTATTCACTGTGTCGGTGTTTAGGTAGTAGAATTCCATATCGAAATAATAAAACAAATGTTTTATTCTACTAATGGTTTATTATGTGAGAGAGACGTCTTTCGTCTGATGAGGACATTGTGTATAGGAACCATCAGATAGAAACCAATATATATGTTATCTCCCTTAAATCGAAAACGATGAATTTTCGGATTAATTATGAATATTTTTTTGGATTACTCTCCTTTTTTATTTCAACATTGTAATGAAATTTTACCAGAAAAAAGCGTCCCCTCTTATTTAAATTATACAAATAGTTAATTATAAATTCAATCCTCACGAATCTGTGATTATCAATTCGATATACTCGTAACTAAAAAAATGAGTTGATTGATTCTCTTGTGATTCGACAGAAATTCAAATGAATTCATTTTTTTTTCATGATTAACCTTTGTTCAAATAAAGGTTTAATTAATTATTCAATCAAATTTCAAAAATGAATCTGGATTTCATATACTTTTTACATATGCGAAACTTTATTTCTATTTATTATATTTAATATTATTAATTTTACGGCTGGTAGCAAGTCGTTTCATTCACAAATAAATAATACAAGAGTATATTTTTATTAAGTGTGAAATCCTGTCACCTTTTAAAGTTCATTCCATTGATTGAGTTGACGATAATTTTGTAAAACTCCATTATATTTGATATATATATTTAAAACTAAAAACAATTTTGTTTTCGTTATATCACATATTACCATGTTTTTATTCATTAAATATTTAGTAAGAAAACTCTATTCTATGTAACATTAATTTATTATCATATAAAAAATAGTTAATAACGACTGTTTACAAGATTTTATTTTATTTTACTAATTTTAATTGACTATATATAGTACCCGTCCATTTATTTATACATGGATGTTTATATTGATGATATTTTGTTGCATTTTTTGTTGTTATTATTTTAGTTATATATATTTGAATTATGTACTTAACACCAATTTATGAATTTGTATGTTTATATATGTGTATATATTGTAAATGGCTATATGAGCCGTAAATTGAATAATAAATAAATTGAATATCAAATGAAATCTAATGTATGAAAGGAACTCGTGTGTGTTACACCATTTATAACTCAAGAATGGCTGTACCGATTTGAATGATCTCTGATTTGTTAGATTCTTCTCCGTCGGGAATAGCCGATAGGCTATTAAAATATCTTACAAATTCACGAGAAGAAAAAATATGAAGAAAATTATTTTCCGCCATACATTTTGAATTTCAAAATAAAAACAATATGGAGAATTATGGCGCTGCTGGCGCTCCTAGGTCGCCTGTTGCATTGTGCAAAAATAATCCTTATGTTCTGCTATATTATTAAGAATCGAATTACTCAATATAAACAAAATATGTACTTATGTTTGTTGACTATAATAAATATTCTACTAATATTTTATGTGTCAATAGATGTCAGATAAATGTGGACGTGCACAGATTATATTTGAAATTGTATTTTATTATTGCAGATGGAAAATTATTATTAAACCAATTGTGCTATATTAAAGATGAAAATAGAATGTTTTCATGTGTAGTGAAATTTGCAGATTGACACTACCGTCATACTACCAAAGTGTGTCAAATAACTTATTTATTTATGCCATATATTTTTAATTTCAATAAAAAATGCGATATGGCGAATTATACAAAATCAACGATGATGTTTTTTTATAGATTGGCCTATTTATAGAATAATTTTTGTATACATTTTCAAATTAGAATCGTTATCCATACCTACAATTTTACATCTGTGGTTCAGAAATTTCAATTTTGAAAAAATCATGGATAAGAATTTTTATAAATTTAAAATGAATAGGTATCTACCTAAAAAATAAATAAGTACCTACATATATTACGTACAGCAGATAATAAACAAATCTGAGTTAAGTATAAAATTGTTCAACATAAGTGAATTTTATTTTTTTACACTATTCCAGTGATTCCCAAAGTGGTCCAGGTGGACCCCCAGGGGTCCACGGAGACTCGATGGCGGTCTACGTTGGCGTGACTAAAAAATGGTGATGGTTCACGAGTCGTAAGCGGAGGTCCACGAATCCATAGTTAAAGTATCGGATATTCGGTAAAAGTACCAGATACGAGTAAATTTTCTTCTTTAAGAAAACCGAGGAGTTTTTTTTTAATATTTTAAATTCCTATACCATTTCGAAAATTCAACGACGGGAGGGGGATAGAAATTTAAACACGTAATATTTTTAACCAATTGCAATAGACAGCTGCTGAAGGACGTTAAGGTCCGTAAGATTTCATATCTGGGTCACGTTCTGCGGGGCGATAAGTATAGTTTGCTCCAGCTGATACTGACGGGGAAGATTGAGGGGCAGCGTGGTCCTGGTAGAAGGCAAACGTCTTGGCTGCGCAACATAAGAGACTGGACCGGGATGAGACATGTGGGGGAGACAGAGAATAGATAGAGAAGCCTTTGCCAGAGTGATTGCCAACGTTGGGGGGACCTGATACGGCACGAGAAGAAGAAAAATAATATTTTTAAAGTATCCGGTATTGACATTAACAATAGTCGGTACAAATACCCGTTACATTGTAGAAAAAATACCGGAAGAAAACCGAGGAGTTTTTGAAATACTTCAAACTCATATACCATCTCGAAAATTAAGCGACGGGGGGAGGGAGGGGGTAGAAGTGCAGGGGGTACATCGGAACCAGCAAAATTTCGAAAGTGGTCTATGAGAAAAAAAATATGAGAACCTCTGCACTATACGATGACACACTTGGACAATTACGGCAGTTTGTAAAGAGATTAAAAATATTAATCATTCATTGATTTTTCAGCGGTACGAAGTTCGCTGGGTCAGCTAGTATATTATATTTTAGTGCTGGTTAGTGGTCAGAATTAAACAATAAATTAATTTATAAAAATGTAGGTTGGTGTTTGTAATTCTAATTTAAAAATTATTTCTAGCTTCGAACATGAAATTTTCGATAGCAGAAACAATTTTTACAATATAAGATTAAAATATTTTTATGATCAGATAAACGAGTCAATCACGAACAAATAGAGAAGTTATTGAGTGTGGAAATCCTTATTCTAAATAGCATATTTTTTATCATCATCATTTTAGTAGCTTTATTTGATCACGTTTTTTTTTCTCTCGTAACCTTCCAAAGTGTGAACAGAATATTGTTTTTGTGTATCATCAATTCGCGTTTGAGAAAAACTCTAGAATATGCACGTGTAGAGCAAGGACGTGATTTCGTCGAACTTGTTAGATAATTTGTACAAATAAGAAAAAAGTGGGATGATTATAAAAATAGATATCACTTATTAAATAATTCACTAGATATTCGTCAATCGAAAAGTTTTAAATGCTTAATGCGGGAGGAAAAACATGTTAATAGCTTATTGTTTAACCGTGTTGTAAATTAAATCAAGAGAATTTAAAATACTAACACGATTAATTAAAAAAAAAATATAAATAAATATAATAAAAATAAAGATAAATCAAAACAAAAAAATGATAAACCGCCAAGTATTTAATTATATTTATTACCGTCAAATACATGGTTGTCCTCTAGCACTGAGTGTATGTATATGCGGCTCACAATGCCAGATGATGAAGTGTTCTCCGTTTGGTTATGAGTTTGGATAGGGGACCTACAAGAGGTGAATACCTATGCGGTCATTTATAGCTAATTTAGAAAATTATCATGGAATTTATAGGGCCAGAATACCAAATTTATTAGAAAAATACTTTTAATCAATGTCAAATATTGTGTACGCATTTTAATTTTTTTTAAATAAATTTATTTTATTATTTAATTATTTCAATCCATTAACAAGTAGATAAATATGAGTGATGTGAATAGTTTTTGCCGTTTATTGTGCATTAATAAAAAGAAACATAAACATGTTGATTAAATATTACCTATTATTGATTAGGTACTTTAAATAGGTACTTTCCGATATACTTTTGGTATTTATAGTATACTAGTTTTGCTATTTTTATTTAATCATATTATATTTAAAATCATATACGGCGTGAGCCTTTTACATGTTAACAAAATATGACAGACAACAACAAAAACAACAAAACAGCCATGCACAATCAGGTACGTTTCAAATTCATGTCAGGATCAAAACACAAACAAAATAATAAAAATTTATAGGAAAAAGGTCTATATAATGAATCAATTACGGTGTGTCAAAATGAGCTAGTAATTTATATCAATTACCTGAAACTTTACTCTCTAGATAATGTAAAAAGCTTGATTTATTTCATTATACAAGTTTCAATTACTGCTATAAAACTACTCAGTGGCCTTTACAACATCTTAACATTGTAATTGGGTCAATAATAAAGTGATCCGCAAAATAATATTCAATTCTACATTTTAACTATTATATATTTCTATAAGAAGATGACATCAACAGAGCTAACAAGTTTATCTTCTACGAAAGGCCTTTAAGTGTCGCGGGACCCGCAAGACTGATTCGAGGTTCCTCTGAAAAATTAATCCTTAACAGCATTTATTTTTTATTTCTTTACTGTACATTGATTAAGGGCAAATTTACACAAAAATACATTCCTACATCAATATACAGAGGGCGAGTTTATCGCAGAGGCGCGATTTTATCCAACTAACCCGAAGAGCAAATAAGCCATCAGTTTTTCAATAGAGCTACCGCCGTCCAATACCCTTGAGATGGATGCTCTATCAAACGGTACTGAAGAGATCGTCAGTCATCATCATCATTCACTAATTTTTAAAACTTGTTGTTTACCCAATGCATCACTCATCATATGCATAGAGGAAAATCATCAAAATAAGATCCGGTGCATTTAATTTTTTTATTTTTTTATTCGGGTAATCTTATTAGAAATGGTTAAATTAATTTTAGTTGGTTAAAAATATCTGTCCACTGGTGAAATCAATAATATAATGTGAAGAAATTAAATGCTTTTAATGACAGGTATTTATAAAGCATCCCGCACAAAGTTTTTTCAATTGAACGATGAGGTATTCCACTCGAGCTGAATGCTTCGATATATTTTATGACAACACAGGGAGTTAAATCTAAAGGACAGTCATTACATGCTGTCAATCTCCTGTTATCTCTTGTAGACAAGTCCTTTATATGCAACAGATTATACATATGTATTTTCATGAAAAGAAAGAAATTTAATTAAGTTGTGAAAACTAACAAATTTGACAGATTTTTTTTTAACAACGAACAATTTATATAACACATTCCCTTGACTTGTCATATTGTCGTTCGTACATAAATAGTGCTTAAGGGTATTGATGAAACACTTTAACACCTTACCCTATCTCAATCATCGATGAATGTCAAAAACAAATTAACCCTTTGCCTTTGGTTTATGTCAACAAAAAGTACTTCTCTACGATTAAAACAAGCGAAGCTCTAACCCTTTCAATCATTTAAAGCTTTCCCTGAGTAAGGGTGTATAAACGTTTGCTTAAAAAACAATAGCAAATAATATTATCTTATTTGTCAAACGTAGTTTTCCCATTTAAGGGCGTTTTTCACAGCCTTGATTGTGTTTTTTTTCACGTGAACTGTTTATTGCGTCGTTAAACTATGCCTCAATTATTTGGATCATCTATTTTTTCTCTGTCACATCTCCTACAAGTAGGGTAGTCAGATATTAGCCAGAATTCATAGAATTTTCTCATAAATTCTAAATAACCATTTCATGTCCTTTATTTATCAGGCAATGTAAGTGACACATTACTTATTATATAATATATGGACAATTTCTAAAGCGCCGTTTACTCATAACATAACCTCAAGGGTGCCGTATATCGTATCCATCACCCGAAACTCCCAGCAAAAAGGTGTGTCTTCAGCCATCTTTGAAAACTCTCTCCATTCATCTCCTCTCGCAGACACAGAGACAGCTTGTTCCAACATCTGGGACCCGCAACACTAAACGCTCTAACTCCAAAGCCTGTTTTGCGAGATCGAGATGGCTCAATTAGTCTGCATTTTGCCTCAACCTGTGCTGAGCGAAGCATGAGCCGTCTATCACTGATGGTCTCGATCTCGCACATCTCCGACAAATAGGATGGTAATACACCCTTCAAGGCCGAAAACACCATCACACATATCTTATACTCCACTCGTTGCTTTACTTTTAACCAATGTAAGTTGTGCAAAAGAGGAGTAATGTGCTCTAATCTTCGACCTCTCAGGAGAAGGCAATACAGCCTGGATCCTATTCAGCTGCACCATAGGAAGACCAAAGTATAGACTGTTGCAATAATCCAGTTTGGAGACTACCAAGGCATTAACAAGTGTTCTTGCTGCATCTAGCGAAAGATAATCTTGAACTCTTCTTATCTGTCTCAGGCAATAGAAGCTAGAGCTCATCATCCCAGATATTTGGGTTTCATGGACAGGGCCTTATCCAGGTGTACACCCAAGAATTTCACTGATTCCTTATTGCCTTATTAACATATAATATCATAAAATTTTGAGTACATAGGTACATAATATAACTTTTTGGTTCAATAAATAACTAGATTCATTTTAGAATTCAGTTTTTATAATGTAAGTAGGTATTTAAAAATATCTTTATATTTGACTGAATACGAGGTGGAGTATTCTTGAGAGCCTGCTCATAAATTAATATAATGATAAGTAGGTATGGAACTACTAACTAATTATTTTAATTTGTGAATCGTTATTAATAATTGGGTTTTATTCAACGGGTATTTAATTTTTGTTTATTATTTACATGAGATTCTGATTAGTTTTGCAATACGTAGGTTATATTTACTATCATTATTAAACGGTTAGGTAGGTATCTGTTTTAACGACTTTTAAATCTCTTATGATTAACGAGAAATGTTGAAAACACGGAGCAATAAATCTTACAGCTCCTAATTTGTACCACCTGAGAAAGTTTTAAGTGAAGTTAACATAAAATGAGACATTATGAAAACCCAACCTTCATCACTTTATAATATATTTATATAATTTTTTTTTGTTATTTATTGAAGATGACACTATATCCATTATCCTTAGGCATTTGTTACAGAACAAGTACTTGGAATAATGTTTCATAATTAACCCAAAAAAATATTTATCTTTTAACTATTTTTATTCTGTATATTCTTATGATGATGTCTACTTAAGAGACTAGAAATGTTTGAGTAAGTATAAAAACAGTGATTTATTATTATTTTGAAACCATAGTTAATTGCTCCCCTTATATCTGCATATTATAACCGGGGACGAAAATCTATACGCAAGAAAATAATTTTTAATGAGTTCCACCGACAACTGTTATTTTTTTCTTTTATTTTTAAGATAAATCAGGGTTTCGTTATTAAGCTAAAAGTTTATGTCAATTTAATAACATTGTAAGTATTCTGTGCATAGAAATTAAATTTGTAAAACTGTAATAGTCTAAGACATTATTTCCATTTAGAATCATACTGTTAAAAGTATTTTCTTTTAATTTCATAACATATTGTTATTGTTCTTATTCTTTGATTATTTTTATAACGTTATTTGTCATAAAACATATATATTTTGTTATTAGTTATGAAATACATATGTTTATACTTCTAATGACTTAAAAGGTGTTGTTTGTCCATAAATGTTATCTTTATCATGCATCTTTTTGTCGATTCTCTTGTATTACAAATCCTACGCATCATCCACCATTCATGACACGTTGAATTGATGTGATTGATTAACTTAAATGTACCGGTTAACACAATACTATTGTTTCTTGTTCAAAAAAGTTATATAAAGATTTATCATTGTTACCAATTTTCGATAACCTTAAATAAACCTAATTTTAACTCAAATTAGAAATACGATAAGACAAGAGAAGATGACTGAGTATCTTTAATTAATTATAATATTGTATAATAAAACTGATGAATAAGAAAATTTCAAACTATGTCCGAAAACAGAATTAACCTAATATAGTTTTTGGGTCCAAGACAATGGATCTCTAAGCCTTTATATATTTTGAAGTGGATTGCCAGCCATTTTAAGCCTCGATTGATTTCGCCTTTGTCATGGCCTGTCTTATGGTTTTCTACTCTCGGTTTAATTTTATGTGAATGAGAAAATTGGGAAACAAAAATGAGAAAGTATGAGACGAGTGTTGCGGGTAGAATAAAAATAATGAAGTTTACTTGTTTGTTTGAACATGCAGAGAATAAATGATATTTTTTTATAAAGATGTATCTGAGTATTTGTTGTAAACTAAATACAACTTTATACACCTTGGAAAAAAAATCACATAAAATGAACATCTTACTCGATTAGTCAAAAATTTAGGTAGGTGATTTTATTAAATATTGTTTAAAAATATCGTTAAACCAATATGATTAAAAAATCTTTTACAATTTACCTACGTCGCTTTTGTATGAGGTAATAGGAATAGTGAAAAACTAGATTAAAATTAGATTTTAAAAAATATCAAAAGGATTGCTTGAAAAATGGGTGAAAACCAGACTCTTAAAGAGATGTACATATAATGTAGATAATTTACTTAACTAATATAGCAATAATTTTTCACTGGAACAATATATTACATTGTGTACTTAATGATTTTTATTACTCTGTTATTAACTGGTAAAGTTTCATTGAAAGAAATAGTCTTTCCTATTGTTGTCTGACGACCGGTGTGGCGCGGAGGCTAACGCACTTGCCTTTGAGTCACGAGGTCCCGGGTTCGATTCCCGGCCAGCGCAAAATGAAGAATGACCTTTTTCAGCTTGTCCTGGGTCTGGGTGTTACATGTACCTATATGTGTTTAGTGCATTGTATATATGTGTATCGTCGTGTTAGTACCCATAATACAAGATTCATATCTTAGTGTGGGACTGGCTCGGTCTGTGTGAATTGTCTATACATTTGTTATGTTATGTTATGTTTATCATCACAGATATTACACATTTGCTTATACAAATAGCTATTGAATTAATTTATTATTTTATTTATTTATTTTATTCTTCTTGCACATCATCATTCATATAACAAATAAAATATAGCAATATACACAAGAAAAAATGTGATGATGTGCAGTGGCGAGATTATCACTATATAGTGATTTCTTCCATCTAACCACGAATTAACGTTAGGGGAGAGGGAGGCAGATTTGGACAAAAATTTGACATGCAGATTTTCGCATCTCTGAATAAGGCTACAATATCTTTTGAAATTAAAGTTTAAAGCCATGTTTATGTTCTTATATAATTAGTCTTTAGAATTAATAAATATTGATTATTAAGTACGGTATACTAGTTTTAGCAAACATGTAACTTTCGTCCAAATGTGCCCCAAGTAGGGGTACATTTGGACGCCTAAGAGGCAGATTAGGACAGACTAAGGGGCACAATTGGACAATAAGAAAATTGACCGTGTTTGATTATTTTACTTTATTTAAGCCAAATAAAAAACAATAAATGATAACAATAAAACAAAAACAGGAAATTTAATTTGCTTTAATGTCTTGTTAAACCAATGTTTTTCAAAGTAATGTGAAGAAATAAGAGAAAAATAAAATTACAAAACATTCAAAGAACTTAAATCTTCATTAAACTTATACAGTTCTCCCTGACGTGAAGTCCCATCTGTGTTCTTTATCACCGAGAGGGACATCACTATATCCTCATAGGATACATCCCCTACATCTGGTCTTATTGGAAAAAAAAATGAACCTTCATTCTTCCTTAAAAAGTTTATTTTGTAATCACAACCTGTTTTTCCCTTGACTTGACCAGCATAATGATATACATTTTTCTTTGTCGTAAATCTCACAAGAACATAATCATTAATTCCATACTTTGATCTACCTGAAAATATGTCTCCATCACTGCATTCAGTAAAAAAATTATCATCAGATTCACCTGACGTTACTTCAATGCTACTGTCTGAATCGCTTTCGATGAGTATCTTTTTTTTAATACATTTCTTTTTACCTTTCATGCTTTTCTCCAACAACCGTTTTTTCTTTTCATCTTTTTCTTTTCGAAGCATCATTATTCTGTCCTTTTCGGGAGTTGATGTTAGAATAGATGATTTCCCCTTTTTCCTTCCACGTGTGCCCGTTCTTGGCCTCGCTTTAGGGAATGGCCTAATCATTTGAGGTGATATTATTGTTACCAGAGAGGTCGTGGCTGGTGAGCATATTGTTTGTTCTGTACTATTATTACAATGAGGAGTAGATTCGGTCTCAGTGTCGGTCGCAGTGTTCCCAATAGCATTACTAGAAATCGGTTCGCTCATAGGAGTAGGTTGATCTGATACGTATGCAGACTGGAATTCCTCATCAGTGTACTCGCATCGGTTGACTGGCCAAATTCCCGTTTTTTTAAACCCCGATAAAATATTTTTTATTGAAAATGCTGATGTGTATGCGGTATTGACAAGTTCAGGGATATTGTAAATGGTGATTGTGCGTCCAGGATTAGAAAGTAGCCAGTTATTGAACGATGTTCGTAAGTATGATTTAAAAGGCCCGTATAAAGCCACATCCAACGGTTGCATTCTGTGACTGCAGTGTGGAGGAAATGAAAGTAATTCAATTCCATTTTCTCTGCCGTATAATATGGCTTCAAGGGATGTGTGGGACTCATGATTGTCCATTAATACCAAAATCGGGTGTTCTTTAGAACATCTCGTGTGCAATTTGATGTGTCTCATGGCTTCGAGAAAACATGTGGAATTCATCCACCCGCTCTGGTTCGCTAGGCCTAAGCTCCCAGCTGGGGCTCCGTTAAGGAATACGTGTTTATAACGCATCCGAGGAAATACGAAGACTGGAGGAAGTGTTCCACCTAGCGCGTTTATTATGCACATGACTGTCACAAGTTCTCCCCTTTCTGCAGATACGGCTTGCCCAACTTGTTTCGTTCCTCTTGTGGCAATTATTTTTGGTGGTGGTAATACTGTATGAACACCTGTTTCATCCAAGTTGTATATGGAACTGGCTGTAAAGTTATGTTTTTTTAACATCTTCTCATAGTTTTGAAAAAAATCTTCAACATTCGTTTTATTTAAACTTGTGGCACGCGACAGGCTCGTACTCTCTGGCTTACGCAGAGATAACTCTGGATTCCTCTTCATAAACCCTTTAATCCATTCCACCCCAGCCCTTTTGTGGGATTCCCAATACGGAGGAAGTGTTTTTTTCAGGACAACTGCATATTCATAAGCCAATTTCTGAGCCTGGTAAAATGTCAAACCATATAATATTTTTGACGACGTCACGAAAAACCCTGTGAGTAAATCTTCCTCATTTTTATTAAATACACTTCGGCTTGCATATTTAGATGTTAAGACGGGTTTCGGATTAGATAAAGGATCCCTGTTTTTTTTAAGCCTGTAGTGTAGTGTTGATTTCTTTATCCCATATTTTGCTGCAGCATCTCTCAAAGATATATTTTTTTCTATTATTTCCAATAATGCTTCTTGGATTGTTTCTTCATTTATGTCAGACCTTGCTGTTTTTCTTTTGTACGTGCGAACCATTTTGCTGAAAAAAAAGAGAAAGAAACGTTAAAAATTAAACATTATCCTAAAAATATTATAATCTATTCAATATAATTATGATATTCAATATTTTCCAGTAGAGACACATTTGGACAGTGTCCAAATGTGCCCCGAAGTGTTTTGTCCCAATCTGCCCCGTATACCTTTTTTTTAGTATTAATGTTCTAACTGCAAGTGAGGTTATGTATAGGTAACAATAATTTACATAAGAAAACAAGAGCTAAAATATATACCAATCATATAGTTTATACAGTTTTTTACTCACCAGTCACAGAAGAAATATCAAGGCTTACGAAAAACCTCAAATCTCATATCAGGAACCACTTTTTTTTAAATTTATTTCTCACTTGAAACACACACGGCGTTTGATCAACCAACTGACAGTTTAATGTAGGGGAACAGCATTGCCATCTATACAAAAATGCTTGAATTTTTGAGACATGGTTATGGCGGTGAAATTCAAACTGTCCAAATCTGCCTCCGTCCAAATCTGCCTCCTTCTCCCCTAATATATAGGAATATGATCTATTTTCCTTTCTATTGTTGCATTGAATCTGGTTTGACGTGTATAATACATTCATTCAGTCTACCTTGGTACGGGCTCATGCCCAGTTAGGTAGACATTAGTGACTTATCTTTTAAAAACTGTTTTGTAAATAAAATAAATAAATAAATAAATAAATCTTTAGCGATTGAGTTTAAGTTGAACAACTATTATTCTGTTACAAAGCCGAAATAAAATAGTCCATTTATAGCCAATTTTTGGCAGACTTTCAAAATATTTCATAATCTTCTTATGAAGATAACAATTAAATAATATTTTTATTACCTTCCAGTCTATTTAAATTTAAAAACAGTCCGTGACATTGGGAAGTTGGGATAAGCTTTCATTTTGATGTTACTATGTCCTAAATGCCATTGTTTTCTAACTTCAAAGATAACTTTAAAAAATCACATATACCTACATGAAATTTGGGTAAATTTGAAGAAGTCGCACCTTTGCGAAAAACTCACCTTCTGTATTTTTATTAAATGATATTCAATTTGATTTGTATATATTTTGTGTATATTAGTTTGCAATCGATGTAAATTAAAGAATAAGTAAATACACTGTAATTGCATGTAAATATACATGCAAATTATACAGTTTTGCGAATGACTTAATAGTTCAAATTATATTATATGCATTCTATTAATATTCTGTGCTACTCCTAGATCTAATAATAATATTTGTTTTCTTTTTCCACTTTTGGCAAAGCATCCTACAATGATGATTTGTGAATAATAATTGTAGTTCATTATAATTATCTACATAGTAATTATTTAATGTAACGAGCATTCCAATTAATGAGTAGCGTGAAACGTACCGACATATTATTTTTCTTATTCGACGTAATACAAATATCGATAACACGTAAGCTTGAAGTTTTTAATTAAGCTAGGTTTTTTTTGGAAACGGAAACCTTTGTTGAACAAGGATGTGAGGGTCTTATTTGCAGACGACAATAAATTAATTCGTAGCACAATTATTTGGGATTCATTATAAAAGTATGTATTTTTCAGTTGCTGTGTAATTTTCAAAGCTTAATTTAGGGAACAACGTTCATTATGGACCTTTTTCAAATTCGATAATATGTTGTACCTACAAAGGTCATAAAAGACAGCAAATGTTCTGTTCTTAAAACGAGAGGAGTAAAATGTATTAGAAGCTGAATAGATTTGTGTTGATAGTTTGTCAAGTGGCAGTAAGTATCTGGTTATTTAGGGCCAACATTATAAAAGTCCGTTAGCTCAAGTTATTTTAATATGATCCAAAATTTGATATAACTACTCGTTTTTCAGCATTATAAACATCCGTTGATATTATTTCAGTAAAATGTTACCATCGGCTTTAACTGGCCGACCGACCAGGGGTTAGTTTTGACATAGTTGTTTTGACAATGCTAGTGCATTGCTGTCTAACTATTTGCCTGAAGAGAGAAAGAAATAACAATAGATGAATCTACGCACGTGTTTTGTTAGGATATATTCTCATAGCATCGCTGTCATTTACTTATTTGTTTTGTGTAAATTATGAGATTGTTGGGTGAAGTTTTTATGAATGGGGAGCAGGTAGATAAAAGGGACAGGCAAGATCTTATGTGACCACCGTTGAAAACAATGGGTACAGTTAAGTAGGCAAAAATATTTCTTTTTAACGAATTGTCAAAATAGTTTTATAATGCAGTATCTAGTAGAATGTACGAACAGATCGTCATCCGTTCGTAAAGTGTCGACATACTTACGAATATTGGGTTCCTCATTTATAATTTCGGCCCTTAGTCATATTCGTCCATCGTTGCTGAACGTAATGTGATAGGTATATTCCAAATATCATACAGACAGTGCCACAGTGCAGCGATGGAAGCATCAAGCGAACTTTCTTTCTATCTGCGCAACGCATTGGCCACATAGCTGTTAGGTTGCGCGAAGATTAATATTCTGATAGATTTGATTGATCAGAGAGTTAACATTCACTGTTGGCACGGCTTGTACTTACATCAGCTATTCTTCTTAGTAATCATATACCTAAGTATTGATATAATTAAAAGCTTAAGTAAATTTTAGCATAATTCATAACTTTGTAAAGGGTTGTGTCTAGTTTTCGTAGTATATGATTTCCTAATGATAACAGTAACAATATATATTCCTCATTTTCATATTATGTTTCTCCTTAACTATTCAAATCTGCCTTCATCATTATACATACGTATATTATGATAGCTGAACCTTATTCAAATATTGATATTAACTTAATCTTTGGATGTAACAAGATTTCCTTCAGTTTCACTAATTCAGATTAACATTCAATGTCCAATGTAAAGATTAACAAGTCTAATTAATTATAAAATCAATTAATGCGAGTGATTAAATATCTTTGTTTTAGTCATTTGCTGAAAGACGGCATAATTATGTAAATAATTTCATATATTCTACGTAGGTAGGTTCGTTAAATACGACTTCCAAAACGCGGGCATGTTCTACAAAACAACCAATGTCACAGAGCCCTGATAGTAATTAATAAAAAAGTTTAATTAAAAGAATATTTTCAACTCACGAGGATTAAATTAATATAAAGCAGAGTTGAGAGCACAAATAGATGTAGTAATGTAGGGACAAAATAATACTAATTAAATTAAAGTAATCTAATATCTTATATATTTTATTCGATAAAATTATGATTACTTTAAATACACTAAAATCAAACAACCTACAAAGTATTTTTTGTACATGGTATTATGAATAAGAGTTCAAGCTTAACTACCATTGAAATTCTTATATAATAAAAATTCAACACTAAGTATTTATTACTAATTTTTTAAAAGTACTTCGGAAAATTAAATCTCTATCAATATGTTATCTTGAGATGGTCTTTTGATCGTTCATCGCCGTTCACAGAAATCATGCAGAACTTTTGTAAACCTATTAAAATTTTCATAACTTTCTTGAAATACGAATATTATGTAATATTTGCTTAATCATAATGTTACATGTTAGTTTTAAATTGTGAACAATTTTTTTTTTCACTTTGAGTATAACTATTAACAAAAATGATGAAATAACAGTGAAAACGAAAAACTACCTCTGAAAATTTCAAAATTATTTAACTTTTTGCATTACAATATAGTCATGGTATACAATATTTAGTCTATTCGTATGTTTGCTCACATAATCATCTTCAATTGACTTTTTATCTCGATATTAATGGTTATAATTAGTTACATCTATACATACAGTAATTTAAATGGGCATGGTAAAATTAGGCGTTTCCGTTTTATTGACGGAATCAAATCAAATAAAGGTAATCAAATCAAAGTTTTGATACATACTTATATTTTACTGAGACGTAGAAATTAAGAGTGATTCACATTTACTGCAAACGGTAGTATTATTCTTGAAGATTTTTTTTAATACAGGAAAGGACCACTTTGTATTAAATGTATTCAGTAGAAATTAATATTGTTATTAAAATTTAGATATAAACTCTCCCTTACCTTTATTTCAGTAGGCCTAGTCAAAACACATGAGCGTTACGTTTTCGTTTGAACGTGATCGACGTTGGGAAAATGTGTGAATTTTCGTAGCTAAAATACACAAGTAGCTACGAAAACTGACACGTTCTCGCAACGTCGTCAACATTCGAACGAAAACGCAACGCTAAAATGTGTTTTGATTAGGCCTACAGGTATAGTTTTGATGCAAAAAAAAACTATAGGTAGATTTTTTTTTGTAATGGACATATGATTTTGTATTATTTCTTTATCAAACAACGTCAGGTTCTGTAGCTAGTTACACATATAAGTTTCACTCAAATGTAATTAAGTATATAAGTTTCACTTGAAAGTAAGTTTTTGGGTATGCCGTAATATACAATTACCACAAGCAACTACAAAGTGACTTTGATTTCTTATTTATTATAAGAAAGATGTACTCCAATAACAAAAGAGCTCGCGTATTTTATTATTAGCGTCTTGAAAGTTTAGGAGAAACAGTGAAACGAATCGAGAGAGAAAGTAAAACATTAAATAAGCGATGAAATAAAGGAGGAAAACAATTACTCTACCGAGTGAAAGATATTGTTTTGAAATCATATAATAAGCTCTTATATCAGTTAACTAACGATCTTACATTGATGATTAATTGTTTTAAAAGAAAATAAACATCATCATTTTAATCTTTTAATGATATCAAATGTTTCTTTCTTTTTGCAGTTATGTATGTTAAGTATTTTCATTAATTATAATTTGGAAAAGCGTTTAATCACACTATAATGAAAGTTTTCATAAAATATTTAATTTAGTTACTTTAAACATAGTTTTGGCATTTAGCTAAATATTTCACACCTTAACTTCAGCATATTATTTATACGGGTAAATATCGGTAATCTGTATAATTACATTTTGTAAACATAAAAGAAACTTGATAATTCGAGGAAGGAATCATTTAGCATCGGGTGATATGTCGTTTAATATCAGTTAAAGCATACATTTATATTTCATGAAATTTCTTGACATATTTTTGATTTATAATTTCTATCAGTTTTAGAGTACCGTGAAAGTCAGAAATTCTAAAATCGAAAATAAACATATTCGATATAGCGATAAAGCAAGCTATTTATAATAGTAATAATTGACCTTTATTGTACAAAATAAGGCAATAATACAATATTATATTGAAACGGGTGATTTTTATTTATTTTTATTTATTTTATTCTTCTTGCATATCATCATTCATATAATAAATAAAATAAAGCAATATACACACGAAAAAATGTGATGATGTGCAGTGGCGAGATTATCACTATATAGTGATTTCTTCCATCTAACTACGATTTTGTGCAATGGTCGAGTTTATCGCAGAAGCGTGATATCTTCTAGCTAAATCATCAATCAAAATCAGAAAGTAAATAATAAATAAAATAAATTTATCGTGTACGCACGTAGATGATTCTTGTTTATTTGTTCTATTGTAGTATCTGCGAACTACTACATACTCGTACACTTGCAGTAATGGAACAAATAGATAGCATTTAGATTTAAAGTTATTTAAGACTGTTCCCTAAGTAAATTTGCCGTGAACATGAAGAGATTCATCAATTATGATAACAAGAAGTAATTAAAAGGGTGACTGGTTATTTTAATAACTTGGTTGTTTTTTTTTTTGAAAGATATATCTGGGTTTCGATATAAACCCAAATACAACCTTTTACAGTAAGCTACTAAAAGCTCGTGTCGTGAAAGGGAAGTTTGCCGGCACCTGGTATCGAACCACGGTTCACGAGGCCAACGAGACTCTACATCCAGGTTACCGACGAACTCACGTGGATCTATAGTTCCAAAAACTCTATGTTTAAGAATCTTTTGTGTTCGATGAATTAGGTTTTATATTTAGTTAGTAACATTAGATATATTCAAAGTTAAATATCGTTGAAAATTATACACAACGATATATTATATTGGCACACTACAGTACCTATATATTGTTGTTTCTTTTTAATGATATCTCTTTTGTGGCTTTTTCTGTCTCGCTGTTTTTTTTTCAAATAAGCTTTTATTTTTTTCCATTTTCCAATTTTTCTGTTAATATCACCTTGGTTCTTACGGCCAAGTTCTTATGGCCTCAGTGAATATTTTTAGAATAATAATAATATTTTATACCAAACAAGATTCATCACTTGTGTGTCATTTGATGTGATGTATAAAGTATTCTGACGAACGGAATAACAAGATTTTAACTGGTTAGTGAAATACCTTCTCCAATTATTCGTCAAAAGATGAAGTGTCGGCAACGAAATATTATTTTTATAGAGTTGAATAACAAAAGATTTCTCAACTCCCAACTTCAGGTGTTTATTCAAAGTTCGATTTAGATACCCTGTGACTGCCAATTCACTTAGTTTCTTCATTTTGACAAACACGTAAATGTCTCGTAGCACTTTCCAGTTGAACAAATTCAAAAGTTTTCATTAATTTCACTGTTGTTTCTGTATACATTAGTATTGCTTAGTTATTTATTTGTCAGATGTATATCAAGTTAGAATGAAAATGTTTTTGATAAAATTTGCGTGAAAATAGTAACTATGTATCTCAATACTGTCTCTTGATTAAATCGAGAGGTGAATTGCTTACGTCTGTTGAGAAATTTGGGAGATTTTATAAAGAATATTACTCACTACAAAGAGATAGCATATAATGGATATTGACAAAATATGAGTGTATTTATTATATTATCTAACAAACAACGATATCAACTATATTGTGAACAAAATAGTGTAAATTCTGCTACAAGATGTATTATGAACTAATCAAAGATGTTTGCTCGAATAATACTAAATATTTAATAATAATAATATCATATCTAAAATAAATATAAGTGATGTATTAACATATTGGAGAAAAGAAAAAAATTCGTTCATCGTCCATCTTCACTTTTACAACATACCTACTGTTCAAATGATAAGGATATCAGAGCTTTAGGAATGTTCTGGGAAGAGATGACTATTAAATGGAAAGACGTTCCGAATAGAGAAGGCTGAATTATGTGACATCACAGGCTCTCGTAATTAAAAACTTTAGATATTTATATAAAAAAAATATTGAATATTCATTCCGATGGGCATTTAATATCGTAATATTTACACCGAGGATTTAACTGATAAATCTTCTTATACATTATAGAGCAAGTTCATTGCCGTAAGTCAATCATTATTCAGATGAAAATTTATCATGCCCTTGTTACTACATTATTTTGTATTGGAAGATCAAGGAGAACGATAACTTGAGTGAAACAAATGTAGATACTGCGACAAGCCAAAGCAAGTCAATTGGATAATTATCCGAACACAAAAGATAACAAGAATATTGGTATAATTATGATTCGCATACCGTTGTAAATAAATGCCATAAAGGCAAACGTGAAGGATAATATTAATCTTCGTATAGTGCAAGTACAAAAACATAACATGGATTTAATTTCTTAAAATCAGTGTTATTCCTTTTTATTGATTTCCGGTGTAAATATAGTTTCTTTGGATATGTTTTAATTCAGATAAAATATGTACATAAAAAAGTATATTATAAATATGTATATAAAAAAAATAATATACAATAAATATGTATAAATCATATATAAAGAATCTTCAAACTATTCGACCAAAGCGGATCATAAAATACATTTAAAAACTTGTAGCTTGCTGAGCTCGTTATTTAAATATTTTCAGAACACTTAAGTTGTTTGGCGTTTTATTTTCCAGAAATTTCGAATAATTGTAGGTACAATATATACATGTATACATCGCTGAAGAATTTTTGTACCAATATATACCGGTGCTACTAAATATTATATGTTGTGCCAGAACTTGACATTATGTTAACTGTATCAAGAAGTGTTTACAACATCATTATTTTACTCTTATCTTGAATACGTGAATCAGATCCCTGTAATACATTATTTTCATGACTGTGCTGAGTATTTTCATAGAGGAAAAAATGTTCAATACAAATTTATCAATACTTGACAAACGAATTTTGCGAATCAAAGGTATTTCCGTTTTTAATTTCTTTTTTGTATATTTGATTAGATAAAATATACATTAAAATACGATCAATGTAAAATTAATGTAATTAAAGCGTATTTTGAATTTAGTTTGCGTAGATACAATTTTATTTACCAATTATTGTGATAACTTACTAAAAGTTTTGAAATTTTTAGGGAATATAAATTATCTTTTTGAAGAATGAGGCATTAATTTGGAACAGTGCTAATTTGTGTTTGTTTTACAGTCGAAACAAAATATTTGTTTATTGATGTTATTCACACAGTAAATTAACCATTGTATGAGGTCACACATGTGAATTCTATACACATGTGTGACCTCATACAATGGAAACTACCATGAAACACCACCCACTCGTTTACGAGTACGTAATTAATAATATATACATATATATGTACAGCGTGCACTTAGAAAACCAGCAAAACTGAGTATATGTATTTCATACATCCTAAGTTCAGCACATATTAAAGAGGGTATCACTACAAACAATTTTTGTGACAAAGTTACACAATAAAGAAAAAAGGAGTACAAAATTTTACATTTTATCATGTTTCATATACCTACTAAGTATTTAAGCAAATTGTATATAGACACGAATAACTATATTTTTATATTGCAACATATTGTAAACAAAGTATTATTTGTCTTTCTACAATATTTTAAAATTGTACGAGTTTATTCCTCATATAAATATATTTTTTATGCTAAGACAAATACATAAAGTATTTTTATTTTTGGAGCATTTAATAAGTATAGATTTCATGATTTAATGGAATCAAAGTGAACTTATAAAATTACGCTACTTATAAAACAAGTCTTATTCGTAGATTATTTTAAAAACATTTGATAAAAACAGATCTATTACATCTTTGTTCATATTGTTCAGTATCTTGCTCTAGATAATATTAGCAGCTTTCCATTTTGAAAATACAAATTATTATTGCTTACGTTCAAGTTCATAATCTTTAAGTATTGCACATTATGTGCATATTGGATGATTTTGCACAATGTTTAGCAGCGCTGTTGTAAAAAGATTTAATTCTTTCTTGTGTTTGTACATATTTCAATAATATTCTATCCTTTGTGAAATTGAACATAAAAATCCTTTGAGTAAACAGATCAGTAGAAGAAAATGGATAGTAAAGGTCTCAAACAATATCCATAAAAGCTTGGGGAGGCAATAAGAGAATTCAAAGTGTGCATAAACCGGCGGATATTAGAGCTTTAAAGTTTTGATAGAATTTCAATAAAAGCCACAATCTTTACAAATTCCTTCGGATATGTTAAAAAAGGCTTTGTCTCTTTTCTTTCTATCAAACGCCTAGAAAAGATAATTTTTTTGAAGTTATACTTAATCATCATTACAAAAAAATCTTATGTTGGAAATCTAAATCTTCAATATTATGTTCTGATCATTGGCGTGTCTAAGTTTTTCATACCGGATAGGCCCACCCTCAACGATTATAAGAATGATAATCGTCGAGGCTGAATGAATATATTTTGATATTCTCTGTCTTTGTCAGATGGAAAAAAATTATGTTGATTTGGTGTTTTTTTAAAAAAATTTAATTTTATTTAAGTACCTTTCCGAGTTTTCCTGTTTTAATTTTATATAGTGAATCTGATATCTTTTCTATTTTTTCATTAGGTCCAATTCTCAATTCATCCATTTTTTTCTGTTTAACTTGAATTATAAAACATATTCGTTATTAAAAAATATAATAACGATAGCTTCATAAAATTTCCAAAATTACATATAAGGAAAAAAAACTGCTTAACGATAACCTACTCATATCAACGTTATTAACGACACATTACTTTTTAGGACGGGAGCTGGCGCAATCATCACAGAACTGTATCAATCGAATATTATGTTAAGCAAGGTTTATTTTTCTTACTGATTTACATATATGTAGATATCTTTACCCAGAGTACCTACCAAAGATAGTTGGGTGATTTGTATGCACCGTGTGCGCAAAAAATACGCCCCGTGATTTAATTTTCTTTTGTTTGATTGAAGAAGAAACCAATACACAATTTTATATTTCTAATTCAGTATCGGTTTTACAAAATTATTACTCTGCTAAGATTGACCAATGTGATCAAACTAATTCATAATTTATATCAGATTTGGTGATCGATCCTTATGTTTGTTGATCATAGATCCCGTAAAATATACACCACCATATCAAAAATATGTGAAAAACACTATTGTTGTCTGGGAATGGTTTAGTTAAAAAAAATGTCAAGTAGGCTCATAAAACTGGGAGTAGATGGCCAGCTTAAATAAAGCATGCATAAAGAATTCTACACCATCTACCTGGCTAGGATGGCAAGAAGGTTTTTGTTTCTGCAACTATGGCAGTTATCTCTAATTATTATTGTATTGTACTTAATTTTTGGGTATAATATTGGTATAATTTATTATGGTTATTTATGGTCACACATGTATTGTGTGATATCACTTTATTTTAATTTTTCCCAATATGGGCTATTTTTGTTTCTTTTTGTTTATTGTTCCAACGAGGCGACTTACGTTGATCTGTTCTTCGGGTCGCCCCTGAGGAAATGAAAGTTATGTGTGCAAATTCGGATAAATAGGAGTCTCCGACTCCTGAGATATCCGAGTGTGTAGAGGTTCTTTCAATGTAGTTATCTCTAATGATTGTTCTATTTTCATAAGACATCATAGGAGAATCAACTTGACAAAATGTTGAGATTCTTTACTTTGTTAATAAATTTAGATATTTAAATACTTTTTATCGTCATAAAAATATCTATATAAAAATACGTTTTCAAGTAAATGTAAAAAGAAGTAACTGTGATGTAAAATAATAGTATTTAATGAATCTGAAATTAAATTCTTCCTTTTTATTTCCAAGAATGTGTCATATTTTAATAATAAATAAATTTTAATAACATTCTTATATTTTCAGATAAATGGATGATGGAATGTCTAGTACAACAGTAGCTGTATTCCAAGAAAAGTGTTAAACAAAACAGTTAGTAATTATTAATGTTTTAAAATAATTTAAAGTGTTAAGTTTAGAATAACATTATTGTTTGTAGAATCAATTGAAAAAATAATTATAATTGATCAAAATATAAAGGTAATATGTTCCTGTACAACGATATTAAAATAAACATCGTTTAACAAAACTGACATACATTCCGTTATAGACAAATTACATAGATCTAGCATGTTAAAACTAAAATTTAACTGGTCAATAAAAATGTAGTTATTGCATTAGTGAAAATGTATATATAATAGTGATTAAACATATTTGCAATGATAATGGATGACTCTAGTGATAGTGTTGTAAGCATATCAAACATGTTCAGTGATTCGTCAATAAATACTTTTAATAGTTTTAACTACAGTGATAGAAATCAAAGTACAATGATTGATTCTATCAGTGATGAAGATGGTAATGTTTCACCAACTAACTATACCGGAACTATAGTGGAAGATTACACTCCGTATTATACAAGACCTGAAACCTATATTGTGCCCATAGTATTTGCCATTATATTCGTTGTTGGTGTGCTTGGTAATGGGACATTGGTGATAGTTTTCTTGCGGCACAGAGCGATGAGGAATGTACCTAATACGTAAGTACAATTTTTCTGTCTTTTGAAACTATTTTAGTCACGCTGAACATATTGTCGGCACAAAATGAATTATTGTTAAGTGTTAATTTGTGCAGAGGGTGTCTTTAACCAGATTTTTTCAATAAAGAGTTTGAGTAAAACATTTCTGTCTTGAGAAAACAGTAAGTAATAAAAAAATGTGATAGAATTATGTTTCTGACGGCTTTATAATTGAGTTTATTATAATTACAGTAATTGTTTAGTTGACCTAGGTCCTCTTAATGCAGCAGTTCGGTCATTCACAGAACGAATCTTATGGTAAGCCCTAAGATCATCGTGCATTAATAAGAAATTTAAGTTTCTTAAAAAAAAATTGCAGGTACCATTTGTTAATATTAAGAAATGAATCTATGCAAGAACTGTCATAAATCACGCCAGACGTAAAAATAATAGAATGATATCTAGTCATTCGTCGTCACAGCCAAGAGCTAACATCTAATAATTCTGTGATGCCGACCATCTCACTAGGTCCCAATGATTATCATAGAAGGTAAATTTTTCGATTAGAATTATAATGATTGACTTTGTCCGAAGTCGGTATAAATAGGATACACTTATTATACTTCTACCGAGTTCGACATACAAGGTATCCGCATAATCTACGAGAAGGTTTGTTATTGTGGATCTATTGTTCACGAAATCATGCTGGTCATATTGTAGGTATGTCTTTATGGGAAAGGGTAGGACAGATACGCCTAAGTCTATATTTTCTTATATTTAGGGGCAACAACATGTATTGGTGTAACATAAAACAACCTCCATTTTTTTTAAAACAACTCTCCTTCAGAGTTTTATTGAATAGAAGGTATTCGAAATGATTAAGATATTTGGCGAATACTTCATTTCAAGAAGATGGTAGAAATATTATTTCGCCCTGAATTCACTATTGTAAAATTGCAGACCATATTTTTTTATTTTATAATTCATGTTTTCCTTCTATTATGAGAAGTAAAATAAAAGATTCCTTTTCGTGTAAAAAAATGTTCCCCGGCTAATTTCTTTATACATGCATTGGCATAATTATGAAGGATCTCCACATTTCAGGCGATTAAATTTAGTACTCTTCTTTCAACATAAAAAAATACATTTGTTAAAGAAGTTATTATTTAAACATAATTCATTCACTCGAACTCAGGAGCTTTATTTATAAAAATAATATTTTGGAAGTTGGAAATTCAGTTGAGGTTGAGAGGTTGAATAAAAAATTAATTAACATATTTTATAGAAACCAGCTATAATTTGAAAGTTTAATATAAATGAACTATTCCTTGCAGTTTTGATTTTTTTTGGGATACTTAATTAATTAATTTTATAAATAATTATATTTTTACAAAAAAATTAATTTGTTTTCATTTTAAAGTTGACACGGAGAAGACAGCTTCCGCATGCCATAGTAATTTCCTTGGAAGCTGAACCGGAGTGGTTTTCCGTTGGCTTCTTCGGTGGACTTTTTTATAATTTTTAAATGAAACACGATATCTTGTTATTCTACTTTTGACTTTATTTATTTTTACGAGCCGGCTTTCAAGAGCTTCCACTCTCATCGTCAGGCAAAAGTTAAGTGAAGCTTCATTAAAAGTTACGTATGTATCAAATAGAAAACCATAGATTAAAATAAAATATAACGAGAAGACTTATAATAATGTATCGTTAACCATATTATTGTAATTTTGAGCCGCTGTGGAAAATTAATAAAGTCAACAGTAGAATAACTATAAATATCGTGTTTCATTTCAAAATGATTAATATGAACTTCCACCGAGAATCGTCGGTCGATAAATTAAACTTATTAGAGGTTACCTATCCTTAGCAAGTACAACATGAAAATAAATAAAGAAAAAACAAAATGTATGGTCGTTGGAAGAGAGGAAGCGACTGCGAACATTGCCATAAATGGAGTGAGCATCAAACAAGTAAGTGAATTCGTGTACCTGGGCAGCAGAATAAACCAGGATGGACGCTCCAAAGCAGAAATTGTAAGCAGAATAAACCAGGCAAGGATTGCCTTAAACAAAAAATCGAAGATATTGGAATCCCCAAATATTGACCTAAGCGTAAGGAAGAACCTTACTAAAGCCTTTGTATGGAGCATTCTGCTTTATGGTTGTGAGACATGGACCATCAGCAAGAGTGAAAGCGGACGGTTGGCGGCCTTTGAAATGTGGTCCTACAGACGCATGCTTAAGATCCATTGGTCGGAGCACGTCGAAAACGAAGAAGTATTAACCAGGGTAGGCGAAAAAAGGCAACTCCTTAAGAGAATCAGCCAACAACGAGCTAACTGGATTGGCCACAACATCAAACACCCAGGACAACTCATCGCCATCGCGGAGGGTAAGACCGAGGGGACAAATGGCAGAGGCCGACCAAGAGACGCATATATGGACCAACTGAAGAGGGACATGAACTGTGGCTCATACGTAGAGCTGAAAAGACTGGCTGAGAATAGAGACGAATGGAGAAGAAAAACCAAACTCGTTGCAGACCAATCCAATGGATTGTAACTCATTATATAAATCCTTAGCTAGGAAGCTCCAGTTTTGTGGTGCTAGATATTCATCATTCATTTTTTATATAGTCTGCGAATTACTCGTATATGTCTTACAAATTAAAAATATATAAAATACTGTGATTCGTCATTTTTTTGGTATAATGATTTAAATATTTAATGTTGTGTTTTTTAATTGAATTAATAAATAAGTAAAAAAATATTCATCAGACAGCATATCGAAATCTCTTAATAAAGAGGATTAAAGTGGAGAACTGTTTATCTTTATGATATAAGTCATTTTCACTTGATTTTTATTATTCCCCCGAGATGTAATATGTGGTATATTAAAATATAGCCCAAAGTGTACATAGCTACAAAGTTCCACTGTATTAACAGCAGCAGGGCTCATATTTCAGATTTTACTAGCGTTACAAAATCAAACTTCATATGAAACTATGAAAAGTTTGAATATGTAGGCATGAAAAATAAAATACAGTAATAATAATATGTTCAGTAAGAGTTTATATTACTTGGTTTTTATTGCGCTTGGTGTTACAACTAAACGAAAAATTGATTAACAGTTTATTGTGTTATTCAATTTGTATGTAAAAGTTTAATATTTTTATGTTATATTTTTGCAAGTGATGTTACACTATCTCATGACATTTGTCTGGATAATAATGTATCATGAAGCAATATGACAAGTAATGTTATCTCTGATACTTATTAAATTCTTTCATGTTGTATTTAATATTGATCCACTGATTTTAAAGGATAAAGACGTACATATAATATGTCAGCACCTATCTAATAATATAAGAGAATGTTCATATAAAACATTTTTGGTGATATATTGTGCAGCAGTTTGTTTGAAATGGCACTTTTATTACTTCATATCGATATTCAAGGAGTACTAGAGATAAGCTTTTGACAGATAAAATACTAGTTCATGGTAAGCTGAAACTTTTCTCAACATTGAAGGGGATAAATTATTGATTATACACTTCCTCGCCCTATCATTGAAAGATTATATACTTACATAAATTAGTCTAAGTAGACATAAAAAAAAATATTTATTTGATCTATTTGTAATGAGAACAATATATCGACTTATCAAATAATTTGTTTAAAATAATTATTTCTTGTATTTAATATCCATCCATCTAAACTATTACGATATATCCCTCAAATGAGATAGTGATGTAATGGACATAGAGGTTGTCCTCTTGTAATCTTAACCCCTAACTTCTCCTTGGAACAAAGTCAGTTATCTTATCCTATGCGCCTAAGGGGCATATATTGGTAAAACCTACAAAATATAAGACTTTTAATAAGATTTCGCTTATAATTTAATATTATATTGATTGCATGTTGTATAAATATTCAAATAATCGAATTTAGTGTTATGTTTTAATTGACTTTTTGTTCGTAATAACAGCATAAATACATTCTAGATTCTAAATAAATTATGGACACCTTGAATATACTCTGGATTCTAATTATATTATGGACAATATTTATGATTTTTGGTTAGTTTTTTATATCTTCTTCTGTAGATGCCCTGTCAGGTCCCCCGACGTTGGCGATCACTCTGGCATAGGCTTCTCGGTCCCACACTGTCTGGAAAAACTACTCTACATCTCTCATTCCAGTCCAATCTCGTATATTGCGCAGTTTTATATAAAGTTTTAAAATATATCTTAATGCTACATAGTTTTTTGGATAAAAAATTTGTTTTAAAGATTCATGCAATGTTTTATTTCAATTTGTATAAATTCATGGGCACTCGGGCACAGATGTGCACCTTGGAATTTCAAAATGAGGACAAAAATAACGAAAACAAGTACATACCCAAGAGGGTAACCATTTTTGGAATCAGTAAGCCAAAATATCTTCATCCCATATTTTTCTGGTTTTGATGGCATACCTATACTGTTTGAATGGACATTTTCCATCATAACCAACCAACTGTTCGTCTACAGTTATGTTAAAACCTGGCATATAAGATTTTTAAGATTTTTGTTTATCATCTCCCATATATCTCTAATGCATGCCAATTTATCGGTTGCTCGTCTCTGTGATCGAGAGCTTTTGTCATCGAATCTCATAAAACGTAGGATCATCAGGAATCTTTTTTTTGACATAGTGGCACGAAAGATTGGAGGTCCGTACCTCAAACTCCACAAACGATGAACACTGACATCTTGAGATTTCAAATGCCCAGCAACATTCCAATAAAGGCATTCATTTCAATATTGTCTACAGACTTCCAAGGTGCGTTAAATTTCTTCTCTGTGTATACTCTTTCAGCTTCCATATTAGTAAACTTAGTTATAATAGATATAACTTCTTCTGAAAATATTAGTTGAAATGATTGCACTGGAATTTCAATTGTCAAACCTGGAGGTAATAATATTTTATTTACTGACCCTCGAATTATGTTGTGAGCCGGTGTCCTTCCAGAGAGTTGAGGAAAAAGATACCATACCTCCCTTTTCACGGCACAAGCTTTTAGCTTAGTGTGAAAGGTGTATAAGGTTGTATTTGGGTTTATAACAAACCCAGATATATCTTTTTTAAAAAAAAAAAAAAAAAGTACTTCCGTCTTTAGTAACAGGATGAGATTCACTATTATTAGAAGTATTAGCACATTCATCATCGTTGGTTTCATCTTCGCTGACATTGTCACTATGATAAGAATTAACACTCACGTGGTCAGAATCTTCATCGGTTTCTCCATCAGAAATATTAAATTCTGTATCAGAACACTCCATTTCATCAAGCTCACAAATTTCATTATCGTTTAAGATTTTATTTGACATGATTAAATTGATAAAACACACGTGTGAACTACAGAAGTATCAAGTAAACATTAATTGTAACCATGTGCCGATGTGGCGCCATGGGGAATATGACTGACTTTTGTAATTGATATTTAATTACTTATGACTCTCATTATTTTTTACGATGTTTTATATGAAATCTGAATATAAGTATGTAACTGGAGGAGTACTAAAAAGAAGAATAAAATATACTTACAATAAAGTGTCGAAATTGAGTTTTTAATTACGCAATGTGCCTATAAGGCGTCAAGGATAAATTAACGGTTAAAAAATAAGACACTCAGAATGAGTGGCATGACTAATCCCAGAATTAAAGATGTGAAATGTCTTGAACATGTTTTTTTGAACACTAGTATTTCACATGACACTTAAAAACAATTTCGGCCACTCTACAGTTATAATTCAATTTTCTTCTATCGTTTTCTTTGCATTCAATAAATTCTTTGACTGTAGCATGAAGGCGTCGTAAAATATTTCCAAGTTTTGATATATTAACGTAGGTAGGTACGTTGAAAATTGAATTATTATCTGTGTCTACTTTTTTGACAAGTTGAAAGTAAGTAATCTTTGATGCTTTTTCTTTGCCTCGTTTATTTTATGACTTTGATTCAATTTGATCTTGATTTATAAAAACAACAAAGCAACTTTTCTTGGAATTCATAAGTTTCAGAGGAGTGTGTCAAATTATGTAAATAATACAATATTCATTATCGAATTGGATATTAATTACGCAAACACAAAAATCCTCTTACTTGATGACTCATTTACATAAAAAGTAAATGCGCGTTCAGTCGAAAAAAAATACATGTTTATAAAAGTAGTTGATTTTTGAGATGATTGGGAGTGTTTGACTGATGTGGCAATTCGTCTTCTTGCCTTCTTCAGTGTGATTAAGTCCTTCTACAGGATGACACAATGTAAGAAACAATATTCCATATATCACGGTAACATTTTTTTATCTATACCTAATAACTGTAACTTCTTTCCACCGTGTAAGGTTATTTCCATTCAATTATTGATCAATATTGTTAGAAACAATACACCGTTCCTAGAACAACGATATCAGAGCGCAAGGAATGTCGTGGAAAGAGGTGACGCAATTGGCACAGAGACGCTCTGAATGGAGGAGGCTGGTATCTGCCCTGTGCTCCCGAGGGGAGCGTTGAGGGCGATGATGATGATGATGATGATTGTTAGAAGGTAAAAAAATAAAAAATTATTTTGTTGTAAAGAAGTTTTAAAATGATTGCCTATAGCGACTTATTCAAACTGACAACTAATTAATGAAAATTCGTAAAATTTAATTAATAATTTTATGTTCCCCAAATGCATACTACCGTCTTAATGTCATATTCATCTACACTTCTACAGAGTTCACATCCTAAAATCCCATTTATTGTGACTCAAAATTAAAAATAATATATTTCTATCTCTATTTGACAAAAATGAAACGTATGATGAAATAATTTTTTCTGAGAATATTGCATAACAATAAAAAAATTCCCGCAAATATATTTCTTTGTTTTATTTCTTCTTAAAAAATAACAAAATATATCGAATTTAATTTTGTGTTATTCATATTAGCTTTATGATTGAAACTAACATTAGTGGCTTGTATATTGCCTACATCAGGGATAATTTTATAGTCTTTTCCTAGAAGTGCGGTTACATTTCATGACTCTTTTTGTACTTAGTTTATTGACTAACTTCTTAATATCAAACAAACTGCTTACAGAGAAATGTCCCTTGAAGTGTATTAGTACCTACGCATATATTTGATCCTTTTAATTGACAATTTTATTTTGAATTGACAAACGTTAAAACCAATTAATGGGAGTTTGCCTTCATAGGCGATCTTTATTTGTTTTTAATTTACGGTCTTATTGTTTGAGCGATTTGAAATTGAATACAAAAATTAAGACAATATTGTCATTTCTGTATTTCAAATACAATCCATTTGCTAAAACATTACTAGTCAGTAACATTAAGCGAATAATGTTTAATATACCCATTGTTACATATTTTTGGGTTCAAACTAATTTTATTCCTTTTCTTTGGGACCTTTTCAAGATATACAAAATGTGTTCCATTAAACTATTTTGTTTATAGGCTAAAAAAATAAAATAAAACACTGTACTAATTTTAACATGAATAATATTTAACTGTCCAAATTATAATATATTGAAAATATTTTTGTATTATAAGGAGTAAAAATATACTCTCATTTAGTAAATGTATCGAATATTTCCCATTCTACATCCTAATAGCGCATGCAAAGAATATTAGTTGACAGTTTTTTACTTGGACGTGTATTTATTTGTTTCCGTACTATTAAACACAACACTATTTGTCATGCTTGAAACTTTTCCCTAGTCAATGTTGCTAAGAACATTTGGTGTATAACAACGTATCCTATGAATTTAAAAATAATAGTATAAACATGGTTCTTCAACAGAGATGTATTATCGATTTTTATTTAATAAGTTGACTTAGAATCATCAGGAGAATGAGCGAATGCAAGAGGTATAAATAAATAAGTAACGATGGTTTGGACATGTGAAAATGATATTTAAATGGTGATGAAGAGAATTCACTTTGTTTATATTTCTGACATAAACTATTTAATAATTTCTAGATATACTTATTGATATTGTTTTTATCAATATCTCTAGTAGCGAGCAATTAATTATCTAATACTAAAAGTGTAAAATGAATGACGTTCGATGGAAACTGCGGTATCGTGTTCTGTCAAAAATCCTTCAAAAATATATGAAATATCATGCAATGTAAATAAATAAATAACAAACTATACTTTTTCATCTCTCTTTATCAAAAATCACCCTAAAAAAGATAAAAAATGCCCACCAAAAAAGAGAAATAAAAAAAAATTTTGGAAAGTCTCAACATACAAGGCTATTAGATCCTAGAAAAAGTATAAAAAATATATGATCTATTGAGCAACATGGACTGGTTGTATTGAAATAGATTACATCTAGGTTGATAGAAAAAGTATTTCTTCTTGTTGAGAAAGTACAAAAGAAGCTTTCACAATTTATTGAGTAGCAAATTAATATCAGGATTTATAATGCTTTCTTAGGCTGGAGATTGTCCAGCTTATTATTATAATGACGTGGGAAGTAGAAAATAATGATACCTATTTTCATATCCTGGATTTCAATTTTATGATCTACTTAACCGCTATATTACCTTTTGTCTGTAAATTAAATAGATTTTACTGACATGCCAGTATAAAATATACGATTTTATTTTATGAGCAGTTAAATTAAATCTTTAAGAATATACTTTTCATTTGATTTTCTGAACAGGGTCGCGTTGGTTAATAGTTACTATTAACATACATGTGTAGATATTATAAGAACGCTTCTTTTAGTTTATATCTAAAAAATATTGGTTATCGATTAAATTAATCAAAACTGCTTGTTGTTGTTGGGTGAGGTAGTTATTTGTGAAAATAGAGCGTATTTTAGTAGACTTCGTGTTATTTTGGTTTCAAGCTTGAATCAATAATAGAAAGGAAATTAAAATACTTTATACCCTTTCTTTAACAAGCTGTTACTTAAAGAAAGTTGTCGGACCCCTCAATAAATCATATTATTAAACGCCTATCAAAATAAAATAATATATTATATCTATACCTAATTATAAATGTCTGTCACGAAACTAGAATAGACGAGCTTTTGTGGAATGTTTTTGTATACATCTGCATATAAATATAGCTAGATTATAAAGTTTTTGCATATAAACAAGTGTTTCCTCAACAGTCGTCCAGGGAAATCAACAAAAACGTTTTCTATCTTCGTGCCGCGCAAGTGAATCTCTTAATACCTGCGGCTATCTAACGCATAAAACATTTCTGCGGACGTCGACCATTAATCTTAAGAAGGGTAAAAAACACTTTTATAATATTTTAATTTTATTTAATACTTTATTTAAAGGTGTAACGTAAATTCTTTCAAAATACCTGGTATTTTAAAATAAAGCTAGTCAAAAACTGTTTTTCATTGACAGTTGTAATTCTTGGGAAAAAAACTATAATTAAACAATATTTCAACCTCACGCTGTTTATCTAATAGGCTAAGCTGAGATAACGGAATGCCGAATAGATCTATCTTGACACACTTCTTTTGCTTCTTATATTCGTACAACTTCTCATTCACGTTCGTCGATTTTTATTCTTAGGAAGTGGTCGTCAATGAGAATTTGATTCACGTGATTAACCAAGCGACGCGGTTGACGGACGCCCCTGCTTTCTCACACTACATCTTTCATGAAAAAATATTTCAATAACGTCCGAAGAACTTACATTGAAGGACCCACCGACCACCCGGATAGCGCAGAAGTCTGAGGACTTCCATTTATCCGAAATTCTACACTTAACAAATCTTGTCCACAACGGAGGCGCCATAGTGGGCAGCCTGAAGGGCTGGCCGGCCAAAACCTCCGTGTGAAATCTTTTGACTAAACTCCTTCGATGTACCTCTATACGAGAGAAGCAAACAACATATATGAAACAAAACAAAATAAAAGTATACAAAAACATTCTTAGCCAATTTTACAAACCATACAATAACAATTAAACAGAAATAAAATAAAATAAGAAAAACAAATTTATATACATATTTGAGCACAAGGCTGAATTGAGGTGTCCAGAAACTTTTCCAGGTTTTTAGGTCGGCGAACACGCGAGTCGCCGATACCGTCCGAAGAACTAATGAAAAAATATTTTTGCTTCTTTTTTTCTTCTCAGCTGTCTTCCGTCCACTCCTGGACGAAGGCCTCCACCATTTTCTTTCCCGCCATTCGATCCCTTGCTGTCTGCATCCAGTTGAACCTAGCATGTCGAGTGATTTCGTCCCTCTAAAATAAGAAATATTTGTATTTTAACACAAAAAAGAACACTGCAATAAAATAATTGGACATAGGAATATAATATTTTGATTTATTAAGTTTAAAACAAATAAAACCACAAACAAGACTACGAAGAAATGAAATTTTCTCTATTTATATATTAATCAGAGACACAACCAGAAAGTTGACAAAATGGATACAAAAAAAAACAAAAACATACATTGAATTGGGCAAGCCAACCCTCCAATCAAGTGTGTCTACAGCATACACATATTGATGTAAATAAAAGAATAAGAGAAAAAAAAAACAAATAAAAGAAGTCTACATTCGCCGCACGCCCAGAGCAGACTGGATCCGCACCACATAAGTAAGTACCTACCGATCACGTCAAACAGTACATTAAACCGTTAACAAGTAACAACCATCGTAACACCAAAAATCAAGCAATCCATTAAACACCGAAAAACAAAGAAAAGTCTTTCTCCAAAAATACTATAGTTGGAGGCAACACTCCTCCTGAATGAATCTCCACAATCAATGAGTCGCCAAAGACATTCACACCATCCACGCAATGTGATCATAAAACATTAGAATATAATCAACACATTCTGCTGATTGGACTATTTTGACTGACATTGTTACTATGTCGGCGGTACATAAAAAATGACCATAATTATAATATGAGCTAATTATTTTCATTAACATTTTGATTAGAAAAACAATATTATTTAGCATAATTTGAAATTTATGTTATGAATTTTTTGACACAATTGGATGTCGGGAACTGAATTTTTTACTTACTAGAAGTGGTGTTTTCGTAGCGTGCCCACCAGGTACAATATTCCTGTATAATTATACTTTGTGGGAAAGAAACATAAGAATCTGTGGACCAGGCACAAAAATCGGAAATTTGTCTGGACACTTAGTTGAAAGACATTACAATCTAGGTATAAAATCGCCCTATGTGCAATGAATTGTAAAGAAAACAAAAAATGAATATATTAAAAATTATGGCGATAAAATAACATAAGTAGAATAATTATGACATACCATTATACCTTTTAAGTAATAATGTATTTTATCTTTTTATTTTTTTACTCAAGTAATTTTATGTATTTTTTAATATGTGTACCTACTCATCTTTAAAAGGCCATTTTACTCTCGTTAATGTTATATTACGATATGGTGTTTTAATGTAATGAAAAAATGACGATTCTCAGGGGTGTAGACGACTATAAACACATATTAATGTAGGTGTCAAGTAGTACTTAAAAGTTATGAGCTAAAGTAAAGTAGGTGCATGTTAAAACGAGAACGCTAGAAACGACTTTCTCAATTATTTATTCTCGTTACCGTTTATATCAGCCTATTCTGTGGTACTTTTTATAAAAGTTGAAGATTTAATAGATTATATTTCATCTCTAAGAAGCTATCCAATATCATTTAGTTTACGTAATTTATGGTTTATTTCAGTTATTTATCGTACAAAAAGTTTTATAAAACATGCCTTACGGTTTATTATAGATGGGTGTATCTACAATGTGGAAGACAAAGAGAACAGCGTGAGTTGATGAACCAGATCTTTATTTATTTATTTTATTCTTCACTGTACATTAATAACTTTCACTGCACAATGAAATAAAAATATAAAGTTATTCAATGTACAGAGGGCGAGTTTATCGTTAGAAAGCATATTTATCGCTTATTGACAAAAGTTTCAAGGTGAGTAGCTGAGGTGGCGATCCATCTTGATGTTGCAATGTGTAGGTAGCGCTGATGCGATGCCCAGATGTAACTCGATGAAAGCGATATGGAATTATGATATCTGTAGGTGCCTCGTAGAGTTCTCCTTGTATAGTTGTCAAATAGTAGTGTGTCATGACGTTCTATGGTATAGTCACGTAGATACTTAATCGGCCTAATAAGCACATAGGTGCTGATGTACCACAGGTTTATAATACTATGTAGAAAGTGTCATTATCACGCCCTACAGGACATTGTCACCCTGTCTCTACACTAGTAAGCGTTAACATTCTCCGTCATTGCCTGTAAATGTCCTATGGAACAGCCTTCAAGCTTCACTGAGTCAATCGATGAAAAATCAATCGATAAACATCTTTATGGACAGCTTGCATGTTTCTTACATGCAGCTGGTCTGCTGGTTACCCCACTTGTGGGATATGCCGTGATGGTATAGTAGTAGTAGTAGTAGTAGTAAACACCTTTAGAAGCAAAAAGACTGCGCTATTTACCAGCGTCCTTGGATTGCCTTTTACAAAAAACCTAAAATACCCAAATACTAATTTAAGCGTCAGCAAGAACCTTACTATGGAGCCTTTGTATGGAGCATTTTGCTATATGATTGCGAAACGTGGACCATAGAAAGAGTGAAAGGGAACTGTTTATTTACCCGTTTTTTTCTTTCCTTATTTATTTATAGGCATTTGAGACCTCAAACTTCAAGTTTTTACATTAAGATGAGATTTTAAGTGCACTTGTCCATGTTTCCCTGATTACCTGCCTATTTATTTTAAATCAAATATGGCCAATAAGGGTGTTCATCAAAAAATTTATTCATTGAGTTGATATTTATTTTCTAAAACTCCATATATGTACATAGGCAAAAAAAAACGCAATTGGTTTTAGTTTTACATGATATTTAATATTATATAGTGACCTGGTTTCGACTATAACAAAGTCATTGTAAAAAAGAGTTTGACAATGGCTTCGTATGTCAAAACCTCCTGGGTCCACTTTTAGTGTTAGGTCCACTCCTGACACACATAGCGCAGAAGCACATGTGGACGGACAAACGCTGGAAAAAGTGGATCGCTTCAACTATCTGGGTAGCATTTTGAACTCCAGAGCAAATATAGATGATGAAATTCAAAACAGACTAAATGCAGCTTCCCGTGCATTCTGGAAGCTGCGCGACCGAGTTTTCAGGAACCACGACCTTTCACTCAAGACAAAAACTGCAATATACAGTGCAGTAATAGTTCCAACCCTCATCTATAGTTGTGAAGCATGGGTTCCA
This sequence comes from Athripsodes cinereus, assembly GCA_947579605.1. Lineage (NCBI taxonomy): Eukaryota > Metazoa > Arthropoda > Insecta > Trichoptera > Leptoceridae > Athripsodes > Athripsodes cinereus. Next base: position 28,524,767 of record OX388306.1, on the reverse strand, counting down.
TACAGACGGCATATCAAGTCCCTAGCAAAACTCCAACAGCGCCAATTAAGACAAATAATGAGAGTTCAATGGTTCCACAAAATCAGCAACAAGGAGATTCTGGAGAGAGCGGGTTGCCAGAGCATCGAAGTATTAATAGCTCGCGCCCAACTTCGCTGGTCGGGACACGTCGTCCGCATGCATGAAGGCCGACTCCCTAAAAAGATCATGTTCTCGGAACTCGCAGAAGGCAAAAGGAACAGGGGAGGCCAGCGGAAACGGTTCAAAGATGTCCTACACAACACCTTGAAGGACATCAACGCTCAAGATGACTGGGAGAAGATGGCGGGTGACCGCACGAAATGGCGGAAAACCATTTATGACTATAGCGGCCCGCAAAATCGAACAACTCGCAGACCCATCATAAACGAAGAGCAGCCTTGTCCCGAATGTGAAAAAGTGTGCCTGTCCAGAATCGGCCTTCACAGTCACCTTAGATGGCACCGTCGACAGGATGCTCGATTAAATTCAGTCTCTCAATAATACCCGGCAACGGGTACAAGGCATTATTATTATTATTATTATGTCAAAACCAGGTTACTATTCAATTTAATATGAAGTAAAACTAAAACCAATTGTGTTTTCTTCCATATATCAAACTTTTTCATTGGGTTTGTAATACTTTTTCCATATAGGTAGGTGCCTAACATTTTTATTACTTAAATATGAGCATGTAGAGTACCTTCCAAACTTCAAGATTTTTATCACTGGAAAGAGATTTTTACTACTTTTGTTTACGTAAACGCTGACTCCATTTTTTCAACAACTCATGTATTTGCACGGTTTTCTGTTCATTTATACCCGAGCGTTGCCGAGTTGCAAAAACTAGTTAGGTAATAAACAAAGATAATATAAACACTTGAAATACATATATACACAATGATTATATTATGTACACTTTGTTTTTTCCAGATACATCCTTTCTTTGGCTCTGGCTGATCTTTTAGTCATCATTACATGTGTCCCCTTCACTTCCACTGTGTACACAGTGGAATCATGGCCATGGGGAGAATCAGTCTGCACCATCTCGGAGACAGCAAAGGATATTTCAGTTGGTGTATCAGTTTTCACACTCACAGCATTATCAGCCGATAGATTTTTTGCTATCGTTGATCCCTTGAGGAGATTACACACTTCAGGTAAGATAATATAATATGTGGAATATGTTAAGTTTTGGCCGGTTCCGATAATCTGTGTAGGTACCTATTCATTACAATCAGTTAAAATGTTTTGTGTAACATACTTTATAGATATCTACTATAGATTTTAACTGATACTAATAGATAGATAGATTATTGAAACCTATTATTGTCGGTAGTTTGGAGGTTATGTCTTGATCTCGTGCACACGAGGTACGCGGTTCGATCCCAGGTGCCGGCAAATCCTCTTTCACGACGTAAAAGCTGAATAAGGATGTATTTGGGTATTGATTATCCAAGCAAAATATACAGTCATTCAGTACAGTTGGGTTAGTTGGAAGATATCGCGTCCCTGCGATATACTCGCCCATTGTGCAAAATATTTGTATATACCATGTTGTAATCTCATTCTTTTTGTTAAAATATTTTGTACAATAAAGTTTATTATTATTATTATATTATTATTACAGTACATATTACAAATAAATATATTAAATCTATAATTGACCAGTGAAATCCGGGTATCCGTGCTTTATCCGTGCAATTTCTACAGTCTTCTTGCGTGAAGGTGAACGACAACCTCTTAGAATGGTTTACCCTCATTAATAAGGAAAAATAATGATTTTAATTATTGATATCAATATTTTAAGAAATTCATTTTTTTCGAAAATTGATCTGATTTATTGATTTTTTTCTCTTATAGTGAGATAAATGCTACCAGTCTTCCAGTATGAAACAAACCTTAACGGGTTATAAAAATATATTTAGGATAGGTGGCATAACAGCTCATAACTTAATTTGATTAAAAGCTTTCTTAACATATATCACACGATTATATCATAAACGTACTAAGCTCATATTGAGTAGTAATACATATATTATGTATGTAGACATCTACCAATTATTATTTCATATTTACAAAAGTTTTTAATCTTACTGTGAGAGTCTTTAGCGCTAGAACAATTACATAGATAGAAGTAAAGGTTCATTAGTTATATATTTAACCCTTGTTTTATATAGTTATTTGTTGGATATAATACCTTTTGAATAAATTACGAAGCAACGATCGCAGTGCTCATTAGGAGAGATAAATTGTGTGCATTTTTTATTACTAACCCATGACATGAACAAATAGGAGACTAAGAAACATACCCTTAGGAATGTGGGAAGTTAATCAATAATATTTTCTCAATGTTTCGTGTAGCTATTCTGATACAGATTTATTTTAATTATTATTTGTTATTCCCATCACTTAAAATGTTTTTCTTCTAAATAGGAAATACCTAAACATAATATGTGTTCATATATTGCAAACTTTCTATAGATATTTAATTTATTATTTTTTTCTTTACTTATGGCATACCATCCTACACGCATGATTTGTGCCAATATTTAATTTATATATTGATATATTATTATTGACTTTTTTATATTTGCTAACTCTGCCTAGAGAGATTTAATATTTTTAAATCAACGATATAGTTTACCACCCTTTCTGTATTTATGTAATAATTTGTTAAATAGGTTTATTATTATTTTACAAACACAAATATTTCAAATATTTATGTTAGTACATTGTTGCCTAACAATACATTTACACGAATATTTCAATTGACAAATACCAAAATGTTTTTGTCAGCATCTGACATACAAATCACAAATTATTTACATTTTAATGAAAGTTCAGATAAAACAGACATCCCCTTCGTGTTTGACACAACTTTCTCCTTTAATTTTCATAAACAACACTAAACAAAATATTAATAAGCGTTTAATCGAAATTTTAACCGAAACCCTATATGTCTTTCTCACTCTAACTTCAAAGGACACATGTAAATTACAGATTTCAAGTGTGCCTTAGGCTAGTATTTAATGAAATGAAATCTGGGATATTATACATTTTATGATTTAAGAAAAAAGTGTTCAGCGTGTCCATGTTTCAGGTATTAAACAAAATAATAGCCCAAGGGTGAAACAGCACTCTAAGCATAAAATACCAGACATGTTTTGTTTAATTTATAGGTATTATCAGATTCTAGCGTAATATTGTTTATCTTCTATTTCAAGTGTTGAAAAAAGTACTTTACAAATTTAAAATATTACCGATGATAATGCTTATCTGGTTCGTGGTTGATATCCTATTTCCCAGTATAAATGTGTAAAGAATAGATATGTATGAATCTTCAATTTTTTGTGTTTTTTTTAAATTTATTTTATTCACTGTGAGATAACAATAAGTACACACACACACACACACACACACACACACACACACACACACACACACACATATATATATATATGAATGACTGTGTGATCAAGTTTTCATCGGAAATGCATGTGCAACATGCATTCCATTAATGAAAGATCACTTGATTTTACGCAGGAGATAGTATGAGGTGAAGGTTTTACTCCATTTCACTGCGTACAGTCGGGCAGAGACTTGGCTCTTGCCTTTGCATGTGGGACGAGACACGGCCCGTCACCGGAATATGCAGATTGGATTTGCAGAATAGGTGTTGTGTTTCTGCATTGTGTATACATGTGCTTCTTCAGGACCATCTCGCAGAATGGCCGACACAACATTAAATCCAGTATGCGGGGAGTATCGCATATTATGAATGACTGTGTGATCAAATTTACATCGGAAATGCATATGCAACATGCATTCCATTAATGAAAGATCACTTGATTTTACGCAGGAGATAGTATGAGGTGAAGGTTTAACTCCATTTCACTGCGTACAGTCGGGCAGAGACTTGAAGAAGCACATGTATACACAATGCAGAAACACAACACCTATTCTGCAAATCCAATCTGCATGTTCCGGTGACGGGCCGTGTCTCGTCTCACATGCAAAGGCAAGAGCCAAGTCTCTGCCCGACTGTACGCAGTGAAATGGAGTAAAACCTTCACCTCATATATATATTATATATATGTTAAACGAAGTTTTCGCAATTAACTGGATTTTTACACCTGCGAGAGTGAAGATATTAAGAATATTACCCAACAGACACCTCATCCGCACAACCAACAGACTGTGCAAACTCCCTTTTGTATGAAACAGGAAAGGTGTCCCGATGCTTACGAATCGGCTTAGGCTGGTTTAAGTGCACTTCACCCATGGTACGTTCACCAATCCCACCAATTCATACAAAAGGGAGTTTGCACAGTCTGTTGGTTGTGCGGATGAGGTGTCTGTTGGGTGATATTCTTAATATATATATATATATATATATAAATATATGAAAATTTGTAGGATTCTCGTGCATTTATGTACCAAACACACTCCCAAATTCGATTTTTAGAAATATGCTTTTTTATAAACGAATACTATGAAGCTAAAATCAGTTTGATATTTGTAATTAATATTTGTTTTCATATTTTATCAAATGAAAATGTTCGTAGAGTCAACAAGTTTTGAGAATTAGGGTACCAAACTTGTTGAAAATTGAATGTTTTATCGTTTTTGCTAAAGGGGCCTCTTAACGTTAATATTTATTACTACTATACTATACCATCACGGCATATCCCACAAGTGGGGTAGCCAGCAGATCAGCTGCATGTAAGAAACATGCAAACTGTCCTCTTCGTGCCAATATAAAATCAAGACATTCAGGATGGGTGGCAAACCTCATCGCTGAATTTAAGATGTAAAATGTCTTAATTTTTTCGAACACCTGCCTTTTACAGGACACTCGAAAACTTACGCAGAAGAGTGGGAGACCAATTCTTTACCGGGTGCTCCACGGGATGTTAATATTTATTCATTACTTTATTATCAAAACAAAAAAGTGTGTTATCTCATTTGTATAATATCACGTGCCAAGTATTAAGCGTTAGGGGATCAAACACACAAAGTTATTTAATACATAATTAATTTACCACGCGATTTCATACACATACCTCCAGGGTCTCCAAGCCATTCAAGTCAATAGATACTCTGAAATTGCTTTACTACACGTATGTACGTAGTTGCCTCGAGTTTGCGTCTGTGGTTTGGAGTCCCCAATATATAACTTATATCGACAGGTTGGAAAAGATACAAAATAAATTTTTAAAACATTTGGACTTTAGATCCTTTTTGTCTTTTGAAAACTCGCGCCTGTCTGCACGTCATCATCGAATGATTAGTTTGGAGAATAGACGTACCTTAAGCGATATGACTTTTTTATACAAAATACTTCACAACGTTGTTGATAATAATTATTTACTAAGTAAAATTTTTATCAATTGCCCAACTAGATTCACCAGGACTACGCTTACTTTCAAACAGCCTAGGTGCAGCACTAATTATCTTCAAAGTTCATTCGTTCACCGGTCATGTGACAATTACAATGCTTTTTTTGTAGACATGGATATTTTTCATGAGTCCATTTCTAGTTTTAAAAGGATGATTGCTAGATCTTTGACAGATTCTGGGTCTCGGCGGGCATAGGCAGGGGTCCTCCACTCTATTGATGTCTCTATTGATGTCTTCCTTTCTCCTAACCGTTTCTGTCCCTAATCCTTCCCTTACTGTAAGTTTTCTTTATAATGTATGCGCATGATTGGCGGGTTTTCGGACTCGGCAGTGATTCTTTTCAATTATCATGTTCTTTTTTTCTTTCATTGTAGTATGTTTGGTAAGATTTATTTTGTAATGTGTTAGCAAACTTTGCTGGTTTATGTGCCGATTTTTTTTATCTATTTGTATTACCTATGTATTGTAATAACTGTATGTTTGCGTAAACTATAAAATAAAAAATAAAAATAAAAAAAATAAAATACCTTATTTTAATACGTCACATATTTGTGTATTTTAAAATCAATATGCAATAAAAAATTATAATTAATAAAACGGCTTAATGAATATATGAAAAAAGTATTCCGATCTCAATCAAGCTAAAAAATTTGAAACTTTTTCCAATTTTTCCTTTTTATGTATATCGTTTGTAGAAAATAATGAAAAATAAAATATACACCTAATTTTTTCGAAAATTATAAACAGTGTCGGGTTTAAATGGGCGTCTTGACTACGTAAATTAAAAAATCATCCTGTATCTCTTTTTATACAATATTTTCAAAATTTGTAACTCCTGAAGGCCACATATTTTTTTACTGACGTTAGACCAGTGATTCCCAAAGTGGTCTATATCGACCCCTAGGGGTCTATGACAACCTGAAAGGGGTCTACGTCAGCGAAAAAAATTTTGGGGGTCCATGAAATGAAAATGGGGGTCCACGATAGTGGATCTCAACACATACACTGATAATACCTATTTACTTACATCATACTATCTTATAATATCAAGACATATACATTATTTATAAAAGTACCTATGAAGTAAAAAAATTATACGTATATTTTACATAACAGACACAAAATTTTATTTTGAGTAGTTTTAATTTAAATTCAATTAATAAATGTATAAATTAACATGTGTTTTTACTTTAAGTTTTTAACACTAAACTTCACTACAGTTAGAAATTTACAGGAAATCAATATCAGGTAAGTAGGGGGTCTACCCAACACGGAAAAATATGGCAAGGGGTCTACGACACAAAAAAGTTTGGGGAACTCTGCGTTAGACCATACATTTTTTTTTAGTAATGAACCGACAGTGCGTGAAAGAGTAAAGCATCTAAAACATAACACGTTACACATGGAATCGAGGAATTCTCAATAAAGAACCAGTAATTTGTTACTGCAATCGCTGAGAAGATCACGTTACATAATGTAATACAGGAAATCCATTTGAATATTATTCCCCTTACAGTTTCCGAATTCCCATCAAAGGCGGAAATTAATAAACATCACTAATGTTAATATTCGCGATATTATGTCAACTTGTAATTAGTAATACAGTTATATTATATTATATATTAGGCATGATACATGACCATAGTGTATGTATGTGGAGCATTCAGCAGACTAACTATGCGATACTCCGGACTAAACGAGTATAAATTATCAAAATACTAATCATGAATATTTTCGAAAGGTTAAATGTATTCGTACCCATGAAATGAAATTTGAATCTTTTTTTGAGACTTACCTACTCGATATGTATAAATTATCTTTATGTAAGTGTTATGTTCTGTCATGTTATGTTCTGTTTGTAAATTTACATAGTTTTTAAAAAAATAAAATTAAAAGACAAATAAACGAAATAGAAAAAAACAGCACTGTTTTTAGATTCACGTTGATAATTACAAAACTACAGCTTTTTTCAAGATATCTATTTATAATTTCGAAAGAACATTTTATTGTCATAATTTTTTGTAAGTAAAAAAGCGTTTTTTTATACTTTTAATTAGAAATTCTTAAATTATTAATTGTTTTATTAATTAAATTTTCTGATATTAATATTTGTGATGTTCTGTTTTGCTGCGGGCTTGTATAAAAATATTTTTATTAAAAATTTTGATTGTTAATATTATTTGAATTTTCCTTTATTTCAGAATAAAAACCATTTTGTTATAAGATAAAATAAAAAAAATGATTGAAGAAAATCCATTAAAATCAAAACTTGTACCTTTTGAATAAATTTACTACTGATAAGTTCAAAAAATATGTTTTAAGTATTTAACGATATATTTTCTGCTAACAGAGATGATTGAATCAAGTGATTTGTTTATAATAAAATGATTAGTTATATAATTTTATCCCTGCTTCGTGCGATGTCTGATTTGATTGATGGACTTGAGGGAGGACAGCTGGTTCTGGTAGCCGTGCTCGACATGAGTGCCGCAGGGGTCCACCCTGGGCCCACGCTCTTTACGTTATACGTAAATGACCTCGAAGAGCTGTTGTCATTTCCAGGGGTTTGAAATTATACTCATATGCTGATGACATATTTATCTTTGCAATTTGTTCATCTGCTGAAATTGTTAAGTTTATGTAAACTAGAGGTTGTGCGGTGTGTTGAGGATGTAGCTGCATGAATGAGTGGCAGTCGTCTGAAAATGAATCCTGACAAGATTGAATGAATGTGGATTGCATCTCCTATAAGACAACATCTGATAGATCTCACACCTATAAATGTTAAGGGTATTAGTATAGCACCACAGGAATCAGTGAAATTCTTGGGTGTACATCTGGATAAGGTCCTCTCCATGAACACCCAAGTATCTGGGATAGTGAGATCTAGTTTTCATCGCCTGAGACAGATAAAAACAGTCCAAGACTGTCTTTCACTGGATGCAGCAAAAACACGTGTAAATGGCTTATATTCTTCAGGCTGGATTATTGCAATAGCCCGTATTATAGTCTTCCCATGGTGTAGATGAAAAGGATATAACAAAAAGTATCAATAAATATCATGCTCGATCACGAAAATATTGCAAATTAATTAAAAATCAATATTCAAATATGGTTGCGTAAAATCAGGCAACAATTTCGAGTTTATTGGGACGGAATCTTAACGGAATTTTATTTAATATAATATTATGTAGATGAGTATTTGAGCAAATGAAAGCACTTCAACTCTTGTATTACAATATATGAATTTATGTAACTAAGAAGTAGGGGTATTTAATTGATATAAAGTATCGTAGTTAGCAAAACTCATAAAACATTTACAATGATGTGTTCTTTTCTGATTAAGTTGCTACTAATAATATCACTGAAACTACTAAGTAAACAGCTAATTAAGTTTTCACACATCTCACATGATGCGACTAGACTTTGAGCAATATTTAAGTTATTCATAATAGTACCAAGTCAGCTTTTTATGTTTAATGTATACAAGCATTTTAACCAAATTAATAAGGAGTTGAGAACAGCAGAAATAATAATTATCAGCAGACGTTGATATTGTTCAAATGTGTGTTAAGAGAAACAAGATAATGTATCGATACGTATCTGTGTATGAATTTAATACGAATATTCGTTTAAATAATCAGTGACTATATAATTATTCTGATGCAATGAAATGACACATTGATGAAAATTCAATCAACACGAAAGGCTTAAATTTATTTCAGTGATTGAATTTAAATTCTGCTCATTTATTTCATGGCATATGTAGTAAGCTAATAATAATCACGTTTTTCAGTATATCTTCGTAATATATAATTCTTTTCTGGTTCTATAGAAAGTCGTGTAAAAACAGAAGCGGTGTTAATAGTGGTTCCGAAATCGACGTATGCATATTATTGACTCGTAGCTTGTAAATGTGTGTAATAAGTGAATGCAAAAAAGTATATTATTATTTTTTTGAATCCCTAGTTTTTAAAAACGTAAGTGATTTATTTAGCAACAAAAATGTTTTGATAACGATCTGAAGTTTGAATAAATAATTTTAAAAATAAAAATAAAGTACTCGGTTAACGGAAATACAATTCAAACAACGCAGCAGGTTGTGTAAACTTCAAAGCAGGATTGAAATTGAAACTCTTTTACGTATCAATTATATGTACTTTTTATATATCGAACAGAATATTATACATTGAATTTAATGTGTAGCATACTTACAGTTTCCGTGTCCATAGTTTTTAAAATTTAAAGTCAGTGAAAATTTAATTTCAAATTAAATTGAATTTCAATTAAGTTTTAATTTTTTTTTTTTTTTTTTAAAAGATATATCTGGGTTTTGTTATAAACCCAAATACAACCTTATACACCTTTCACACTAAGCTAAAAGCTTGTGCCGTGAAAGGGGAGTTTGCCGGCACCTGGTATCGAACCACGGACCCCTTGATCTGAAGGCCGAGACTCTACCTCCAGGCTACCGACGAACTATTTCTATGAATAATTCGAAAATTGACTTATTATATCAAAATTGACTATAGCCCCATTATTCTTTGGAGTGTAATAGCACGATAAAATCTCTCATTTCAGCTATTATTCAATTCAAATAATATATTATGTTAATTTATGTACTTGTTTCAAGAATAATAAGATAACTTTAAGACTAATTAGTATTAATTTATTTTATTTGAATTATTTTATTTCGGAAATTAATACCGCGGAGAGTACGAACTTTAATGAAATAAGGACGAATAAGGAAATGAAGTTTATTTTGCGTATTTAAAAAAAACTGAATAATAAGAAAAATAAATACTCTTATTTATTTCAAGAACTTCAATAATATAAGCGTTGGTTTTTTTCATAAAACGGCGCATTTAAAGAGAACTGTCTAGTTATTTTATTAATATGTAGAAAGTGTTTATAATTTTATTCCATAGCAATACTTAACTCTAAGAACATATATATTAATTGTGACGGTGCACACGTAATAGAATTTCATAATTAGGTAAATTGAAACAAGTGTTTCTTTCTACTATAAGTTATTGATCACGAGAGAGACGTCTTTCAACTTATCAGGTCATTATTAATCTTGATGATGATTTATAATGATCTGATAAGTTGAAAGACGTCTCTCTCGTGATCATCAATAACTTATAGTAGAAAGAAATACTTGTTTCAAATTATCTAATGTAAGAACATAGTTTGAAAGAATATTGTAGTAGTAAGTAGTGCCTTGTAGTGAGTATGTCCTCCTAAAGGCATTAAGGGCTGTAATTTAGAGTAGGGGTTTTCGGGGGAGCCCTTAAGTAAAATCATAAGCACTCCCTTTGAATTATTCTTTTTTGTTTCGTTGAGTCTGGATGATATAGGAGCTCAGCTTTTAAAACATCCAGGAGAAAGTGGTGGGGAACCCCTAATGTATTAGAGAAAAATACGTTTTTGAATAAAATTATCAAGAACTTCGACATACTCAAGCTATTCATTAGCTTTATTCTATGTGAATAAAGTTATAAGCATTCACATTATCCTCGTCTATGGATAATTTCCTGTAGGTAAAATGTTACGTATGATAGAATCAATAAAACTCATGACGTGCATTAATAATCGGAAGAATATGTAAAATAAGTATATGATGTAAAAGTTTACGCTAAGGTTGTTAACGTGGTAGTCATTATTGATAACTTTGAGGAGTAGGTGGTTAATGACTATATTTTATTTATTAACCAAGCAAAACATACAGTCATTTGGCACATGATGATGATGATTCTGGATGGTTTTGTTTTGACGCCGTTTACCAGTCCTTAGACCAAGCATGTCAAACTTGCGGCCCGCGGGCCGCATGCGGCCCACAACGCATAACTTTGTGGCCCACTAGTAGTACAAAATATAACGGTACAAAAAAATACTCTTTATTAATTTTACCTTTTTTTATACTTTTCAAAATAAACCTAGTTTATAGTATAAACATTTTTTTTTGTGGCCCACATTAACATTAAATTTTTTATTTGTCCCGTGTTAGGATTTGAGTTTGACATGCTTGCCTTAGACCATCTCAAGGGCGCCGTAAGATCGTATTTAGATTTTGCCAAGAGTAATCTCACTGGTCACCTAGTATTTTAAATTGGAGACCATGAGATGAAAATATAGATAATTATTTTGAAGAATATGCTTTTGTAATACAATACGCTTAAAACCAATAACTTGTTTTTGTTCCTCAGGTGGAGGCAAACGGGCTACTAGATTTACTATCATGACAGCTATCTTTATATGGATATTGGCAATGATTTGTTCAATACCAGCGGCAGCTGGATCATATGTTCGAGTTTTCCAAGTCAATCCTGAGACACACGTAAGTTGTATTGAAATATTTTGTATTATAATACAAATCTATTATGATATTATTGCTTACTCCTACCCTTGCAAGTGAATTTTGCTTCCATCGCATTCATGAACTTACTCATGCATTTATATATTAAATTTTATTCATTCAAAGTGACATTTATAAGTTTTTATTTCTATTTTACTTTGAAGTTAAAAATATAATATATATTAACTCTTAGTATGTGTTGTTTAGGGATAGTAACATTTTTAATATGAAAATAAAACTTTTGTTACAGTATTGAGAAGGACACTGTGTGATATACATAATGTCTCCATTATATTATTAAACAATGTCGTTATTGTCACATTGCTTTATGACTTCCTTTTTTGCCTTAAGTCTACGGGATAAGTTTTTTCATAACATTATTAAGTTATAATAATAATGGTATCACCCCCTTGACAACTATGTAGGTAGAGTTTATATTTCAAAACTTATTTCATTATTCATGTATAACTATTATACGTTCCCCTAATTAATAATTTGAAAACAAGTGAATCGCCTTGAAAACTAAAGAATATTAAGAAGGTTATTACCATACGTACAAACATGGTTCACACTCAATTACGTTCTTTATATTAATTTCGTATTGTTGATATAATTTTTATTTACAGTCATGGAAAATATAACACCTACAATCATTTTAATAATAACATTATGTACGAGCCATTAAATTAATTAAAAAAAGAGTTTGAAGAATCAATAAGTTATAGGTATCTTTTTCCTTTAATATGAAAAAGACTCATATTATAAGCAATTTCACACATATATGTTTATATAAAATACAATCAATATAATATGTCGATTTTATGAAAGAAGTTCTATTATTATGTATGTCACTAGAACCTATCTACTTACGTATAATTGAATATATAATATGTAAGTAAGCAGTGAATACCATACAAGTCTTGTTATTAATATTTTTTTCTAACTATTTTGTGTGGCTTACATACGTAAGTATAGAGAATAATAAAATAAGATTGAGGAAAACAATATTATCTCAAGCTTTACTTTTTTTTTATTGATAAATATAAATTCTCGGCGGGGATCGTTGATACCAGCGTAATGAAAAGACATTTCCCTCCCAATAGGAAGATTCTTCCCACAACTACTCTCCACTAAAGGAGACAGGCTAAACATAACAAATAACGAGTTCGCCCAATAGATCTTGCCGCAAAGGGCAACAATCAATCCTAGAGCACTCCTATCTCAGTCGGAGGTAAACCTGGCTGACACTGAAGATCCCACCGAGAAACTCATGTCTTCACAGATTTTAAGAATCCCACGAAATATGTGAAAATTGTAAGACCTCTCACTTATATTACCAATCATTGAATTCGTAGTAGGTATCTATCATCTCGGGACTCTCTCCAAGTAACCATCCCACAAACACACCACGGATTCTCCTCTAATCCAAGCTCAAAGAGCTAAAGTTCGTACAATAAAAGTTATGGATAGCTATATATATTATTATACATATTGTACAAAAGTGTTTAATAGGCCAGCTTTTATGTTACAAAGAAGCAATATGTTTATTTCATACAGGCCTATAGCATATCAACTACGAACAAATATAATTAAGTATATTAGTTTGATTAGTTTTGAAATACATTTTTGTTTAGAAAATGTAGTTGATTATAATAATTGTTCTTGAAGAAAAGTCCTCAATTAAGTCTAGTTAATCACACTTAATACTAAATTAATCATGTCCTTAATTAATATTGACTATAACAAACCAAGTGAAGCTTGAAAGTTTAAAGCAGGATATCAATTACGAGGATTATTTGGTTAATCGTTTGGTGAAATCCATTTGATTTATTTGCGACAATTTATCAGCTGTTCATCCTTTACGGGCTAATTGAGATAAACATTTCCCAAATAATGATAATTAATCTGTTTTCTTATAATATTATTTAGTTTTACTAAACGCCTGTTTTAAAGAATTAAAAAAAAGATTTGCTATTAACCCAAATACAAACTTATACACGTTATTTATAAAAGGACAAGGTTAGTTCTAATAATCAGTTAAAATTTACTCTTGGGATATCTCAGAATAATGTTAACCAAATCTAACTTAATTCGTTTTCATGACCTTACTTATGTACAATTGTACAATGTACATATTCTATTGGGACCAACAATTGATAAACATAGGACTGGGCATTGAAATTATATACAGAAGGTACATATTATATAGTTATTGCTGTAACTTCCTAAATTTCAACTAGAAAAGAGCTTTCTATTTTTCCCATGCTGAACTTATAATATGTATGCTAATAACCCGAAATCATAATTTTTAATACTAATTTCACCACATTAATTTCATGTGATACTGATAATTGTATTATTCTTTTTTTTTGTGTTTAGTTGACTTTTTATTTTGATTGTTGTGTCTTAATTTTCTATACTTGTGTGTACATTATAATGAACTATGTATGTAAATATATATAACATGTAAAAAGCTAGCGCCGTGAATTGTTAATAAATAAATAAATAAATATTAACTCTATGCTCAATCTGAATCTTTACAAAATAATTTAAGTACAAGTTGAGAATGTATCTAAAATATAACTTCATCATTATTTCACTCTAATATATAAAAAAACATTCAAATATGAATGAGTAAATGTGTCATTTGTTGATATAAAATAATAATATTCCAGAAACCTCTCCAATACTTCAGCTTTGTTTAGCATTGACGTCAAATTTCATATATTTTTTAAACTTTTACAGCATTGCGTGAAAGCATGTCAGGTGTACAATGCTAAAAGATGAGATAATATAATAAAATTATTCCACCTGGTTGGTGTGAGTTTATTGAAACGTGCATTGCTTGAACAAATAACTCGACAGAAGAGATAAAAGAATAATACTATACGAGGAAGGTTAATCTACAGAGATGTCTCCTCTTACGAAAGTCAAGTAGAACGTACTGTATAAAAAATATAATAAATCTATGTTATGTAAAGAAACACAAATAGTTCAAAATGTACTATTTTTCATGATAGTGACCTGGTTTCGACTCAAAATGTCGCTTTCAAAATTGTTACAAATCACTGTATTATTGACAATAGTAAAAGTCAAACCATCTTTGTTTTTTAACTGAGTTTTGATAAAATAAACGTGAACACAATCAATAAAATAAAATGTAATATTCATTCATCTTTTGTGTTAGTTTATGTGTGACATTGATGACTTCGCCTCAACATTTTCCTGTTAGGGCAAAATCATGAATGTAGGAAAGGAGAAACTCATCATTATACATATGTTACAATTTGATTCCCTTTTTTTTATTCATCGCCAATTATTATTGTTTTTGTCTTTTAATATTCTCTATAGCTCAAACGACTAATATGAGCTATATTTTGTATACAAAATAAACAATTTATTTTTATTCAGTAGCAAAAATTATTTTAAATTAAATTATTGTAAAAACCTTTGAATTAACAACTCGTTTGACTTCAGCGAAGTAAAATACTTGTAGGCATAATAGTTTTTATCGAATTTCCCCCAAGTCGCAAAAATGTGTTGGAGCGGGTTTCAAAACTCGGTGACACACTGAGAGTCAAATAATAGTGCAAAATATGTTCTCTCAGTGCGATTTAATGACAAAAACAGCGCAATATAAATGAACCAATAATAATATAAGGACATACTTACACATAAAATCAGTATAGCCATAGTATTTTTTGCGTGTGAAGAGTCATATTTATCTACATTACTATTACATAATAGAAACTAGAAACATTCGAAGCCCGTGTTTCTGATATATATATAATGAGTTACAATCCACTGGATTGGTCTGCAACGAGTTTTGACTTTCTTCTCCATTCCTCCCTATTCTCAGCCAGTCTTTTCAGCTCTACGTATGAGCCACAATTCATGTCCCTCTTCAGTTGGTCCATATACGAATCTCTTGGTCGGCCTCTGCCATTTGTCCCCTCGGTCTTACCCTCCGCAATGGCGATGAGTAGTCCTGGGTGCCTGATGTTGTGGCCAATCCAGTTAGCTCGTTGTTGGCTGATTCTCTTAAGAAGTTGTCTTTTTTCGCCTACCCTGGTTAATACTTTTAATAAATACTTTTAATAAACCATATTAACCTGGTTAATACTTTTAATAAATACTTTTAATAAACCATATAACCGGCTGATTCTCTTAAGAAGTTGTCTTTTTTCGCCTACCCTGGTTAATACTTTTAATAAATACTTTTAATAAACCATTTCTGATAAATACTTTTAATAAACCATATTTTTATATTTACGTTGAAATGTGAAGAGACACATAAGCTAATTATATTTTACTTCTGTATCGGGTGTTGTAAATATTGAATTAATTACTTGTTTCACCTAGACTTGTTAATGGATTGTCTTTTATGAATGGAAAAATCATAATTAACACTGTGCAGGAATAGACAGACAATATCATTTAAGCTATTGAATTTATTTGAATACCACCGCGCAGTTAGTGCTAAACACGTTCTAAATATTGACATCATACTAAATATTATAGAGGTAATGTACACCCACACAATATCGTTGGGTATATGTTTAATTATCATTTACTGGGAACCAATTAGTTTTGTATGTAAATATTCTATAGTTGATCGTAATGAATTAACGTGAACAGTCTTCAATATTTTTCTGTGTCCACTTTCACAAGAAATCCCTTAAATGGGATAGCCAGCAAGCAGACTAGCCATATGTTATTAACATGCAATTCGTCCTCACTAATTTGTGATGTTTTACTTTGACAGAACACTCAAAATACTTAAAATAAATATTCAATTAACCAATGTCTCTCAGTTTTTAGTATGTGTTAGTCATGAATAGCATTTCAATATTTTTGCTGCGGTATTAGTGATTTTACCATTATTTATTCTTCTTTCTTTATTCTTCACTGAACATTGGTTACATTATTTCAAATCAGTACAAATTAGTTCAAATTCTATATAATGTATAGTTTTAGTTCAAATTATACATAATGTTGGTATTAGTAATGAACTTAATGTTTAGTTTTAATTAAAAAGATAACTAAATGAGTAATTTAATGTTCATGAAGTACCTATTTACCAATGCGAATGTTAATATTCTATACACCACAAGGATATATATATGTACTTTAAGGTATATTAATATTATATGACAAGAGATTGTACTCGAGAAACCAAATATCTACAATAAATTATGTAAGTGGCCGTTTTGTTTATCTAATATTTGAATACAATACGATTTGTATATTATTTTATTCAAGAACAGTTCAAACTTTCATCGTATTTATCTACTTAACGAAAGAGCAATACTTACTCAGTGAAAGGAAGATGAATAGGTTTAAAGGAGTGCCTGGGTGTTAACAAATACAACAGCTATTGGTACCTAGGTTAACTCGTACATCAGCTGTCTAAAACTAAGGACTATAATATGAAAACCTTTTATCTCTCAATATAAGGGTTGACTGAGTACCCCTAGAGATAGAGTAAAGTAGATACTAAATCTCTCTTTTAAAAGGAAATAAAACCCTGACCTCATTCTCATTGGGCTCCTTAATAAGTTGTTTAAAAACTAAAGGTTAAGTGAAAAGTCGATTGTGCCGAAATTAAATTATGACATAACATAATGATTATTACATACCCACAACTAATTATTTCACTGGTTTAGATACATTAATTTTGAATTATTGATTTTTTTATATAATTTTGTATGATATTATGTATGATACAAACATCAAAACAAAAATTAATTTAATGATATCTAAGACTTTAGCATAGTTTATTCTGTTGAGATCCATAATGCTATTTGTGACGATGCTAGCAAAATTATTTATAAGTTGTTTCGAAAATTTTCTACGTCACGGTAAAATACTCTTGATTGGTAGATGATTGTTAAAGTTTTCTATCCTCCATCATGGAAAAGTTTCTGCTCACATTTTGAATTGGCATTATTATGCAATATATTTTTATTGTCTTTCCTAATATGTCCATTTCTTTGAATCGTTATAATAAATTTAATGCTTAGTATATGCATAACTGTTAGTTGTAGTATCTTTTTATTAGAGCTTCTATACATAATAGCAAATCTTTTTTATATTAATATAGAAAGTATTATAACTTATTTATTTTATTTTGTTATAACAGAGTCAAACAGTTTATCTCACAATATAATAAAATAACAATGTAACATTTATAATACGTAAACCAATCAAGACTCTACACATTACCTTTACAGTAAGTACAAATCATCAAAAAAAATTACAGTGTTAGTACAAAACATCAAATAAAATTACGGTAACAAAAACATGTAGGTACATAAATAGCAAATTGTAAAATTTAAATTCTAAAAATAGATTCAAGAAGAATAAAAGAACTTTTGAAAATTGGGTGTATATGTAAATAAAAACATCGGCATTAATAAAAATAAACATAAATAAATATGTATGTAAAATCCATCATGCAAGTAAAATCATGTAAAACCATTTGCAATGACAAAAACAAGAAGTACGTCTGTAAAATTAATATCTTATTATGGAATATCTATTATTACATAAATCATATTAGATTTTAACTTTATTAAAATATTTTTTTCAATAAAATCTTTTTACCTATTTTCAGGATCGCTGCTCAAATTGCGCATATCGAGTCTCAAAATTTCTCTTTGTCATTCTTACTTCGTTCATTCGTTCAACGTGTCCAAACCACCGTAGTTTATTCACGCGCATTCTGTATAATAGAAACATTTTAATTACATAATTGATTAATTTTTATATTCTTCTACTAGGTACACAAACATTGTTCAGATAATGGAATTGTATTAAGTTAATATGATACATAATATGTCATATATTATTCTAACACTTGACATTGATAAGTACGATGCCTATGTAATGTAATGTTTGTTTTATTCCATCACGAACACTAAAACGTTCTCATATCCTTTTTGACAATTCTCTTTTGAAATAATTGTGTTGTTAGTCATTGTCTGCAATTCACAATAATCACGCGCTTTTTTAATTATCTTTAGGTGTATTAATAGTATGTTGTATGAGCTGTATAAGAAATAATATTATTTTGTTTTGTATGTATATTATATTATTAATCAAAAATCTATATGATAGTAGTTTTAGTATATTTCATTTCTTTTAGAACTAAAATACCTAACAAAATTTAAACTAAATATTTAGGGGCTATTTTTGCAATGAAATATCGTGCTTGGTAATGATGCACTAACGTAAGTGCATTAATGATCAAACTGATACGAAAATCCAAACATCTTTTTAATTATAATTACAATAAAGAACAAAGAATGATAAACATATTATTCCACTCCTTTACAAATCATGGTTTCGACAATAACAACAATATTCTGAGAAGAGTTAACTCTATTGGTGCGGAATTGCTTTGAAAGCGACAGACTTAGGTGTTTGACTTAGGCTTTTCACCTGAAAGAAAATAAGATTATATAATAATCCACATAATAATTTATATAGATACTGATTTTCCCATTTTTTTTTTAATTTCAGTTTTTAGTCTGCTATCCATATCCAGAGGAATGGGGCCCGCAATATCCAAGGCTATTAGTCTTACTTCGCTTCTTGCTGTACTACGCTCTACCTCTGGCAGTCATCGCAATTTTTTACGTGTTGATGGCCAGGCACCTTGTGCTCAGTGCAAATAATGTTCCAGGTGAACTACGAGGGGCCCATAGACAAGTAAGTCAAAATTCAACATTTTTAAAACTAAGTTAGACAAAAGAAATTAAATAAATAAAAAAAATAAAAAAAATCCCTCTAAGCAAGAGCCTCAAAGAGCGATTAATTTGACTGAAAAAAAATGTTATAAAACATAGTATAGTTGTTTATTATGCATGTATAGATAATCTGTACTGTTCCTCCGTTTAGTTGCAGTAGAGAACAAAATGAATAATTGAAATAAAACAACGTAGATACAGAGGTATATATATTAATATTATTTTATCATTAGAAGTATGGAAAACACGAATGTGACATAAATATTGATTAGAATTCATAATGGAGTTGTTGGTATTTATTCCACTGGTAATTCGTAGGTTATTATTACTCTTCATTAAAAGCCATATTATTTAAATTGAACTCGTATCTAGGTGTATAGCATAGCCGTTGTGAATTATTGATAACTTTTTTAATTGGAGTTAAAAAAGTACTTGAACGTCTATCATTGGATTTAACATTTTTGAATATATGTACCAGTGTACCTACTACTGAGTTTTATTTATAAAGAGTCATATGTGGGCAAGACATCTAAAACTGACTCGTTTTTCTATTCAGAATTCCGAATACACGTGGCATAAACTATCTCAGTTGATTTTAGAAAGATTTTTCTGTCTGATTCCAATCTACAAGTACATTGACATTGATTCACAAGGAAGTTTTATAATTTTTCCATAGCAATCATTTCCCGTTATTTCCACGTAAGTTTAATATTAGCTATTAACTCCTGGATTATAAAAAAGATACCTACCATTACTGGATCGGTATGTGATTTCCAAATAGGATGCCAAACCTCATTTTTCATTTGAACAAAAGCTTTATCTTTAAAAAATATTATATTTATTTATTTCAGGTTAGAGCCAGAAGAAAGGTTGCAGTCACAGTGCTTGCATTTGTAGTTATATTTGCAATATGCTTCCTTCCCTACCACGTATTTATGCTGTGGTTCTATTACAGGTAAAAACATTTTAATTCATAAAATACAAATATAGTACCTATTGTAAGTTAAACGGAATGTGACAGAATAATAAAGCCTCTACAATAATTTCAGAGACAAATATAATATTTGTCACGATAGATGCAAGATGCCACTAAGAAACAAATTTTATTTAAAATCAATATATCATTTAAGAACGAGAACCACCCGTACATTATAATAAGTCGTTACTTCCAATTAAATATTCGAATATTGTTAAAATAATATCAAACAACATATTAAGGTTGGATTTTTTTATAATGTATTGGTTCACTTTGTCGAGAATACCATGATTACGAGACAAAATCCATCCAGACGAGAAATGAATTTGACTTTAATTTATATTCCAGAATACATACAACGTAGTCTTTATATAATCATTGTATCTACTCGTATGTTTTCTTTGATGAAATAAGTACCATAAGTTGTATATTCTGAATTATCAAATAAAATAGATAATTTAAAATGAAGTGTTACAAAGTTAATGCCGATACAATTAATGAAATTATTTATTCTGATTTAAAAAAGAAAATATTTACAGGCAGCATTTTAACATGGATAACTGTAAAGCAATGCTAATCTTATCGGTCTTTAATAACAAAAAGAAATATATCTTAAAAATGAATGTTTTCCGAATCGTTACTAACCATAGCGTGTACTAAACGTTAGTTGATTATAATTTAAGCTTACTTAGAGTGCTTTTACTCATGTCTAGATGGCTTTTACAACAGGATTAGGAGAATCAAGTATGTAAGTGCTTGTTATTTAAGTAAGTGCTATTTAGGTAGGTATATACCTAATAATTTGAGGTACTCAATTTTTTAATTAATCAAAAGAGAGTAAAATACTGAATATCCTGAGTCTATTACCTACAAGAGTCCATTCATGTCAATTTAAAGCTATGTTTAAATATTTTAGATGCAAGATGACACTAAGAAACAAATTTTATTTAAAATCAATATATCATTTAAGAACGAGAACCACCCGTACATTATAATAAGTCGTTACTTCCAATTAAATATTCGAATATTGTTAAAATAATATCAAACAACATATTAAGGTTGGATTTTTTTATAATGTATTGGTTCACTTTGTCGAGAATACCACGATTACGAGACAAAATCCATCCAGACGAGAAATGAATTTGACTTTAATTTATATTCCAGAATACATACAACGTAGTCTTTATATAATCATTGTATCTACTCGTATGTTTTCTTTGATGAAATAAGTACCATAAGTTGTATATTCTGAATTATCAAATAAAATAGATAATTTAAAATGAAGTGTTACAAAGTTAATGCCGATACAATTAATGAAATTATTTATTCTGATTTAAAAAAGAAAATATTTACAGGCAGCATTTTAACATGGATAACTGTAAAGCAATGCTAATCTTATCGGTCTTTAATAACAAAAAGAAATATATCTTAAAAATGAATGTTTTCCGAATCGTTACTAACCATAGCGTGTACTAAACGTTAGTTGATTATAATTTAAGCTTACTTAGAGTGCTTTTACTCATGTCTAGATGGCTTTTACAACAGGATTAGGAGAATCAAGTATGTAAGTGCTTGTTATTTAAGTAAGTGCTATTTAGGTAGGTATATACCTAATAATTTGAGGTACTCAATTTTTTAATTAATCAAAAGAGAGTAAAATACTGAATATCCTGAGTCTATTACCTACAAGAGTCCATTCATGTCAATTTAAAGCTATGTTTAAATATTTTAAAGTGTATAAAAATGTAGAAAATGCTTTTGTAGAAAATAAGTTAATATTGAAACATGCCTTTTACTTATTTGGTCTCTTGTGAGTGGTTAAAATAACTGTAATTGTTTAAGAAAATGCCTATTTTTAAAACTTATTGGTTTCATGTTAAACTTTGAAAGTAATGACTTTATGAATGGCTCATAAAATCCCAGGAGAAAAAAGTTATTTTCAATATCGTTATTTCTATTTTTTAATGCAAATTACTTTCAAACGAAAAATAAAGGCATACTTTCGAAATTCACTGCAGAAAACTGTTTTTTTTTTGTTTACTTTACCTCCAGGCTTCCGACAAACAGACTTATTATTTCATTCATTTATGCTAGGTGAATATGTATTTATGCTGATCAAAAGTATGTGTAACAATGTGAAAAATTAGATTTAATAAAAACACATATTTCAAAAATATTTATTTGAAATAACATCACATTTCAAATTATAATTTATTAAAGACTTAGACTTTTAAAACCTATAACGTACCTACATAAATTAAAGTTGATGGAAAATAATTTTCTATTAATTTAATGAATACATTGATTCTGTAGGTACATGAAATGATGTATCAATGTCATAATTTGAAGTAGTATTGTTATATAAAAATATTCTTAAACGTTTAAACATTTTTAGTCAGTTTTCCTAGTTTAGGTATAGTATTATACGCAAACTTAGCTTTGAGAAAGTACTAATTGTGTATAGTGACATCCGTCACCGGGACGCCATGGCAACGCGTTGCCGGTTGCCGGCTACGTAGCCAAATAATTCTTCGATTGGCTACTTGGACAATCCGTAACCAAGTGAGTTATACACGATATTTCGATAAGTCTCTCATAATTTCACAATTTTCGATTGAACACTTCTTGTTGATAGGTGCTTGATAGGTCAATATATACATGCAAACAGAGTCTTCTTGAAAATGTCTATTAGTGTAGACCAGAGGCCTGAGTCAACAACACACTTTCGTCTCACGTTCCCGCTCCGTTAGCGTTCGGGTGCAGACGATGGTGCGCCAAAGTGTTAATTTTCGTAACTATTGTGTATCTTAGCAACGAAATTGACACTTGCTTGCAACATCGTCTGCACCCGAACGCTAACGGAGCGGGAACGTGACACGAAAGTGTGTTGTTGACTCAGGCCTCAGGGGTCGGCAACCTTTTAGCTGTGGTGTGCCAAGCCACTCTACCAATATGATTCAGGGTGCCGCCTTAATTCTAAATTATATAATGGGGTTCTAGAGGAGAAGAATTTTATACCAAATTTATCTTTTAAACATATTTATTAAAACAATAACATAAAATTCTAACATAAATAAAAAAAATTAATGCTTAAACTTGAATTTAACGAAATGCAAGTTTCACTGGTATTACAGGCAAACGGTGCGCAGTAGCAAAACGAGAAAGAGAGGGGCGAATGTCATTCCGGCTTGAACATTCGTAAAGTCCGCTTCGATAACTAGTCGGCGCTGCGCATGTTTCATCCCTTTTGCTCCGAATGCGCTCTCACTCACCCTTCGCGCAGATTTTCGTGACATTGGCGAGCCACGTTAGATAAATAATATTATAATTTAACATTTTCTCTTATTTAAAAATCACTTCGTCTCGATATTTTCGCGATTTCCCTGATTACTTTGTAGAGTGCCATTCAGAACCCCATCGCGTGCCAGGCCTGGCACGCGTTCCATAGGTTGCCGACGCCTGGTGTATACGAAAACGTTCGAGGCAATAAAAAATTATAGTGAAAATGAAACAGTGTTTTTTGTAATTAATTATTTTAAAAATAAAAAATACCCATGTAACAAATAAGAAATGTATTGCCAAAAAACAAAAACAAAAACTATCCGATAATCACTCATTCCAGGGAAAAACCAGGTCCAAAAATAAGATTCCTAATCTGGTTTTCGAATTTATCAGATAACGTCTTACTAACTCACATTGTGAAAATTTCTTGTTATAAATAGTTATATGGAGTCAAATGACTTCCTAAATACCGAAGCTGAAAGAGCATACTTTGTACATAGTAGTTCCGTCATGTGGTTTTTAGATTCCAGTGGAAGTAATTTTGATGATTTATGAACATGTCTATAAATTTTGTTAAATACTTATCATAACTTATTCTTGTATGTGAAATATGTATTAGGAAAATTTTCTTGACGTATTTCCAATAACAGCAGCATGTAACGGATCATTAACTCTGAAAAACTATAATAGTTATCTAGGTGGATAATGTTTATCGTCATTCTCCACAATGTTTTATTCTTAACTTAAGAGGAAACAGACCGGCCGTTTTTCCATACAAAAATAGTCCCCTGTTTTCTCCCTGGATAATACCGGTAGAGTCATATTTTTTTTCCTGAGCATCTATGGTTACTAATAGCATGTCCCTATGATTTCGTTTTTTTCATAAATTATTTATTAAAAAAGATATAAACGTTCAAAAACTTAAAAAAACGACCGGTTTTTCAGCTGAATTCAAACATCCAGAAAACATATTTGACTAGATTTTATAAAAAAATGAAAACATAGAAACACAGCTCAAGCCTTATTTTAATTTTTAATGAAAAAAGTACTGAAATCGGTTAAGTTTTGGAGAAGGAATCAGGGGACTACGAATCGATGATTTTTGTAATTTTAATAAGTATTTTCAGTCCAAGCTGCAGTTGTCTCTATCGCACTTTGCGGGGGAGACTTGAGGAAGGGAGGCGCGAACTAATACGTATACATTCGTAAACGCTATTGTGTTGTGATGTAGGGTAGGTTGGTACAAGAGTGCGCAGTGTACAAGAGTACGCACTGCATATCTCTGGATCATTAGTAATGTTTTCTGATATCTTCAATGGGCATTTTATTTTAGAAGTTGAGCGCTTGTCGGTGTCCATTTTTTGCGAATTTTAGTCGATTATTAAAGATTCTAGGTAAGAAAATCATTTTTTCATCCATTTCTTAAAAATTTTAGGCTTTTTAGAGACCGTGTCAAATAAAATCTATTTATGTTAAAACACATTTATTTACTTATTTCAATTTATTTGTCATTTACAATTGTACACTCACATGTTGAATGACGTCGTCATGACATATTGGCGGGAATTTTATAATATATTGATAATGTCCACTATGTACAAGAGTGCGCACTAGAATTTTGTACAAGAGTGCGCACGCATTCTAGTACAAAATTCTAGTCACCACAAGTTTCGGCACCATAAGTTTCTCAGATACCATCAATTCACATCAAAACAAGTAAAGATACCAGAAAAAGACGGATAAACAACCCGGGGAGAAAAAAAGAAGATTCTGGGATTTCCATGACAAAAACGACATAGGATAAAATCAATTATTTCTTAATTTACGTGACTTTCAATAAATTACAATAAATTTTAACTTTTTTAATTAGCTGTTCCGATTAACATTGCAATAAAGTTTGTTTTGATAACAATACAGATTCTTTATTTATCTTATTTTAGTCATAAATAACATCATATTGAACTGATTACTTATGCGCACTCTTATACACAGTCGTGCGCACTCTTGCACACACCTATAGTGTAAGAGTGCGCATTTTAGGGTGTTTTTGTTTTTATTATTTTTTGTATTAAGTACTTTCTTAGGAAATTCTACTATGAACATCTATGAGACAATATACCAAACTACTGAAATACATTATTAAGTTGGTAATTTTTTTTTTAATATCTGTAAAAAATCAAATAACGTCTAAAGTGCGCACTCTTGTACCAACCTACCCTACGTATGGTGGAAGGTAGGGGAGAACAGGGTAATGGGCGCCTACTAAAGGAAAGTTTTAATAAAAACCACGTTTGTAAAAATTCTTGTAATTTTTATTTTTTTCGTGACATTTTTATTATAATATTATGAGAATCATACAAATATCAATAATATTGGCAAATCTACAGTTTTATATAAAAAAATACTATTCCGTGGCTAATCCTTTTCTCTCCCTTACTGCTAAATGTCGTGGTATACGACCATCAATTATTTCTGGTAACATGCACTCGAAGTAAAACGTTTCTAATATAGGTTCCATTTTTTGCCAAAATAAATCGTCTTTTTTAATTTTTTCGTAAAGTAAGCCTTTAGAGCTCCACAAAATAAAATAGCAGTAATTTCGGCCAGTTATGTGTAATTGCCCCTGAACTTGAAAGTAATAATTATGATTCCTCTTTAATTCTAGCGTGTCGTTTTTAAATATGCAGAAGTCTATTTTCTTTTGTTCTATTCCTTCTTTAGGTGTCAAATCAACAATTTTGTAAGGGCATTTTACTTCCACTATCGAATCCTCTCCAACAAGACCATCAGGACTTGCTGCCAAAAACGTTTTATGCTTATCAACGAATAATCCACATTTTGATACCGACTGCGAAGTGCGAGTATTCTAGCTAGCTAGAGGCATGATTGATCAGAGCGTCCCGGGGGGTGCGGGCGGGGCGGTGCAGCGCGGTGTGCCACGCACACATTGACAGACACACTCACACTCACACAGCCCGCTTGTTCGGGCACTGCGCGACAGCAATAGATTTTAGAAATACCTATTTATCATTTCTCTTCGCCGTGCTGTTTCCTCTTAAACAGTCAAGAAAAGCATATTGAATTACACAAATTCGATAAGTATAATGTAATATTCTAAGCATTTAAAAAATATGTACTCGTAAACGTTCATCATATTAATAATTGTTATATTCAATCCACAGTTTATATACAAAAAAAAAACTCTTGAATTACAAAAAGAATGCTAACATATTTGTCTGAGTTCAACATCACTTTTGTTAGTTACCTTACCTTGAGGCGTAATCAATATTTTCAGATCAAATTATTAGAACGCTGAATATTCTTAATATCGATCAAAACAAAATATTATGTACCTACTCAAGGTTTCCCCCTAAATATATGGTGGATAGTGCAATAAAACAAATTGTGAAAACATTACTCGCTGACTTACTAATTTTTTCTTTCTTTAAATTTAACTTTCTGATTTGTGTACTAACTCACCCACTAATTATTTTTTTACTTTATTACATATTTCATTTTATTCTTTTATTTTTATGTACATATTTTATCTTATTTTAATTTAATATTTACACTAATATTTTATTTTGTTTTGCTTGTATGTTTGATTGTTTGACTTTTACTTGACAAGATAAATCGATTGTTATCCTGCCACAACACAGCCTTGCGGCTAGTGTGGTAGACACTAGACAGATACTTGTGCATGTTTTAATATTTTTTCATGTGTGTGATATGATTGTGAAAAGTATTATTTCAATAAAGAATTATTATTATTATTATTATTCGTGTAAAATTTTGAATATCGATAGGAACTAAGTTTAAACACCATAAAAGGGGAACAATTTGATTTATATGAAAATTGTTCATTCATTTGTTTATATCATCTCTCAATGACAATTTGTTCAGACAATCTGTCGAATGCCTTATTATATCCTCATAAATACCAGTTTCGTTCACATATGCGATACCAATGAGTGATACAGAAAATTCCAAAAAGATTTTCTTTCAAGAATAATTTCAAACAGAATAATTATGAAAAAAAGTCATAAGAATCACTTCTTGTGATGTAGGTACTGTAATTATGAGATAGGATGAACTTGTTTTGAATGTTTTTGCAGATGCCTACAAGCGCTAGTGAATATGAGATCTCATCGATACGATGGTCATCACAAAACCCTTATTGATCATTCATTTCGTTATTACAGTAATAACAATTACAAAGTATTACAAGCTATCATAATTTGTACAAGTAATGATTTTTACGATCGTGGTAAAAGTGTAATGAACAATTTGCGTTTATCTAAAGCATATTTTACGACAATCATTATATTCAGATATTTATGATCTACATTAATTTGCGATCAGATGCCTGAAATTTTTCTGTCATCAATTAAGAGACAAAAGTATGTTTCTTTAATTTACTATGAAGTATTTTATACCATTTTCTGTCATTGCGGTTCTTTATTTTTTCTTTTCAAAAACATTTACCTACATTTTTTTTTTAATTTTATTTTATTTTATTTTATAGAGACACTCACAGAAAACTGACAACACAATACATAAATTACAAACATACAATAACATCTGGCCAGTTCCCCAATTAAGAGTGTCTACAGCATGCACAATCAGAGAATTCAATTAAAGCGTAATTCATAATGCCACGATAATGATAATCTCTATGTAGAGATCGCATCACATCATCGCATTTTTCTTAGGTAAACTGCTCTGTTGATTTGTTATATGAACGATGATGTGCAAGAAGAACAAAAGAAATGAACAACAAAATATAATGTAACAATAATCATAGAACAACAACACAACTATTTTAGTTTAATTAACCCGAATCGGGCTCTTGACGAATCGCACACCTAGTACGACAACAAGCCACAGGCAAAGGACGAAAAATGAAACCTTCGCAACAAACAAACTATGTCAACAATTTTACATTACACTTCACCTCCCTCCCAAATGTAGCCAACGAGTCGTTAAATATATCAACCCCCTCCACTCCATTTTCTTAACCTACTCGTATATCTTTGTATTAATAAAACATGGTCATAATTTGAAACATCATCATAATGTTATGAGCGTGGACTAAAGGAATAGTAAAATTTGAAACTAATGTCCCGTTGGTTCATTAAACATTTTACTGAGATGGACTACCCATTTGGGAGAAAATGTTTTCTGTCAGCTTCTTCATAGAGAATATTCTATATTTTTTTCATTTAGAGAGACTATTTCGTCTTAAAAGGGTATTGAAAATCTATTTTTAAGTTACAATGTTCTTATAAAATGAAATATGTCTCTTTCAATCAAATTAATGAAGTAGAAAAAACATTTGTTTTTAATTTCGAATTCATTACCAAAACACTGATACAGTGAATATTTCACGTTGATGTGACACTTTATTTATTTATTTTCAACCACCTTCACATATTGTATGTATGTATATCATTTTCGATAAGTATATGATTTTTTTGATGTCACAAATAGTGTTATTTTAAAAACATATAAGTTTTTATTTAATAATCTAGGAAAAATGGCTTTAATTTCTCTCAGTTTTTATTTTGAAATTCTAGGAAAAATGCATTTAGTTTCTCTGTTTTTATTTTCAAATTCTAGGAAAATAAATAAAAATAAAAATAAAATAAATAAAAATGCCTTTAAAATATTTCAGCACAAAAAATAATTTCAAACACAAAATATATCACTAACATATTTTATAATTTCAGTTACGTAGAATAAATTTTGAGATAATAGTGCACTAAATCTAATGTACGGTGATCGGATGGATGATGATACAAAAGAAGTACCTACGCAACAATAGGTTGATGTGGAATTCTGTTTCTGTCCTTTATATTTACCTTACAGAAGATGTAGTACAATAGACAAAGGTTTATTACAATAAATGGTATAAGCTGAGCACTTTCTTTATTCATTATGATTCAAATTTGTCTTTAGTATATCAAGCAAATATACATCCACTGTTTTTTTAAGTATCAAAAAAATGAGCAATCAAAAACACAACCAGTTAGCCACTGGTCAATATTGCAATACGAGAAAGTCTGTAAAAAGTATATTTATACGTATTCTTTTATCAATGTAGGTACATATTATTTCATATAATTTAAGAAGGCAACGTGGATTGAATGGCTCATTATATTCAGAGGTATTTCAAAAAGCGTTGATTATAGTACATTTCGTAAGCGGAAATTTCATACTAAGACGTGACTAAACGACAGAAAATTACTAGAAAAGTGTATTATGTGTTTTGTATGTTTTTTTTTGTATTTTATGTACAGCTGAATTAATATTTTTTTATTAAAAAATGTTTTCGAAGGATCAAAACTATTAGATAAGCTTCTTTATATGTATTAAAAGGCGAGAAAACTTAGTTGCATATTAATTTTCATTTAATATTTAGTAATGGAATACCTTCAATAATGTTGTGTATTAATACGGGTTTATTAATGAAAGATGATATTCTGCGTTTTGTTGATTTCGGAAAGTGATATTTCATATGGAGGAATAAATAGATGGAATTATTTTTCTTAATATTATTATAACTTTCAATATACTCATTTTATCAACGAGTATGGTATAGGTAACAAAAAACGTCAATCTTAAAATATTTAAACAAAGTAAATAATATATTCAATATTCTTTATGATTTTTTGTATTAGATTTTTTTTCATTATTTGACAGTTGTCGATTGGGGATGGTGATAAATTGAAAAGTTTATGACAATTGAATGCTGTGTTATGGAGGTACTTACATACATATTTAATAAATGTATTTTCAAGTAACCACTTTTGTTAACTTCTTATTCTCTTCTCTCGTTTGATACACGCTATTTTTAGAGTTATTGTACTTAGTGTATTTTTACAACCTTCTCGTAATATATGTACTGTCAAAATTTAAACTTCTAAAATTCATTATCAAGGGATATTTTGGTTCGATGTAAACATTTCTTTTTTGTTGTTTTTAGTCCAACCTCTGAAGACGATTACAACGCTTTCTGGCACATCTTGCGCATCGTTGGGTTTTGTTTGTCATTCATGAACAGCTGTGTTAACCCTGTAGCTCTTTACTGCGTCAGCGGAACCTTCCGAAAACATTTTAACAGGTAAGTTATTATATTTTATTCAATAATTCAGTAAATTAAAATTAATTATACCATATCCCACAAGTATTAAAAAATATGTTATTATTTCCATGAATAATAAAATTATTTCAGATTTTCATTATCGCACGGAAAACAAAATAGAAGCATATTATAATTTTATAAGTAATTATTTTTTTCATACAATTTTCAATGCTACTGATTGTAATAACCCTTGACCCCTTTACGAAACTTCAAAAACAAAAATATTATCCGAAGTATATTTATCGGACTTTCATTGTTTTTTATGTCTATGTAGAGTAGAATATAATAATATAATCAAAATAATTTTATATAGCCTCTAGTCACATATCTGCCATTAGGGGGACTAATGTTACTACGTGGTCAACAAAATGGCCGCATTATAATAAAAAGCGTTCCATTTTCCTTAGGTACTTTCAAAAAGATGTTTTGTAAAACACTGGAGATCTATTGACATACCACTTTACCTACTTTAGAATATTATGCTTTTATAATGAAATCACATTTTATGAACCCTTATCTAAGAGTGAAAAGTTTGTAGGCGATGAGCATAAAAAAGTTATTTTCAAACTTTTCTTAGTAGGAATTTGGGAATAGAATTGTTAAAATTTATCAATCTTTATAAATGAAATACTCGTACAACTTGAATAATAACACCCAAATGTTCATATTATCGTCAAGCAATGTATAGAGTACTATGTACATGTACGTATATATATTTTTAAATTCACCTAGCAATCAAATAATTAAGTTATATTTACTAGAGTATTGATAGTATCATCGAAGGAGATAGATGAATTAGTGCGAAATTGCTCTCAATAGAGAAAACTTTTTTCTATCTTGTGTTTTTAAAAAAAAAAATTGGAAGAGGATTTTTATTATTTCTGTATCAATTACTATAAGTCACATAAACTCAATATTTTAGAGTACCCTTTCGATTTCATAAATCCCTTAAACTACGTTTGTGTTAATATTTTCACGTAGAAGGTATATACTTTTCATTTGTACTTATAGACATCTAGATTACAAAACAAGCTAAATGAATACTTATTCATACTGAGATGTTTCTTACTTATACCCATGTATAATACTACTCAATATTTTTGCTGGTTTTGGCAGGTAAGTATCTCTCAAGAATAAGTATTTTTGTGTTTTTCATTATATGAACAGATATTCATCTCACCTATTTTTTTCTTATTTAACGGCTTAGGTCTGAAGTCGTCAGAGAGCTTTAAAGATC
Organism: Athripsodes cinereus; assembly: GCA_947579605.1. Classification (NCBI taxonomy): domain Eukaryota; kingdom Metazoa; phylum Arthropoda; class Insecta; order Trichoptera; family Leptoceridae; genus Athripsodes; species Athripsodes cinereus. Next base: position 28,492,598 of record OX388306.1, on the reverse strand, counting down.
AATATTCTAGATAACGCAAACGTTGTACTTATCATAATGTGAATCAGCTTTTAAAAGAGAAAATTTGTAACTTTTTCTACACCAAATGTAGTATGATAACGTTTTACATATTTTTTGCATGATTCGCTTCTTTGAAAACATCATTAATTTTTTTGTTATCATGCTCAGATTTTCGTGATGGTGCTAATACGTACGCATAGTTGTATATTTGTTTTAAACAGTACGTGAAACCTGAACAGGATAATTTTTTTACTAGGTATCATACACTGAGAAAAATACTCACAACGAATTTCTTTTCGCAAATAAGTCATTGGTAAACTTACCAATGATCTGTTTGCGAAAAGTAAATATTATAGAATCGTTTGTACTATCTTTGGTCCTAATCTGATAGTACGTACCAAAGATTCGTTGTAAAATTTCATTAGTATTTTTCTCAGTGTAGGAAAGATAAACATTGAACACATTTTAAATGTTAATAAGGTATTTGAAATGAGTTTATTAGCTGGCCCACTAATTTTTAACGATATTGAAAAAGCTTTAAGTCGATTCATAAACGTTGAAACTCTGTGTAGTGCACTTCTAAAAGGAAGTTCACATATGTATGTGTATCATTTACAACATACCTACCTAGTCAATATCTATTCAAATAGGTTTACTATCTGTGACTGTAATCTAGAGAGGTTCAAAATATGATAACATCTACACTTTTAGTAAGTAAAATCCAGTTCCCCACATCCAATTGTGTGAAAAATTCAAAGCATACCTTTTTTATTTGTTAACAGGTATCTGCTTTGTAAGAAAGGCACAGGAAGAGATTTCAGTCAAACAAGAAGAGCCAACTCACTGTCACTGACCAATACAAGAAGAACGATTTGCAGGGCGTCTACTAATAGACGCAATATGGCCACGTCTATTAGAAGGTAATTTTCAAAAACTTATATTATATATACATAAAACATTCGTATTGAGACGTTCCAATAATTTATAGAAAATAAATAAAATAAAATAGCAAGCAACGCAGTCTTTGCAGAAATGTTGGATATTCTCTGACATTGGTATACAAAACCGACAATATCATGAAACGTCTTAAATTTCTCTACCACATGGGAAATTTACAAGTATAAATTAGAAAAGTCGAATATTTACTTAAATTTCTTAACCAAATTGTAGAAATAATAAAATAATATAATCTTAAACATGATAAATATAATAATAATTTTAGCTTGCTTGTAAAAAAATGTCATTCTTAACATACAGAAATATAAAAGAAACGCATTTTTTTTGTTATAATTCCGAGAATGGTAAATGTCAAAAGATTAATCTTTTATAATTAAAATTTTACGTTTCATCTTTATATGTATATTTGCTAACATATAATTTAATTTCAGAGATGGTCACGAGACATCCGTAACAGTATTGGGGAATGGAAACATGCAACTTCATTATAATGGAGAGACTGGATGTAGCAAAATGTAGTGGAAAAACCTACCAGAGTTAAAATAATAATAACGGGAGAAATAGTTCCAATTCACGGAGGATGTTTCCATGTGTCAACACAGAAATATATTTTTGGGTTAGGTATATTATTTAATATATTCTCTTACCCGAGTTTCAATTTGTGATATCTTTATCAAACTAAATTTAATATACATTATGGCGTATTTTTTTATTTAAACAGCAAAAATATTTTAATAAATATAAACTCAAATAGGTAAGTATATTATAATTCATCACATTGACCTAAATGATATGGAGTTTTACTAAATAAATACAAGGAAATTAACATGTCTACTGAATAATGTACTACCTACTTATCTATTGTTTCTCGTGGCAGAAAATTCACGATTTTATCAGATATACGTGGATTTCAAAATATTCATGACATAATTAGTATGGAACACATGCAGGTAACTATCATTTTACATCAATTATTATTCAGTAAATATTTTTATCCATATCATGTATAGTTAAACCTTTGATAAAACAAATGCCAATTCATTATTCCAATAATTTATTTTATTTACCAATTCGAGCTTGAGTGTAGATTCATACCTATGGAAATTGAATTTAATTAAAAATATATTGATTTTCTTATAAACACTGCTTATAAATATGTACATAATAGATTATGTTTTGTTCCTCTAAAATTGTCTAATGAAATGTGGAAAATTATGAAAATTATAAAATTAAGGTTTTTAAAGAATTTTAAGGATTTTACATACGATCTGAATACATAGTTTAAATAGTGAACTAATTATTATTTTGTAATGTAAATATGTATCTTAATGTACAATATGTGTTGTTATCAAATAAGTTCTCAATGTGAAAATAATTTATAGAGATTACATTCTATATGAAACTCGTTTTATCAATAATCTAGTATTAATAAAATTTATCTTGTATTATTAAAATTAGTTCATAATGAATGAAAATAGATATAATTATTATAATGAACTCAATGTACCTACTAAGTACTGTATTGTTGAAAATAATCATATAAATTATTATCATAAGTTCAAATCACAAACAGATTGAGGCTATATCTTGGTGATGTGTTTATACAACTGGGGTATTTGTCGAAAGAGGATCTATCGATAAATCTATGCTACTTTTCCATTTTCACGATACAGGCTATTTATTACAAACCGCAATTAACATTGAATAAATAAATTCCATAGTTATTTTAAACTAACTAGTATAGATACAAAATATGAACAATGAAATACCGCATTTTTATTTATATTATTTAGTAAGGACTTAATATTAATTGTGAAAAAAAAACTAAAATGCTTGGTGTACTCACTATTGATCTCTTCATACCTAATACCTATCTCATTTGAATATCATGTCACAATCTTATATAATATAGATTATTTAATAATTTGGCTAAACACACCATTTTGAAAGTTTTTGTAATATAGTCTTTACTATAATTTTATATTGTGTATAACATTTCTTTTATTCATTCGTACCATCACGGCAATCGGGAGAGTTTCCACAACTAAAAAAGCACATATTACAAAATATGCCAGCAGAAGTTAAGTCTTAGAAGGCGAACCTTATCGTTGAACTGAATAAATTATACGAATTGTATTTATGGGAAATGCCAATGATATTAATGATAAAATTAATGGAAAAATGTACAGGATCGTAGGAATACCTGTTTCTTTTTTACAGAATTTTAATAAACTTATAAAAAAATACACCTGACGAACTCTTTGCGGGAGGTTTTTATGAAAACTGTCAATTATTTGTAAAACACGTTTTAAAGATTGCAGTCGAGATAAACGTAAATGATTAGGATAGAGTATGTGATCGACATGCTTTACACTTAAAATTTTGAATCGACGAAATTTTACATGTTCATTTTTGTAATTATTTATTTAACCCAAAAGGTAGTCGCGTTGAATGATGTGTTTAACGTTAGATTTTCAGCCTAGCTACCTTTTTAAAACCAATTATCAATACACACAAAAATCGTTAAATGTTAATTACTAGAGGAATTTATAATAATATATTAAAATTACATTTAATGAATATTCAAAGGGAATTTACGCTTAGTGTACATAAATAAAAATATTATATATGTGTACTAAAATACAGGGATTAAAAAAATTATGTGTAAGGTACCTATGTAACGTTTTATATCATCTTTAATTTATTTTAAATAATGTGACATTGCTTATGTACTAAATGAAAACACATATAAAAAATTATTTCAAATCTCCATAATAAGGGTACCTATATTTTACAGGATATCCATTTTAAAAGATTTTTCCCTTCTATGTTCGGATAGAGCACAAACATTTTTTAGTGAAAAAACAATAAATATGGGATGTACGATACATCGCTTTAAAGATACAGTACGTTTAATTTAATTACCTACATATGTTCTTATTGAAAAGTTATAGCATTAATTTATGCAGATTTTAAATGTCCAATCTGTATCACCAAAACAAAGGATCGAAGAGCTCATGTTTATTGATTTATTTATTTGTGAAAAAGTCAAAAATAACTACCACAAAAACTTATAAAATTAAATATGACTTTTTCAACCTAATTACAAGTATTGTGAATATTGTTGTAAGAAATGGAATTTGCCAACTCACTAAACTTTTTTATGGACTTGAGTGATATTTTTTTATCTCTATCCACCACGGAAGGTGGCACCTTTTTTGGTGTAGACAAGCTGTTGTCAGAACGAAGGCATGTCATAACATAAAAAGGGTAAAGTCAGATACCGCGTTCTATCAATTTAAGTAATAAATATATTTTATTAAATTTTTTTATTAAAGTAAAATATTGACCTGAAGAAAAAAAATCATTCCAAGATTGTGAAATATACATCAGTCGTTCAATAAGAAAAAAGTTATTCTTGTGATTCATCGTTTTTAAAGAACAAAAAGTTTAAAAATATTGTAATATGTAATTAATTTTATTTTTGTAAATAGTGTATTTTTTTAATGATTGCATATGTGAACAGTTGAAGCATTGTATTTGTTTTGAAATTAAAAATATTTAATCATAAAATAAAAGGGTTTATATAAATTTTAATGTTTATCATATTGTTCAGAGTTTTATTTAAGCTACTTTAATAACGCTACCTATAAGCTAAATCATTTCAGCTTGACATAAGCTACCTACAAGCTAAATGATTTCAGAACTGAAAGCCTCTTTGTATTGTGATATACTGTCACAGCCTGAAAACCAATATATTCTTTAACTTACCTAATACTTTTTTTTCGTTTACACGATCACAATATTTTAATTACAAATATAGTAGTCAGTGGACTAACTGCATGAAATAAGCAGGTATGACGTTCGCTTCGAGCCAATAAAAATTAAGATAAGTGAAGGTGACATACTTCGTCACACTCGAAAGTTTATGGAAAAATTTGGTAGACCTTTTTTAGCCAGAATTACACGCGTATATATATATATATAATGAGTTACAATCCACTGGATTGGTCTGCAACGAGTTTGGTTTTTCTTCTCCATTCGTCTCTATTCTCAGCCAGTCTTTTCAGCTCTACGTATGAGCCACAGTTCACGTCCCTCTTCAGTTGGTCCATATATGCTTCTCTTGGTCGGCCTCTGCTATTTGTCCCCTCGGTCTTACCCTCCGCGATGGCGATGAGTAGTCCTGGGTGCCTAATGTTGTGGCCAATCCAGTTAGCTCGTTGTTGGCTGATTCTCTTAAGGAGTTGCCTTTTTTCGTCTACCCTGGTTAATACTTCTTCGTTTTCGACGTGCTCCGACCAATGGATCTTAAGCATGCGTCTGTAGCACCACATTTCAAAGGCCGCCAACGCGTATAAATAAGAAATTTCAATAACCTATACTTACATATTTTCCAGGTGGAATGATAATCTCGTCACTAAATATTGTGTGATTATTTTGGATTTTATGTTGTTTTAACACTGTTATATAATTATTATGATGTACAGTATTATAAACGAATGAATAAAATAACGATATTTTGAATACATTCTGCAAGTACGTCTACAAAAGGACATCTATGGAAAATTTACTGAAATAATATCATGCGTGGCACAAAGTTTTAACATTAACAGTGTCCTTTACTGTTTTCTTAAGACCATTATATGAAAATTTCATAGATGTCTCAATAGTGTTATTACTTCTAAACCAGCACGAACATATTCAAGGTGTTATCGAATGGATAATTATACAATAATAAATCATAGAGAACCTTTTTAATTTACCTCTGCACATGGTCTACAAACATAGTTTACAAACACACGTACATAAATAAACATACATACTAGGTCTTCTTATACTATCCTCTCACCATACGGATTTTTTCACATCTTTATTAACGGTTCATGAAGCTAGGCTTTGGAATCAAATCCCTTCATTAATTTGCACAGCTTCGTAATTTTTTCTTCGGTTTTTATTATCCCGTTGACAAAGTTAGGGTTCATTCTCTTTTTTTCCCGACTCCTTCTTTACTCTTTAATGTATTTTTTAACTTCTATACTGCTGATTTTAATATTTTATTTACCTAAAAAAAAAATCTACAACACAGTGCCAGAAAAACTGCAACCCGGGAGATGTTGAATCATTTATGAGATGTGAAATGATTTGATATGTTGTGAGATGAGATATGATTTGTTATATACTATCCTCTGTCCAGCAATTAGGTTTCACAACTGTCAAGCTGGCAGTGGTATATTTTATTTAAATTAAATAAATAAATAATAAAAAAATGAGCGAGGTTCAAGATATTATTAGATGGGGAAGACAACGGCGTAGATTATGGTACGAACACATCCAGAGGATGAATAATACCAGAATCCCAAATATTGTTTTACACGGACTACATGAGGGACGAGGCCCTCTAGGAAGAACCTCAAAACAATGAAAGGATAGCTGGGCCTCCACATCACAAAGGGATCTATTGTTCAAGTTAAAGATTAAGAAGAAGAACTTATTTTTATATCATTTTTGTTCTAAAAATGTTTAAAATGTAATTATTTAATATTTATTCTTTTAGACTATAACGTTTTTAAGAGGTTGGCTGGAAAATGTTGATTTGAAATAATTCCATAATTTGACAGATCCCTGTTTGTGTTATGTGTAGATATTGTATTATTTATTATTCTGCTTTTAAAGCTTTAATGTTATTATTATTACAATGAGCATTGAATACAATAGTCCTTGATGTATATATGAATCTTGATTATAATATGTACCTACTTTATTTTTAATTGGAAATGAATTATAAACCTTTAAGAGGTACAGACACTATGTATTTGTATCCTCAAAAAATATATCTATACTGTCACGACAAATCTCAATGTGGTTTAGCAAGCAGATCGACCGCATGTTATTAATATGCAAGTTGTCCTTTCCGTGACAGTAAAATACAATGAAATTCAGAACGTATTCATCGCAAAATAAGAAATGTATTCGAAAACATAAATTAAACATAAAAAACAATGATCAAATAAAAGTAAGAATCTTCATTGTTTATTAGGTACTTCGTTGTTTTCAGTAAGGTTCATGAATTATTTATAATACAAGCAAAAACCGGAAACAATCCTTACTTAACCTTTAAATTACCGTGTTCAAAACAAAACATACGGCCCCATGTGGTAAATTCAGTTTACCGCTAACTTTATCTATAAATATCAAGCTTATGGCTTGATGAATCAAAATTTAATTTATGTCATCTTGTAGAGATTTTCATTAGGAATCGATCGATATCTATAACATACATGGATTATGTGAAAAACATATCATTATCAGCTTTTTTCTGGAACCATGCGTTTCCGACATAGAATGATGAGACAGCAACCGCTAAATGTGAGCCTGTCTCGTCCTGTCGAGACATAACGACGTATTGTACCTACTTGCAGTAGTATGCACGGGTCGTGTTCACAATTGTTATACAGCGTGTATAATAATTTATTTAATTATAAAAATATTTGATTTTGTAAAACAATTCATATACTCTTTTTTCGTGGTTCATATTCCAAATCACTATTTTCTAAGTATTTTTCAATATCTGCATCAGTTAGGTTTCTTCCAGTCATTGTTATTAGTATTCAATTGGTATATAGGTAAGTTCTTGATTTCTATTTTTCAACTTTCACTTTGATTTCTACTCAACTAATATTATGCATTATTGGAAGAAGAACTAATATTATACTACGAATTATTACAACTATGTAACGAATTATTTTTGTAAACACTAACTATAATTTTAACAAAAAATAGAGAACATTAAAAACTGACACTCAACTGCGTGAAAAATGAAAATACAGTATATAGTTATTTTTGAGGTATGAGGGATAGAAACTTTACAAAACGGCGCTATATAAATTGTTGAATTTGATCCACGTGGTCAAGCAATGTAGTTCTTGGACGTCCGCGCTTTCTCATACCCTCTCTATCAGATAAATACACCCTCTTCGTCAATCTAACACCATCAATTCGCTCCACATGACCAAACCATCTCAATTTATTTACACGCATTCTATCCACAACACTCCTCTTGCATCCACTCATTCTTCTAATACCCTCATTTCCTACTCTATCACTCAATGTTTTACCTACCATTCTTCTCAGTGATCGCATCTCCACTGCATTTATTCCACTCTCGTCCTTCTTCAGCCATGTCCAAGTTTCGCTTGCATACATGTATGTATGTATACAACGTAGATTCTTACCAGGTTCTTACCGTTACCAGGATTCCAATAAAATAACAATAACGGTGATATTCACTGTACAGCAATAAAATTGACGGTTTATTATTTAACTGCAAATATGAAACATATACGAGACACTCTGTACAACCCAAGGAATATGATTATGGCAATAAGATCTCAACATAATTATAACTTTGTGATATAGGTATAGTGTATAGTAAAAAGACTTTTAGTAAAATTTATATTATTTATATAATGCTCAACGCAACAAGTGCGTATAAATAATTGATCCTTTTGATAAGGTGTTAATATTTTCATAGTTGTAAGTAATATTATTACGTTTCGTGTTGCTTTGCCATCTACCAAGGGGGTATCATTTTACGTAAGACAAAAGGCACTTAGCCAAACATATAATATGTTCAAAACAATGAGAATTTGTCACTTTTGATAAAGTTGTAAATATTAGCAATTCAAATTCTACCTTAACACGGATGAAAGTAAGGACAGTCTTTCAAAAATATTTTTTTTTGGGATGAAGAAAGAAATTTTTTGCATTTTTTTTAATTGAGAAGTATTGAGAACACTTCAATGGAGGATTACAATTTTTTGGAAAATATTGGGATGCATAGGTTTTGAGAAAATCTACTTTTAATTGGCAGTGGAAACTCAATTTACCACGTGGTTACGTGAGGGTTAAACATTGAACAATTTAAATTTTGTTCACGTCAATTAGAAAAAAGTTTACCCGTAATATAATAGGTACCTAAGTATCTACGAGTTATTGAAAACTTGAAATATTTAAAAAAAATAATAAAGAAAATATTCAGGTAGGTACGTAAATTTATTAATTTATTAGATAAAATTCTTAAAATTAAATAATACATTTATTTCTTTATTGTCTTCAAGAAGGTAAATACTAAATTACACGTGCTGTTTTTTTTGTTATACATCATTGGGTTACGTATACTCCTAACCCATACCACTCATACGTAGAACTATTTTAGAATGTCAGTACTATTAAAAATGTTATAATACTACAGAATACTTGTATGTGTTGTTCATATAATAGAAAAATGTGCGAAGTCCAAGATGTTATTATATGGGGAAGATAACGACGGAGATATTGGTACGAACACCTCCAAAGGATGCACAGTGAAGAAATGATCTTCTCACATCTAGACATCTCAGGAGTCGTCGACTTCTATCTGTTTATCGCGCAATCAAACGTAAGGTATCCTCACGGGTGGAACATTGAGCAGGCCAGAAGGGCCAGCTAGTCTAAGCCACCGTTGAAGTACCACCGTTTCTTGAATTGTTTTCTTGTGAAGCGAAAATAAATGTAAATCGAAAATAATAGTGATTAGGTAGTAGAATTCAGTAATGCACTTTAGAAACAAATATTTTTCCACTATATATAGATTTTATTTCAGAGGGACGTCTTTTGTCTTTCAAGAACATTTCCACTTGATATCATTATAGTTTATAATATGAAGAGGTTAAATACACATTATTTAGACTGAGTTTAGTTGGGGACTCTATGGAAATATTTACATATCCAAAATTAAAAAAAAATGTTCTGAAGAAAAGGAACAAATCAAAATAATTCCTCAACAAAAGAATGCTGATGTCAATTATTATTCTAATTTCAATTAATATTTCTATATCAAACGTCACAAGCTTTTAGCTAACTGTGAAAGGTGTAAGGTTGTATTTAGGTTTAATACAAAACCCAGGTACATCTTTAAAAAAACAAAATATTTTCATTTGTATATGCATATTTTTGATCCGTTTTACTCATAATACTTTTATTTTACTATAACTGTATTTCCAACAAATAGGGTAGACAAGGGAAATATAAAATTAAAATATATAATAAAAACAACATAAAAAATACAACCATAGAAAAAGTAATCAATCCATAAAATAATATTCTCATTATACATAAAATAATTTTGATAAAATATGTATGTGGTATGCGGAAACCTATTTGATATCAGTTTGAAGACAGCATGATTGTAGGTATCTCTAACAAGTGATGCTGTGAAAATGGTTATTTTCATAAACATTTCAATAAATCAAAGTTTATCCTTGTAACGTCAGATTTAGGATGCGCTTGACCCACATCACAATATCTACCTACCCATCTTTTCCATTAACTTTCATCCTTTCTTTCAATTTTTGATGTAGTTTGTAACATGTAAATACAAAGTAACTTCTAGTATTGAGAAATAAAATACAAATTCAAAGCTTTTTCATCCATAAAAATATAATTTTGAAAGATGTGATATCCGACAAAGAGTTGATCTTCCATTGTTTTCCGTAAGTTTTTCAAGTGTCCTGGAAAAGGCGGGTGTTCAACAACATAAATACATTTTATATGCTGTGTAATAATAATAATAATAATAACTAGACAATTTATAGTGCGCCGTTTTGTGGAATATATTCACTTCAAGGGCGCATCCTAAAATATCGTGTTTATACCTATGATTGAAGCCTGATACATATAATACAAATATTACATTATGTAACATTCCGGTGTAGACTTTTTTCTTTTCTTTGATTGTCTTGATTTTTAGTTATTTTTTAATAGTATTTTTTTGTAGTTGTTTCATTCAATACCCACTACCTACTACGATACGGGTGCAAATTCAGAGAGGTAGTATTGAGTGTATAAGTATGAATTTGAATATTAAAAAATGTTATAGGTTCTTTGTGCTGTAAAATATTTTGGAAAATAAATTATAATTATTATATTTTATTCAGTGACTAGGTTTGCCACCTATACCGATTGTCTTAATGTTTTGTTGGTACTGAGAGGACAACCTGCATGTTTGTTATATCAAATTGGTCTTCTCACTAACCTTCTTGTGGGACATGCCGTGGTTATATATAGAAGCAGTAGTACATAGGAGCAGTCGCGTGCCTGCCATACATGCAAAAAAGCACAGCATGCCCATAGAATCTATGAAGAAAATATTGAAATCATCAAAAACTAGTTTGAATTTGCCGCCAAACATTTCTTTGCAAAGAGAACAATTCACAAAAATATACGCAGCAAATATACAATTTTTGTAAGTTTTAGAGTTTTTATCAAAAGTGCGTACTATTTGTATTGAAGTGCGTGTACAATCGATACGTTATTTTGACTTTTTTTAATAAAATCCAGTAATTTACCGTGATAGCTAAATTAATGGAATAGTCAGTTATTGCTTTATACGTAGCATCTGTTCTCAACTAACACACACTTAAATTTTAGTGTGAATACGTAGTAGGCAATGACGCGCCATACATGTGTATTATCGGGTATGTTTGGTTGTATGTGTGCAATCTTAAGGACAAAATAAGCAAGCTTGCACGAAGAACGTTTGGGTGCATAATGTACCTATATGAGTATGTTTTGATTTGTATTGGTTGTGTGATGATTGTGTGAGTCGTGCGTAACGTACTAGGCAGTTAAAAATAATTTGAAGGTAGATACTATGTGCAACCGCTAATAGTTTTTAGACTTGAAACGTTCTTCATAAAGGATTGATTAATATTATGATGGATGCGCGAGACAAAATAAATTGTATAGTAATTACGACATTTAACTTTAAAGTTACTTACATACTTAAAAATAGTTTTTATTTGTATCGCAGACTTCTTGTATTTTATTTATTTATATTAAGGACCCATGAAGTCTTTGGCAAACAATAGATCTCCCACTAAAGTTTTTAAGTCTTTTAAGAGACATCGAATATAAACCATTTAATATCTTAAATTCAGCAAAGGGGTACGTCAACCATTCTGGATTTCTTATTTATTTCATTTTTTTTATTATAACGAATGTAAGACCAACATGAAAAGCCTAGTCCCGTCTCCGATATATATATATATTATATTATTCTCAAGGACGTCCACTCGTTTGCGAGTAAAAAAGTATATTTGTACAAAGCATTCCCGATGTGAAAAGCCTAGTCCCGCCACTGCATAGGAGTACCTAAAAACGAAAAAAAATCTCTATTTTACTTAGGCAGATTGATAAGTCAAGTAAAAATGGATGAAGTGGTGATGCTAGTATGGAAGTTATAACATTTTTGGACAGGTACGTGCTTTGAAGGAACATATACGAAATTTCATACTGAAATTTGAATTTGGAATTGTTTTTTCAGTCGTTTTGACCGGACGAGTAGTTCTTTTGCTGTTAAAATTGAAAAAAGTGAATTTAGAGTGTTGATAAAACATTACTTTTTCCGCAAAAAAAACATCATAAACACAAAGAAATGTCTTAATAAATATTATGGTGAATCTTCTCTGTCACTAAAGATGATTCACAAGTGGTTTAATGAATTTCGTTGTGGTAGAACGAGCACGGAAGACGCTTCTCGATCAGGACGTCCAATTGAGGTAACCAATCCAAAAATGCTCATGAAAATCCACGATATTGTATTGGGAGATCGATGAATGAAGTTGAAAGGGGTAGCCAACACTTTAAACATCTCGTACAAACGAGTTTTCATAACATTTCATGAAAATTTGTGTATTAAAAAGTTTTCAGCAAAATGGCTGCCGCGTTTGTTGAAAATTTACCAAAAACGTGAATGAGTGACACTTTTCCAGGCTAATTTTCGACTGTTTAATTGAAATCCAGATGAGTTTTTACACTGTTTCATCACTGAAGATAAAATAAGGATTCATTTTTACACACCAGAGACAAAATAATAACCAAGCAGCCGGTGGAAGCTGGTGGAAGTGCTCCGAAGAAGGTCAAGGTGGTTCTATCAGCAGGCAAAGCTATGGCTAAGGTTTTCTTGGACGTACAAGGTACAGTCTTATTTGATTTCCTCTTAAAAGGTAAAATAATTAATGGAGAGTATAACGCTATACTTTTGGTCCAGTTGAATCAAGAAACCAAAGCAAAACAGCATCATCTTGCCAAGAAAAAAATCCTGTTTCACCACGATAATGCTTCCGCTCATTCTTTCGCCATTGCAACGGCGAAGCTGGTGGAGTCACGCTACAAAATGCTTCCTCATCCACTATATTTTCGTGACCTGGCTCTCAGTGGTTCCTACCTTTTACCAAACATGAAAAACTGGCTTGGGGGGACGAAGATTTGCAACTAATTTGGAGGTTATCTCCTAAACTATGGCGTATTTTCAGGGCCTTGGAAAAGATAACAAAATAGAGTGGATCAAAAAACTCCAGCATCGTCTAACCAAGTGTACAGCTCTCAAAGAAGATGAAGTTGAAAAATAAATATCATCCACTCGAAAAAAGTAACTCTTTGTCTAATTTTTACCCGACTTATCAATCCGCCCTCGTATATTTCATTGAAGTCTTATAAACTGATGCACTAATTTATGATAGTTTTTTTTAAAAGATATGACGTCTGGGTTTTGTTATAAGCCCAAATACAACCAACTTTCACAGTAAGCTACTAAAAGTTGTGTCGTGAAAGGGTTACTCTAACCCATAGTTAAACAACTATAAGTAAGTTTGACAGATAACATTGATAAATACCTACATTCTAGGAATGATTTATTTATTTATTCATCACCATTACTATACAAAGTAAATATCTGAGATTTTATAATATATACGAGTAGTTTAAATGCTATTTTTATATCATGTAAATTATTTCATTCTTTGATTCAATACAAATTTCAATCTCGTATCTTTTGATTATAATACTTTTACGTTTTGATTCCCGCGATCTTTAGATAGATGCTCCATTAAACGGTGCCGAATAAATTATCTGACATACATACCTATAAAAAAAATCTTCGAATATTTTTTTTTTAAAAAAGATATATCTGGATTATGTTATAAACCCAAATACAACCTTATACACCTTTCACAGTAAGCTAAAAGCTTGTGTCGTGAAAGGGGAGTTTTCCGGCACCCGGGATCGAATCACGGACCCCCTGTTCACGAGGCCGAGACTCTTCCCCCAGACTACCGACGAATTGTATTATAATTTTAGATTTTTAGGCTCTCTTACTAATCTTATCAAAATAACGGTTGTTTATAATTTAAATATGATTTTTTCGAAGTAGAGATGGAACTTCTGTTATATATACAACAACTATTTTCTATGTAAATATTTTTCTATATATTTCAGTTAGATATCTATTAACGCAGACAATTAAAATCAATTCAAAATTTTCATAGATATTGAACACTTTATTGGATATAATATAAAAACTAGAAATATCGTTTTGAAAACACCGAAATAATGATAAATGATACTAAAAGAGTGAAAGCGGACGGTTAGCGGCATTTGAAATGTGGTGCTATAGACGCATGCTGAAGATTCATTTGTTGGAACACGTCGAAAACGAAGAAGTGTTAACCAGGGTTGGCGAAAAAGGGCAACTCCTCAAAAGAATCTGCCAACAACGAGCTAACTGGATTGGCCACAACATCAGGCACCCAGGACTGCTCATCGCAATCGCAGAGGGCAGGACCGAAGGCACAAATGGCAGAGGCCGACCGAGAGACGCCTATATGGACCAACTGAAGAGGGACATGAGCTGTGGCTCATACATGGAGTTGAAGAGACTGGCTGAGAATAGGGAGGAGTCGAGAAGAAAGTCCAAACTCGTTGCAGACCAATCCAATGGATTGTAACTCATTATATATAAGATACTAAAAATTTGAATTTAAAATTAGATCCCTTCAAAAAAACTATCTATCAATCCCATAAACTGACAAGGGTTCTGTGTCAAAAATAATCATATTTAGTTATCAGATATGTAGGTATCGTATCACTGAATATGTAAAAAATAATTCAAAAATAAATTACTCACTAGGAGCAGAAAGCTTTTTGTGGTTTGAGAGATAAATATATAGATTCATTTACCCATTTATCTCTAAAATAACAATTCGATTTATATTTAAAAAAATCTATTTATATTTAACTTGAGAGGCGTAAAAAATCAAGTGGATATCTTGAAGTACACATTGTCATGGAGGACTAATATTTTTATATAGATTAACCCCTAGAGAAAATTGGTTTCTTCATGACTTTATCATGATCCTTTTATTAGAAAATATATGAAATTTAATATTTTTATAAAAATATCGGGGATATACCTACTCGCGTCACTCGATTGTTAAAAGTGCCGAGAAATAAAGTGTCCTTAAAATTTTTTTTTTTTATATGTATATGAATACGTGAACTTTTAATACACGTGCAAATTAAGTTTAAATATGTGTTTTCAAAATGTTGATAACGTAGACAATGCGAATGTTGAAGCAAGAACTGATTTCATTTGTACAGCATCGCTCCGAATAGAAGACACTTGATTCCACTTGTACTCTTGAAATTAAGTCTTATATTTTAATGTCAATCCATTTGAATTTCATAAATTATTCTATGTAATAAACTCTTTTGTCGGGAAAACTCGAAATCATTGCCGTCCAACAAAATAATGTTCTTTCTTGCTATTAGTTTTAACATATAAGTTTGACGAATAATGCTTTGGGGTATTTCCATACCTAGCGGTCCAGAAATAAATAAAATGGTTGCTCGACCATCTCAGAAAAAAATGATTTTTTTTGTGCTATCACCCCAACATGTTGGTAGTTCAAAATGATAATTATTTTAATTTTATTGGTTTTAGTTTTTGTGTGGCGGCCATATTTGTTTTACAAGGCGGAGACATTTTCGCAGTTTAAAGGGTTTGCAAAAACTTGAATATCTCAGGTCCTATTTATTTTATCAACATCAAACTACAAGTAATTTGTTTATAAGAATATAAGCTTTAAGATTGTAATAAAACATTTTCACCTAAATATAATTGTAGGGGATGAAATTTCAGTCTACATTCTTAACTCTTTTTTGTAAAAACTCCCATTTTCACGGAAAGATTTTGGACGAAGGGAAAGAGTCCACCCATCAAAACTTTTTTGACCAACAACTAGGTACTAGTTGTGTTGATAAACAAAATTTCAAGTCTCAGACTTGACCCCCCTTTTCACAAAAAAATTTCAAAATTTGGAAATTCTCAAAATTTTCCATTTTCCGAGCTCAATATCTCTGGTGAGGGACTAGGTAAATATTTGAAATATCACCCCATAATAGACCTGTACCATAGTATTATGTGGCAAAAATTTGGAGTTTGAAATTTTACTACGAGCAGAGATATGGCAATCACAAAATGTCCAAAAATTAGTTCTTCAACGGGCATACCGCATCGGCATATATAGAATATAAAATTGTTTACTAATAGTAAATCAATGTATATTAGATAATATTTACAAAATAGAAATCTAATGAGTGCTACAGACGCATGCTGAAGATTCATTGGTCGGAACACGTCGAAAACGTAGATTTGTTAACCAGGGTAGGTGAAAAAAGGCAAATCCTTAAGAATCAGCCAACAACGAGCTAACTGGCCACAATATCAGGCACCCAGGACTGCTCATCGCTATCGTGGAAGGTAGGACCGAAGGCACAAATGGCAGAGGCCGACCGAGAGACGCGTATATAGACCAACTGAAGAGGGACATGAACTGTTGCTCATACGTAGAGCTGAAAAAACTGGCTGAGAATAGGGAGGAATGGAGAAGAAAATCCAAACTCGTTGCAGACCAATCCAATGGATTGTAACTCATTATATGGAAATCTAAGTAGTATAATACCATGTTATATAATTAAATATCTTTATTTTGTGTGGGGGGCGGGGTACTAAAACTCAGGGAGAACTAGCAGTCTGAATCATATTTTAACCTGTTGGATCTTGTTTGAGCAGGCACAGTCTTTTATTAGCATGAACGCTGTGTACTCTCCCAGCCTAGGTTAGTTTTCTGTTAGCAGCCAAAGACGAAGGTTGTCTTTGTACTCTTTGTGTCATAGTTTTGAAACATGGAATGTGAAGAAGGCAGAAATCTTTTGAGTTATAAACAGTGCTATTGTTATCATCTGCAAGTACCATGAAGTCAAGTATTTTGTTAAGTACAACCATCTGTTTGAAAATTCTTGTTGGGACCCACTAAAGATCCATAAAAAACTATAATTAAAGGTCTCAGAGAAATCAAAGTTTAACATTTACCTAAGGAAAAAAATCACTTGATTAATCTTATTCCTCGAAAATCTTTATGTGCTACCTGCTATAATCGACTTTTTGTAATAAGAGATAATGGCATCAATAATGACTTGAGGCAAGTACATAGGTGATTTTATTCCTCTGACGACTGTGATGACATACTTGTGTCAAAAACTGCCTCATTATACCTCCAGAAAGAAGACATAGTTGCATGCATATATGAAGAGCAATGGTACCTTGGAGTTATTGAGGAAATAAGCATCGAAAACAATGACCTGAAAGTTCACTTTTATGAGCTAGCTAGGCCACGAACCTCGTTCAAAGTTTCAAGAGGTGACAAGACCTGGGTACTTATGAATAACATTCTGAGAAAGCTCGCACCAATGGAATTTACAACTGTGACTGGCCGCTTTCACACTAAGCTCTTTGTTGTACACCAAAATTGTATTAGCTAGCAGAAAGAAGTTTGCTTTTAAATTATGGATGGAAGGGGCTTGTTTGTATAGATTATTGATGTTAAATATCCTCACAGATCCACTGTGTACATATTTTCCCTTTCTTCCATATACAATTTGCAGAAGGCTTGATAAGTAAGAAAATTAGTTTGACTCTAAATGATTATATGAAATTAAATGCTGTGATTGAAAAGGAACGAAATGAAACAGTAATATTTTACTTACATGAAAATATGCTTTCCAATAAGTTTATTCACCAATACACATGACAATAAAAATGTTAGTAATGTGTTAGACTAAAGTATGTTGTTTGCTGGGCGTTCAAAAGAGATCTGACCTAGCTAATTATTCACTACTTCCACCAAACATAATTGTTAAGGAAATATTCATCGCCATCTACCTATGATCGTTGTAAACTAATACCTAGCTAGTTACCAAGATATTTAGTAATTATTTTCGATATGTGCTTCTCGATACTTCAGGTAGATGTCGCCACACAGCCCCCTCCAAGTGAAAAATGCAGGTTTTTCACTGATTTGGTTGAAATATTTTCCTTCCAGACCGCGTGATGTATGTATGTGGTCTGTCGACTGAGTTGTTAGCTTCCTCTGGATGTTCTATGAAGGCTGGTTTACATCGATCCAACGATACTTTCTTTTGTTCTCCGTTTATTTTTAATATGGCAGTTTTGTCATCCCTCGAGCAAACTTCATAAGGCCCCTTGTAAGCTGGAAGCAAAGGTTTATATATTCTATCGTCTCTCAAGAAAAAATGTGATGCCTTACCAAGTTCTGGATGTACGAAAATATTATCCTTGTGGTGATGTTTAATAGGTTTCGGTTTTACATTCCTCATAAACGTTATAAGTTGCTGTGTATAGTAAGTTGGATCTGCATTTTCTGTGTTTTCCTGTAGAATGTCAGCTGGCATGCGCAGTGAGTTTCCAAACATCATCTCTGCAATGGAAAAATTATGGTTTTCTCGTATCGTGCACCTTAAACCAAATAAAATTGTTGTTAGAGATTTAGTCCATGGTATAGGGTGATGTGCTTTAATAGACGTTTTTAGTGTCCTGTGGAAACGTTCTATAAGTCCATTCGCCTGCGGGTGATACGAATTGGTTTTGACGTGTTGGATACCTATTCTGCAACAGAAAGATTTAAAATCAGAAGATAAAAATTGACGGCCTTGGTCCGATATGATCTTCTCTGGGACGCCGTACTTTGTAATCCAGTTGTCCCATAAAGCACGTATTATTGTGGTAGCTGTGATATCTGCTATTGGGATTACCTCAACCCATCTGGAAAAACGATCTATAATTGTTAAGCAATATCGCATACCTTCTGATGGAATAAATGGACCTATCAAGTCCACGTGGATTGTATGGAACTTTCCGTTAGGTAGTGGAATTGGAATAATTTGTGTTTTTGTGTGCTTGTGGATTTTTGCTTTTTGGCATGGTATGCACAATTTACACCATTTTGTGCAATCACTTTTCATATTTTTCCACACACCTCTCTGGCTTATTGTTTTAATTGTATCCTTGGTACCTGTGTGACTTAAATTATGGATACTCTGGAAAAATTGTCTTTGTAAAGTTTTAGGTATATAAGGTCTCATGTTACCATTATGTGTGTCAAAAATTATTTGTAAGCCTTGAAAATTGTTTTTTATTAAATTAAGTGAGTGATCTTTTGTTTTTAACATGTCTAAAAGTTCTATGTCTTTTAATTGCTCTCTGGATATTTCATCTAATGATATGTTATGATTCATTTCTATCATTTCGACGCGTGAGAAAGCATCTGCGACAACATTTGATTCGCCAGTGATATATCTTATATCGGTGGTATACTGGGATATATAATCAAGATGTCTTTGCTGCCTGGGTGTTTCTTTAGCATAACTTTTTTTACTGAACATGAATTGAAGGGGTTTATGATCGGTAAATACTGTAAAATCTCTACCTTCTAGGTAATGTTTGAAATGTCTTATAGTTTCATATATTGCTAATAGTTCTCGATCATAAGTGCTATAAGAGCATTGTGCCTTGTTAAGTTTTTTTGAGAAAAAACAGATTGGTTCATAATTATTTGATTCGTCTGTCTGTTGTATAACTCCACCAATGGCAAAGTCTGATGCGTCTGTCCACACTGACAGTTTTTTGTTTGCATCAGGAAAACTTAACTTAGTAGCATGTAATAAAGAATTTTTTACCTCTTCGAAATCGTTATTTGTGATTTCGTTCCATTCGACAGGTCTATTGTCGTTTTTGGTTGCCCCTTTTAGATAGTCGTTCAGTCTGACAAGCTTTTGTGCAGCCTTCGGTATAAATCGTCTGTAGAAGTTGGTCAGAGCGATGAATCTGCGGAGATCCTTTATTGTTTTGGGTTTTTTGTACTCACTTATGGCTTTTATTTTTTCTGGAGCTGGTCCAACTCCTGCTGCTGATATTTCATATCCTAGAAAAATTAAGGATGATTTGGCAAATTGACATTTAGAAGGGTTAAGTATCATACCATTCTCCTGTAGTCTTTCGAATAGAGCAGTCAGATGTCGTATGTGAGTTTTTTCGTCGGGTGACGCTATCAGAATGTCATCTATATAGGTGTGTATTCCTTCTAGTCCTTGAGTGATGGTGTTCATGTGCCTCATGAACGTCTGGCACGCACTGGTTACCCCAAATGGCATGCGTAAAAACTCAAAGTTCCCGAAAACGGTGGTAATTGCTGTCTTCTTGATGTCTGCTTCGTTGACAGGAATCTGATGATAGGCTCGTTGGAGATCTATCTTAGAAAAAATTTTACAATTGTGCAAATCATTACAAATATCATGAATATGTGGAAGTGCATATCTATCTGGCACTGTCATAGAGTTAAGCTTACGATAATCACCACAAGGGCGATATGTACCGTCACTCTTTTTTACCATGTGAAGAGGCGATGCCCATTCACTGTTTGAGGGTCGGCAGATACCTTGAGCAACCATGTTCTCAAACTCTTTTTTTGCTTGCTTCAGCAGTTCTGGAGACAAACGTCGAGGTTTGAACATAAAAGGATTGCCACGGGTATCTATGTAATGTATTGTAGAATGTTGACAATCAGTATATGGTCTATTTATATCAATCAGTTTGGGATATTTTGCTAATAATTGATGGTAAGGGTTATTTTTATCTAGTAATGAAACTGACGAAATATCATTATCAATACAGTTTGTGTTGTAACCTACGACCTTATGTTTATTAGTATTGTCTATCAACATTTTGTTTCTAATATCTACAATTAAATTAAAGTGATTCAGAAAGTCTGCGCCGATAATTGCGCGTGGAACGTCTGCAATGATAAAGTTCCATCTGAAAATTTTCTTTAGACCGAGGTCTAAATTTAATGTGGTTGTGCCGAATGTCTTGACCACTGTCTCGTTCGCTGCAAAGAGTTTTAGGTTATCTTTACCCTTTAAACTTTGGCGTAAACATATGGAACGCGGAACTAAACATAGTTCTGAACCGGAGTCAATCAAAAATGACGTACCTTGTATGCGGTCCTTTATGAAGAGACGAATTTTTGTATGCAGTTCACCCGTCTCGCTAGTGAACTGTTCTACAAGTTTTTTGAGTTAGATGGTTGGTTTGATGTAAATGAGCACGGAGAAATACATTTGCGAGCTTTGTGTCCGAATTGCTCATGATAGAAACACAGTTTTGTACTATTATTACAAGTCTTTACATTATTATAACTACGATATTTATTTTGATTTTGTTTGTAAGACGCGTTGTTGTTTTTGACAGAGCTGTCAATATGTGAACTATGGCGGGTGTTGCCATGATAGAAATTTTTTCTACGAAAATTATTTTGATTTTTGTGTTGCAACTGTTTGCTAAGATTGTCGAATTTCTCAGTTAATTCAATCACTGATTGCTGTAAGGAAATAACTTTACTAGAATTTTTATCATCTTTAGGTTGAATGGAAGCTACTTCTAAGGGTTTGTAAATTGATGAAACTTTGTCTGCTAAAATTGCGATTTCTTCTAAATTTCTGTTATCACTTGTGATATGAGCTTGTACCTGTTTGGGCAATTGTTGCACCCACAAATATTTTATCGTGGTGGTATCTAAATCTAAACCGACGGCTAACATTTTCATTTCCCTTAATAATTGTGACGGCAATTTGTCACCTAGTTGAATCCCCGAGAAAAGTTTTTCTCTGCGATTATCTGGAGATTCGCCCATTCTTTGAATGATTGCGTTTTTTAATCTGCTGTACATGGTATTACATCTGGGTAAAAATAAGATATCTGATACCTGACTAATATGTTCATGGTTGAGCTGAGCGACCAAATGCGAATACCTGGTGTCTTCCGCCGTTATATTGGCTAATTCAAATTGGTTTTCTACCTGTAGAAACCAGAGTTCTACATTGTTTGTCCATATCGGTGGGATTTTCACGGACACTCGTTCTGAAAATATCGGAAAATTTGTATTAATTGTTCCTTCACTAGTACTAGCTTTCGCTGGGTGGGAGGTTGAATCGAAATTTTTGTTAGGAGTTGTCATTTTGTATCAAGTGTATGAGAAGAAAATTTGAAGTTAATTTTTAGAATTGAAAATATTTATTTTATTTTTGGATAAAATTAAATGGAATGTAAATTATTTGAATAAAATTGATTAATATACTTTCTTGATTGATTGATTGAAATGTTTGGGAAAAATGTTTGTAGATGAAAAAATATTTGTGACAATAAAAATTTTTAGCAGAAAAAATTGGTACCCTGTCGACTGGTCTCAAACAGTGAATGTTCACAAAATATAATAATAATTAATGCTACTTACAAATAAAAATGCTTTGTGTTATATTTAAAATCTGGAACATACAATTATATAAATAAGTACAATAAGTTATGTTCTGCCTTTGGCAGATTTTTAAAAAGACTTGTAGTCTGAAATAAATAATAGTAAAAATATTTTAAAAAAAATAATAAAAAAATATGTGGCATAAAATATGTGGACGGTTTTCTGTTCTTTGATTGCTTAAAAATACGGAGCTAAAATATCTTTTTATGTATTTTGTTCCGGGACTCTATATGCCTGAAAACCGTTCACAGAGAACTCTTCTGAACGCAGCAGTAAAGGTGAATAAAATTAGGAATTAATTAAGTGAATTGTTATTTAAATTGTTTCGTTCGATCACAGTTTGGAAATAAAGTTAAAATCAAAATTGAATATAGAATTTAAAATTGTCAGGAAAATTTTTCACTGATGTATTGTGACAAAATTTTTAAAGAAAAAAGTTTTTTTTTTAAAAGAGAAATGTAAAAAATGTAGTGTTCGTTCGAGGTCACCATTTATATGGATGGAAGGGGCTTGTTTGTATAGATTATTGATGTTAAATATCCTCACAGATCCACTGTGTACATATTTTCCCTTTCTTCCATATACAATTTGCAGAAGGCTTGATAAGTAAGAAAATTAGTTTGACTCTAAATGATTATATGAAATTAAATGCTGTGATTGAAAAGGAACGAAATGAAACAGTAATATTTTACTTACATGAAAATATGCTTTCCAATAAGTTTATTCACCAATACACATGACAATAAAAATGTTAGTAATGTGTTAGACTAAAGTATGTTGTTTGCTGGGCGTTCAAAAGAGATCTGACCTAGCTAATTATTCACTACTTCCACCAAACATAATTGTTAAGGAAATATTCATCGCCATCTACCTATGATCGTTGTAAACTAATACCTAGCTAGTTACCAAGATATTTAGTAATTATTTTCGATATGTGCTTCTCGATACTTCAGGTAGATGTCGCCACAAAATTAATGTGTGTATAACAGTAAGCCTTGAGACTTCAAGTTATTTTGTGTAAAATGTCTTTTTTGCCAAGAACCATGTCACATATTAATCGACTTAAATACGTTATATTCACCTACTGAATTGTGCATTATTTTGATTCAGGCTGCCAGTTCTCCCAGAATTTTAACCCCCCCACCCCCACAAACAATCAAGATATTTAATTATATAACATGGTATTTTACTATTTGGAATTGTATTTTGTAAATATTATCTAATATACATTGATTTACTATTAGTAAACAATTTTATATTCTATATATGCCGATGCGGTATGCCCGTTGAAGTACTAATTTTTGGACATTTTGTGATTGCCATATCTCTGCTCGTAGTAAAATCTCAAACTCCAAATTTTTGCCACATAATACTATGGTACAGGTTTATTATGGGGTGACATTTCAAATTTTTACATAGTCCCCCACCAGAGATATTGAGCTCGGAAAATGGAAAATTTTGAGAATTTCCAAATTTTGAAATTTTTTTGTGTAAAGGGGGGTCAAGTCTGAGACTTGAAATTTTGTTTATCAACACAACTAGTACCTAGTTATTTGTCAAAAAAGTTTTGATGGGTGGACTCTTTCCCTTCGTCCAAAATCCTTCCGTGAAAATGGGAGTTTTTACAAAAAAGAGTTAAGAATGTAGACTGAAATTTCATCCCTTACAATTATATTTAGGTGAAAATGTTTTATTACAACCTTAAAGCTTATATTCTTATTAACAAATGACTTTTAGTTTTATGTTGATAAAATAAATTGGACCTGAGATATTCAAGTTTTCGCAAACCCTTTAAACTGCGAAAATGTCTCCGCCTTGTAAAACAAATATGGCCGCCACACAAAAACTAAAACCAATAAAATTAAAATAATTATCATTTTGAACTACCAACATGTTGGGGTGATAGCACAAAAAAAATCATTTTTTTCTGAGATGGTCGAGCAACCAGTGCTGGACCAGGTGATTTGGACTTACCCTTTGGCTATCCTTTATTATTTTATTATTTATTGATTTGGCGGTAAGGTTGTGTTAGTTTCTCAACATAATTACGAATTTGCAATGTAATCCGTCACTTTTTGTGTATCCATATTAAATTAATTAAAAAACTCAATACTAGTATTGATAATGTCTCATTAAGAGACGAAACAATATTGTCTACAAAAATAAAAATATAAGTGTGTATAAAAAAGTATAAGTTTTTTAATTAATATAATTACGAATGTTTGGAGTCAAAAAACTTTCCTAATACCACTAAAAGTTATTATACGCGCGACCAAGGTTTCAACAGGTATCCTATCATTCTCAAGCGCAATATTTGACAACCTGAAACCTTGGTCGCGCGTATAATAATTTTTAGTCTTATTAGGAAAGTTTATTGACTCCAAACATTTGTAATTATACTATTTTAATCTGGATCCTTCTTTTTTTTTTTTTTTTTTACACACAGATCGAGCTAGTCCCAAACTAAGATGAATCTTGTATTATGGGTACTAACGCGACGATAGACACATATACAGTGCACTACACACATATACATGTAACACCCAGACCCAGGACAATTTGAAGAAGGTCATTCTTCACTTTGCCCTGGCCGTCTTAGCATTGTAACTTTCCCCACGCCTGTAAAATATCATTATAATTATAAATAGTTCGTCGGTAGCCTCGAGGTAGAGTCTCGGGTTTGTGAACAAGGGGTCCGTGGTTCGGTACCGGGTGCCGGCAGACTCCCCTTTCACGACAAAAGTTTTTAGTAGCTTACTGTGAAAGGTGTATAAGGTTGTATTTGGGTTTTTAACAAAAAAACCTGATATATCTTTTATTAAAAAAAAAAAAACGGGGGGAGGTTTTGTTTTAACTAGAATCTTTACACGGCATTAATATTGATAACATCATTTAAACAGTCATTCTCTAAGATGTATAATTAATAACTACTACTACTATAACATCACGGCATATCCCACAAGTGGGGTAGCCAGCAGACTTTGTGAGTTTTTTATACTATACTACTATACTATACCATCACGGCATATCCACGGTTAGCCAGCAGACATTTTTTTCGATATTATTCAAGATATTATTTTCGGCATTCATGGAAAACGTTAACCAATTCCGAAATTCGATAGAATCAAATCACATTGCTTTGTTGATCGTGCCTACTACTTATTTTTATTTTGTTCAACGAAAGAAATCGTAACACAGCAATGTATATTTATATGAAGGTAATAAATTTTTAATGTAAACTTTTAGAAGTTTTCATTATTTATATTTTAACAAATAATAAAGCATTTTATTATAAACAAAGCTATCTTTCAACACGATCTTTATTTTCATCGCCGTAGTTTCACTATTCAAAACTGCCTCGTGCTGAGGACCGTTCGGCTTACTCGTATCAGTATTAAATTCGAATTCTTCGCATGCGGTTCGCTCAGGAAGCGCGCATTTCAGTAATAAACCTCCATAATAATTTATTATTGTTTTTGTGAGCATAAAAAGTTATCAAGCTCGGAGAAGTTAATTGATTTATCATTAAGGTTGACATAACTTTAAAACGCTTAATTAAAAAATATTGTATTGCCTAAAACCGTACGATTGAATTCTCACTTACTGAGACAGTGATTTAAACTTGTTACAAACATTTACTTATCAACGTATTTACTGTGTAGAGTATCGAGAAAATGTTTAGTGCTTATTTAAAAGTACCTATGTAGTACGACTTGAGTAAGTAACTAAATTTAATTAACCGAAGTCGAAGTGTAATTTATGTTTAATAAGTAACTATGTATTTTTTTATATGATGACTTTTTCCTATTTCTTTTCTGAAAGGTAGGATTTTCATTAATTAATATAAAATGTTCTATGTTACATATTCTCAGGAAACTTAAAATGGATTCATCCTTAAATTCTTAAAATGTGATAAAGGATAAAAAAAAATAGGAATTACAATTAAATTTAGAAAAATATAAAATTTAACAATAAACGATCTTATGAAATATTTATCTATTCTCACCTTACGAGTTATTGCTTTTCGACTTTTTAACAAAAAAATACCTTCGTGAAAGTCGATTTAAGCAATATGCATATAAAACTATTTTCTCCATTAAATCTTTCCGTAAATTAAAAAAAAACTTTTTTTAATGTTTATTTTTCTTGACAATATAAATTCAATTATTTTATTTATTTACAAAAAAATATGGAATCGATTTTTTAAACTTAAATAAAACAGATAAATAAATGAGATACAAAAAATTAATCCATCAGATATACATAAGAAGGCTATATTTATTTTCAAAGATATAGCTTTCGTTTCTTTAGAGTATTTATTGACTGTTTCTTCACAGTGTGTTTTATTTTACGTGAATCATATTAGTAAGTAGGTACATGAATAATGTCGTGAAAACGTTGGCGTTGCTCAAATTGGATGGTCGAAGTGGAATTTCTCCATTTTTCAATAATAGAGAAGAAGAAAAAGGGTGAAAGGAATTTGTTTTGGATAACTCCTACGTTGCTCAATATTGCATAGTGACTTTTAAATTTTTAAGAGTTCAGCTTTAAAAGTATTGAAATTCATTCTTACTGAAAATAGATTTTAGCACCCGAGGTGCGCCTCGCAAAATAAATTTTAAATTAAACTAATTATTGACAAATATTTCTCAAAGTGATCAAGTGACATACAAAAAACAAAAGTAAATATTCACTTAATTATAAATAAAACATTTATAGTATATCCACAGTGACTTTTTATTGGACGCGAGCTGGCTTTCAAGAGCTTCCGCTCTCATCATCAGGCTAGCGAAAAGTATATATTTACGTATTTTTTTGCTAGTACCGTAAAAATCTGTTCATATTCGAAAGTATTTTTATGAAGTTATGAACAAATACCAAAATACCTGTTTTATTATTAATTATAAATAAATTACTTACCAACCTTTTTATGTCGGTATGTCGATACATCTTCACCTAAAAATTTGCATGTCAGAGCAAAACTACACCATTTCACAAGACGCCATTTATCAATATAGCCGTTCGATTTTTTTTCTATAAAATTACATTCGCTTCTTACATGTTTGTTAACATGTAATTATTGTCCAAAATAATTATGGTTCATTGTAACTTACTACTGCTATAGCTTTTAATGAACTTCAATAACAACTCACAATGACTTTGTTTTCCTTTAACGTATTTTTTTATTAATAGATAACAAGAAGTATGACACGTTTCAAGATATGTAAATTTATTTTCAATATATTCCATTGTTTTTTGTGTATCCATATTTAATGAATCAAAAAACTTATAACAATTTTAAGTATTTTATTTTTTATTTTTATATACCTACGTAGAAAATATTGTTTTGTTTTTTAATGAAACATTATCAATACCTACTAGTACTGATACTGTTTACTAGCGTTACTTTCATACTAGTATTGAAAATGTTTCATTAAAAGACGAAACAAAATTGTCTACGGATATAAAAATAAAAATGTGTGTAGATACTAAAAAGTTTTAAATTTTTTGATTCATTAAGCAAATTTATAAGTTTATTCTTTTTGCACAAAATTGGTCAATTTTCTTTTGATTTAATCAATGCGATTATCAGTGATAAAGAGGATAATAAATTATATCGCTGAGATTGGATAAGCTTTCATACAAAACATCTTCATAGATTTCAACATAATCAATAATGCCTGCCATGAGAAATAGAAATGAGCTGGTTATTCTTTGATGTGAATTGAATCAAAGTTGCTTTGTTCTTTCTATTATACACTAAATAATTATAATATCCACTTGATTAGCTGTGAATTGTATCAATAAATTATGGTTGCGTATTTGATTTATTGTATAGATTATAATATGATGCTACATAATGACTATAATTACTTTCTTATCAACATCAGCTTCTCACAAAATTCTTTTGTTCAAATCCTAAATACTATTTGTTTTTGTATCTCATTTCTCTTTTTACTAATCACCTGATGATGGAGTCGAGAGTCTCCGAATTCTAGGACGCGAAGTTAATAAAAGTCATTTTGGAAGTTAACTATGTACTGTGTTTTTTCAATTTATCTTAGATTTTTATGAAACACAATAATAACCAATCTCTCTCTATTTTATTTCACTTAACACATAGATATTCCGTGAAGATTCTGGCCAAAAAATGTTAAAATATTTGGTGAGTTACTATATTTAAAGTGGTGATGTTTTCCTAACTAACCTTGCATACGTAAATACTTCACATCAGTATTTGACATAACATAATTCTTTTTCGTGGTGAATACAAGCCTCTCCCATATTTCACTGATAAAAGATATGCATACTACCTACCTAATAAATATGGTTTAAAACACCAGTTATTTCCTCCCTTATTGGGAGAGCAGAGAGACAATACTAAAATTACTTTGGGCGCCAGGTGTAGTCCCTGAAGGGGTACACCGAGAGAATTAAACAATAAACACTATGAACTATGAACACTTTTATTTACAACTTAACACTTTTTACATATACCTATATATTGAAACCATATTAATAATACCATACTAAAAATATACCACAGTGAAACTACTACACTGATCCTATAACAATTAACCAACACTGAGTAACGCGGCAGAGAGGACACCTCCAATCCCCGGATCTTTACTGCAGGACATGGAACTAAACAAGGAGGATCAGATGAACACTGCTCCGTTGTGGACTCCGCTAGAGTCCCAACGACCAGCAGGTAAGGAATGCACCACCTAACCGTCCGTGAAGGCACAGCACGGCAGGTGACCAGCATATAGGTAGTGGTTTTGGGATGCTATACCTCACTAGGAAGAACAAGCATGTAGGAATGCACCACCTAACCGATCGTGATGGCTCAACACGGCAGGTGACCAGCATATAGGTATAGGTATTTAGGTATAGGTATGAAAGGAATGCACCACCTAACCGCCTGTGATGGCACAGTACAGCAGGTGACCAGCATATAGGTATAGGGATGAAAGGAATGCACCACCTAACTGCCTGTGATGGCACAGCACAGTAGGTGACCAGCATATAGGTATAGGGAGGACCTAGGCCCAGGATGGGCCGAGGCGATCTGCCGTTTGTATGAAGTGTTCCTGTTTATATACCCTTTCAGCAGTAAGGAACAGCTGATCGTAGCCTTGGTGGTGGATGTCACGATGGAGGGGGATGTACCTTGGCCTTGGACTCCGCCTTCCTATTTCCGGTTAGATTGTTCTGGAAGGTTCTAGAAGGTTCGCGAACATTCCATCGATGAGACATCTATCGGCAAATCGGGTGACTAATAGATACTTCCTGTGTTTGGGTAGCGGCTGCTAGTTGAATCCGGCGGGTGATGTTATTATTATGCCATATAAAAATTACGTAGTGTTACAGGTTTGATTACAAGATCAAGTTCTCCCTTTTTTCATTTCATGAAAATATTCGTCTGGTTCTCTGTCAGCAGCATGATAAACTATGTAGGTAGCACTGTATTCACATGATTTACCATATTGATGACTTTTACTTAACATCTGATTTTTACATTGGGAATTATATTTTGGTAAACGGTTTTCTTTGTCTTTCTTTTCATGTTAGACTTAAATAATTGTATTATTTGAATTTGAACTTAAGTGAACTCACTGAATAAACTCACTAAGTTATCCGTTTTGTTATTACGGAAACAGCTGGCGTCAATGTGTATTGAAAACGAAATAAATGTTTATTTATTTTATGTTTTATGTGGCAAATAATAATTTTACTTTCTTTACGAAGTTACGATTGTATATGAATCAATTATTATATTCAATCCATAGTCAATCAATAGTCGCAATCAATTAGGATTCCATTGAAAACATGACAATAATCATAAATATTTATTTAATCATAAACGGCACAATGCAAAGATCAACTAAGTATGTAGGTATTGTTACTTAACTCTATGGCACGGAGCCTTTCACATAATTATATGGTACCAAAACACAAATACAATACATTATATTATAATAGTTTACAATGGATCAAACTTAACAATACTTTTCATTTCAGCATTTAAACTAATTAAAACATTATTTGGTGTCGAGAGATTTTGTGTCAATGGAGAGGAAATGTTAAAAGTCTTTTAAGAGAGTTAAGAGTAGCAAAAATGTTTCTACTGTTCACACTGACCACTCTAACCTGCTTCCACCAAGACAGCGGTTGGTCAATTTTAAAGTACTTTCCACTAAATTTTCGGCTCTTCAAAACACAATTTTATTAGCATAGCTAACACACCGACATTGAAGAGAGACCCACCTCCACCCGAATATCTCAAGTTGTAAACTCCTATTTATCCGCAACGAGCTCCTATTTATTCGCAACATACAATGAGCTAACTAGATTGGACAAACAATCAGGTACCCGGGACTGCTCATCGCCATCGCAGAGGGTAGGACCGAAGGCGCAAATGGCAGATGCCGACGCTTATATGGACAAACTGAATAGGGACATGAACTGTGGTTCATACGTAGAGCTGAAGATACTGTCTGAGAATAGGGAGGAATGAAGAATAAAATCCAAACTTGTTGCAGACCAATCCAATGGATTGTTATAGCACCACAAGTCTATTGAAAGAGTCTGTTTATGCATACCTTACTGATTTTTGCCTTTCCGTTGCCTCCTCAGAAATGCAGAACTCCGAGATGTACACCGGTGCCATGCCATGTAGTGCCTTGAACACAGTCAATATGAT
Source organism: Athripsodes cinereus (assembly GCA_947579605.1). NCBI lineage: Eukaryota > Metazoa > Arthropoda > Insecta > Trichoptera > Leptoceridae > Athripsodes > Athripsodes cinereus. Next base: position 28,461,386 of record OX388306.1, on the reverse strand, counting down.
TTTGAACTCTACTCTTTCTCTAACTTTAAGCCAGTGAAGATTTTTAAGTGGTGTAGAGGTTTTCTTGAGCGATCATTCTAGTGAGGTTTTTATTTCCACGATTTGAAGCGATAATAAAATTAAACATTGGTTTCCAATATTAAGTAAAAATATCTTACATATGCAGCTATTCCTGTCCACTGTTGAGCATAAGCCTCCCCCATATGTCTCACGGCATTTCTGTCCTGAGCATTCTGCAACCAGTCACCAGCGATTCTTCTAATGTCGTCTTTTTGTCCATCTTTGATCTTTAAGTCTAGCAACATGTCCTGTCCATGACCACTTCGTCCTTGCCAATAGAAATATGCCCATTAGTTTATACTTTTATTTTATACATATATAATGAGTTACAATCCATTGGATTGGTCTGCAACGAGTTTCGACTTATTTCTCCACTCCTCCCTATTCTCAGCCAGTCTCTTCAACTCCATATATGAGCCACAGCTCATGTCCCTCTTCAGTTGGTCCATATAGGCGTCTTTCGGTCGACCTCTGCCATTTGTGCCTTCGGTCCTGCCCTCTGCGATTGCGATGAGCAGTCCTGGTGCCTGATGTTGTGGCCAATCCAATTAGCTCGTTGTTGGCATATTCTTTTGAGGAGTTGCCTTTTTTCGCCAACCCTGGTTAACACTTCTTCGTTTTCGACATGTTCCGACCAATGAATCTTCAGCATGCGTCTATAGCACCACATTTCAAATGCCGCTAACCGTCCGCTTTCCCTCTTACTGATGGTCCACGTCTCGCACCCATATAGCAGAATGCTCCACACAAAGGCTTTAGTGAGATTCTTCCTCACGCTTAGATCAATATTAGGGGATTCTAATATTTTGGATTTTTTGTTAAAGGCAATTCGTGCCTGGTTTATTCTGCTCACAATCTCTGATTTGGAGCGTCCATCCTGGTTTATTCTGCTGCTCAAGTACACGAATTCTCTTACTTGTTTGATGCTCACTCCATTTATGGCAATGTTCGCAGTCGCTTCCTCCCTTCCAACGACCATACATTTTGTTTTATTTTTATTTATTTTCATGTTGTACTTTGACAACAGTATACTTTCCATTTTTCCTAAGGCTTTTTTCCTAAGCGTTCAGCTCCATCTCGGAGTCTGCGAGCAGTGCTATGTCGTCAGCATATCTAATCATGTCAACCTTTTTCCCATTTATTTTTACTCCTGTCCAATTCTTCATTTCTTCTCTGAGTTCATCAATAGCTTGCTGTATATAGCAGTTAAAGAGTGCTGGCGACATTGAGCATCCCTGTCTTACACCTTGTTCTACTCTCGCTTCTGCGCAGCTCTTTTTATTTTATACATTTTTATCTTATTTTATACATTTAGAAAAAAAAGGAAATATCATGTTGAAAGGACTTGATGTTGTATCAAAAACAAAAAAAAAATACATAAATTCTCGGGGCACAATACAACATACACAATAGAAGAATCTGGATTTATATTTTATACTGTACTACACTATCACGTATCATCTTACTAATGGGGTAGCTAACAAACCAGTCTCATGTAATAAACATAGAAATTGCTCTCTCTATGTACCTACTAACAAATAATACTAACACTTAAGGGCCCCGTTTAGCAAAAAACGGTAAAATTTTCTATTTTCAACAAATTTGATAGAAAAACTACCAAAACTTGTTGACATTTGCGAACATATTGATTTGATAAAATAAAAAATCAAACATTTATTACCAATATTAGTTTTTTACTAAAAAATAAGTAAATCACAGACTGACGAGATTTATTTAGGTACTACTACTATACTACTATACCATCACGGCATATCCCACAAGTGGGGTAGCCAGCAAATCAGCTGCATGTAAGAAACATACAAACTGTCCTCTTCGTGCCAATATAAAATCAAGACATTCAGGATGGGTGGCAAACCTCATCGCTGAATTTAAGATGTAAAATATCTTAATTTTTTCGAACACCTGCCTTTTACAGGACACTCGAAAACTTACGCAGAAGAGTGGGAGATCAATTCTTTACCGGGTGCTCCACGGGATAAATTTATTTAGGTACTCTTTGTTATATCAAAATACAAATTATTTGTAAAATATGTATATTTTTTATTCATCCTATCAAGCATATAAATACTATAGATTTTAGCAAACTTTTTTTAGTATACAAAAAATTTAGTTCATGTGGTGATTTTTGGTTTCAAAATATGAGAAATTTTATCAAAAAAATATTTTTTAAGTCGGTCAATATCCATCAAAAAAACAAAAAAAAAAAAAAATTGTTCTATAATTGTAATAACTATCTAAATGTTCTCAATATTAAAATAAATATATGGAAATTTGTAGGATACTCGTGCATTTATGTACCAAACACACCCCCGAATTCGATTTTTAGAAATATGCTTTTTTATAAACGAATACTATGAAGCTAAAATCGAGGTTTTTTTAATGTTAAAGTTTGATACTGGAAATTAATATTTGTTTTCATATTTTATCAAATCAAAATGTTCGTAGGGTCAACAAGTTTTGAAAGTTTGTGTACCAAACTTGCTGAAAATTGAATGTTTTATCGTTTTTGCTAAAGGGGCCCCTTAAGGTGGGCAGAATACCGCATCGATGATTTTTTTACTATCTTATCTCCAAGAATAATTTACCGAAACTGATATTTTTCCCGATATTTTTAATATCTTAACCTTGGTCATTATTTTATTAAAGCTTTTGTATTCAATTAAAACAATTTAAGCTGTGAGCTAATTCAAACACCTTTCTAGGTACTAGTGCTACTTACTTAATATTAATGGCAAGCTAAATTCAATAATATGTGCAACCAAAGTGATATTCTAAGAATCCTATCTGAGTACTCGTCGATTTCTTCCTTTCTCTTTACACTATACTATACTACACTATACCCTCACGCCGTGTCCCAAGTGGGGTAGGCAGAGAGAACGGAACGCCAAACAGATCTATCTTTACACACTTCCTTCGCTTCCTCCACATTCATACAGTTCCTCATACACGCACGTCGGTTCCTCTTACTCAACACGCGGCCATCCTTGAGAATTTGATCCACGTGATCAAGCCACGTGGTTCTCGGACGCCCGCGTTTCCTCACACCCTTTCTTTCAGATTCTCTTTCTCTTTTTTCTTTCTCTTTATTTGTATTCTATTTTATATATTTACTTTCTCTGAGATTTCTCTTTACACTTTATTGAAATTGATTTTCCATATTCAAACAGAAGTAAAATAAGCATTATCTGATAGTTTTATAGTAAAAGACATAGGATGTAGGTATACATATCAGCAAGAAATAGATGACCTAGTTGAATTATTCTTCAACCGTCATTCACATAAAAACTTTTATGACAATAAATGCGCTCGGGTGGTCATTTATTTTTATTGCAACACGTATTGTTTTATTTATTGAAATGTCTGTCGAGTAATAGTGACAGAAAGTTAATAACTGATAAAATTATAGACACTATAGGATAAACACAATATTTTTTTGTTCTGTAAGTTAATAAGTGTTAATCACTTACAGAAGATCAAAATGCCAAGATATAAATAACATATTTTTTTTTTATTACGTTACTTTATTAAAAAAAAAATTAAAAAAAGTTATTATATATTTTTCAAAAAAACACAATGCATACCTACATAACAAAAAAAAACTATCGAGGTTCCACAGACTTGTTATGAATTTATTCATTCTCGTACAAAATCAAAGGCACAGGCCATCTACCTACATGATATGTAAAGATACATGAAACATACATCCAGAATATTCACACATATCATAGACACAAAACAAGTCTATTAAACAGAAATTGTACAGTATAATTTAACCATTTAACAAATCATAATTTACGCATAATTGTGTCAAATGAATGAATATTATGATCACTTTGAAAGTTGTAATCTAATATATAAAAGGAAGTCGTGTGTGTTACAACACTTATAACTCAAGAATGGCTGTACCCATTTGAATGATCTCTGATTTGTTGGATTCTTCTCCGCCCGGAATAAACTATAGGCTATTAAAACATCTTACAAATTCACGGGAAGAAAAAATATGAAGAAAATTATTTACGCCATACATTTTTAATTTCAAAAATAAAAACAATATGGAGAGTTATGACGCTATTAGCGCCCCCATGTCGCCTGTTGCATTGTGCTAAAATAATCCGTAGGTTCTGCTATATTAAGAACCAAATTACTATAACTAATATGAACGAAATGTGTACTAATATTTGTTTACTATAATTCGGTAGTTACATGGCAATAGGTTGTATCTCACTAAAACATAATTTTACAGGAGAGCAAAAAAAAAGTTTGCAAAAGAGATATTTCAGCCAAATTTCGAGCATTATATATCAAAATGAAGGTAATTATTATTTCTACAAGATAGATGTAACATTCTCTTAATAATTTCTTCTACAAGATGTATGTAACATTCACTAAATAATTTCTTGCAGTTTAAAAATATTTGAGTTTTTATGCCTGTCGCCTGGACAGTTTGCATGTTTCTTACATGCAGCTGATCTGCTGGCTACCCCACTTGTGGGATATGCCGTGATGGTATAGTAGTAGTAGTAGTAGTAGTAGTAGTTTTTTGCCATGTTGATGAAAACAATCTTTCTACATGTCAATAAGTTACGTCTATTCTCTCTTTATTCTGACTATAAGAGACATATCCTTTTGCCACATCAAATATTACACTATTTTGAGCATTTTATGGAACAAACTTGAAAACGCAAAAATGCGAGATACAACCTATTGCCATGTAACTACCGAATTATTCGACTAATATTTATGTATCGATAGATCTTCTGTCACATAAATGTGGACGTGCACAGATTATATTTGAAATTGTATTTTATTTTTGCAGATGGAAAATTATTATTGAACCAAAAATTGTGCTATTAAAGATGAAAATAAGAATGTGTTCATGTAGGTAGTTCTGATGCAAGATTGTGTAGTGAAATTTGCAGACAGAGAAGAAAAATTACGAAGAAAATTATTTACGCCATACATTTTTAATTTCAATAAAAAATGCAATATGGAGAATTATACAAAATCAACAATGAAGTTTTTTTTATAGATTGGCCTATTTATATGATAATTTTTCTATACATTCTCAAATTAGAATCGTTATCCATACAATTTAACATCTGTAGTTCTGATATTTCAATTTTTAAAAAATCATGGAAAGAATTTTATAAATTTTAAATGAATAGGTAAAATCTACCTGTAAAAAAAAATAGTACCTACATAATTATATTACGTACTGCAGATTATTTGTAAACAAATCTGAGTTAAGTATTGTTCAACATAAATTGTTCATGTCGGCCGGTGTGGCGCGGAGCTCTTTCCTTTGAGTCACGAGGTCCCGGGTTCGATTCCCGGACAGGGCAAAGTGAAGAATGACCTATTTCAAATTGTCCTGGGTCTGGGTGTTACATATATATGTATATAGTGCATTGTATATGTGTGTATCGTCGCGTTAGTACCCATAATCAAGATTCATCGAAGTTTGGGACTAGCTCGATGTGTGTGATTTGTCTATGTAGAAAAAATGAATGTAACTTTCGCAGTTTAGCGGCCCCACCCGTTGTCGAGTACTTTTTTCCATAGAAAAGGTAATATTTTTGAAACTTGAGAAAATTGTTGCCATATGTAGAATCATTGGATAAATTAATGACGACAAACGATAACAAACGTTGAGAAAATAAAATATTATATTTATGTACTCATAGGAGTGATTTCCTTCAATTTATTTACTTGAATTAAGAATTTTTGTTATGACAGTTGGTGAAGTAATTTTGTTTTTATTTTGTGTTAGTTTTGAAAGACCTGAAATAAAGACTTTAAATGTTGGTTTTTTGATATATTTCAGGTAATTGTTTATTTTATGTTTAGTATTATTTAGTTTCTTTAATTTTAATATGTTTTTAATATTTTTTTGATATATTTCAGAAAAACACAGATTTCTTTATTTCAAGAATAAACCATCATTATATGTATAGTATGTCAATATGTTAAGTTGTGTATGGGGTATTGTCAACAATAGGTATAGAAAATAACAGTTACTCACATATTCAGTGTCAATAAGTTTTAGGTACATTGAATTAATAAATGTTGGAGTCAATTAATGAAATATAATTAATGAATCAACATACAGACAAATAACAAACCAACAGCCCATTTTCAAAATAATTATATACTTAACCCCAAATAAAACAAATTCGCATTTGTTTTTGTTACTGCTAACACATTTGTATATATATTTATAATTAATACATGTAATAATGTTACATAATATATAAATGATATTCTATTACCAAAAAAGAATATTTGTGTTTTAAAGTTTTAATAAATATTAATATATTCGAGAAGGAATAAATCAACACGGCAACATAAAATATTATATTGTTTGAAAAATATTCAATTTTTGTCATGCCTAGTCTTTGAAACATTCAAAGCTATTCTAAAAGGTCCTTTGAAACATGTCTTCTTTAGTTTCGTGAATTAGCCTTGGTAATTTGTTCAAAAGATTTAGACGTGAAGTACATAATTAAATGAGTTATTTATTATGGAGTAAAACTCTTTTCTCATAATGATTTCATGCAAACGAATTAGCAAAATTACTACCATTTTATTTTTAATATATTTTAAATTCTGGATAATATTTATGCTATTTTTTATATTTACATAATATTCTGAACATTTTTAAATGCGATTTTAACATTTTAGTTTTGTTTTGCTGCGAGACATATAGTGAATATAATTTTTGAAAATTACCGTCGCAATGATGATAGGTTGAGTGGTGCTATTTTAAACAAATTATTCTTAACCCTAGAGTAGTCGCGCCTTTCCGTGAAACGTGAGTGCTCGCGTGGGGAGCATTTTGCCGCCCATACTTAAAATGATTTTTTGTTGCAAATAATTTTTGAACACATATGCAATGATTTTTGATGGATAGAATAAGACATAAAATATTAGAAAAAGTAACATTTATTAAAAATTTATATTTAGTATTAGAAAAAAAATATGCTTTGGTAAAATTTCTTGAATTTTTACAACAATTTTTTCTTAACCTATATAAAAAAAAGAAAAATTTAACTAAATAATAAAATTAAACGTTTTCATTATCTTTGACATGTATTTCAGCATAAAAGTCCTAACACATGTACATACAATGTTCGTTGCAAAGTAACTTTGCACACCTATTGCACCCTTTTTTGTCCTACTATTTTTCTTGGACGAACAAACTGCGCAAACACCTTCTCTAGCTAAAGGTATATTTTTATGTTCCGGTGGCACAAATCGGGTGATTGGTTACTCAACTTTTCACTTGCTTCTTCAAAATCAGACTCATCTTCCAACCATGAAACTATTTGTGTGTCTTGCTTATTTATTTTGTATACTTCGCTCGTCGCTTACCCATAAAGATATAAAATTAAATAAAAACAAAAAAAAAACTCAAATGATTAATCAAAACAAACCAAATATCAATATTATTACAATATTTAAAAAAAAAAACAATATGATATGCAATGAAAATTAAAAATATTTCAACTAAAGTAAAAAAACAGACACGAATTTTACTAACGTGAGTAGTCGCGCAGTTAGCAATTTGCCGCCAAACGCGACACACCAACAACAATCGATGGCTCCTGTAGTCACCCGTGTACTAAATTTCTTTAAATTTTTAAAACAAAGAGGTGAGGCGTGGGGGGGCAGCTACTAGGATTCTTGTCCTTGACAAATGCATCGTGTAAAAAATATCACGATTTTTGTGCTGCGGGCGGCAAAATGCTCATAGCGCGAGCACTCTAGGGTTAATAATAAAAGATTGTTAATAAAATTTTAAAACCAAGATTAATTGTAAAATATCGCGAATTTTATGATGCATCTTGATTTATTTATTTACAATCCTTGGATTTTCTTAATTATCATAAAAAACTGCATACACATAAAAAAAAATCATTATCAAAAAAATGAAAGAAAATGTTTATAATTCAACCATTTGTTTTATTTATGTAATAATATAGTATGTTGTTTACCGTGCCTACTACATATATAACGTCATTATGTGCAATAATCAAGAATATAGCGAGTTTCACAAATTTTTAGATTCAGAAGGCATACTCTGTGCCTAGTGAGAGCATGTGGGGGTGTACTCGCTCTGTCTCTGAATTAGGAAATAAATAAATTCAATTTATAGAATAAATACAACTTTAAATATTATTTATATGTGACAACATACTATTATTTTTTTATGCTCATGAATATTTTTGCACATAAAGTTTTGGCTTATATTAATTAATAAAGCTATTTCATTTATTATTTAAATAATTTTCTCTGCGCCTACTAAAAATTGTTGCCTGAAACCACTAGAACTAAATCTGATGTGTACCTTAGGTAAGAACGGCTCTTAAGGAATCGTCTTGACGACGCATTACTTAATAAGTCTATCAGTCCTGAACAAAGGAAAGAATATTAATTAATGTTTAAAATTTTTGTTTAAGATATGAAAGTAATCTGATGGTTGCCAGGTAAACACAAATTATTATGAAGATAATGATAATCCGTATCACATTATAATGGAATAGATTTACAAAATAATAATAATAATAACAGAGACAAAAAGTAATTATAAATGTCTATACACGTAGAGCGATTTTACAAACAAAATAGATCTAAAATTGAATGTTTGTGTTAGATAATCAAAGAGTTTAAATTACTAATCAAAATCCACTTAAAATTAGCTAATGTAAAATATCATGTGAAATATGTACACATCACAGACGAGTTAAGGCAGAAAATAATCAATATTTTGATGAAATTTTTTTCATTTATCTATTTCATTAATCTTATAATTTATTTATTTATTTATTATTTTATTCTTCACTGTACATTGTTTACAATAATACAAACTAACATAGAAAATATCATTTATACAATTCAATGTACAGAGGGCGTGTTTATCGCTAAAATGCGATGTCTTCCAACTAACCCGGTTATTAAAATCAAAAAACAAAACAAAACAAAAAAAAACAGACATAAATATACATATCTACAGTAATATTATAAATATATATATAAAAAAAAAACAAAAATACAATACAAATGAAAAAGGCACATGCAGGCAACAATGTACTCATGAACACATAATAATAAAAAAAAAGTAGAACATACACAAACTGCTGCGTGCACATGCATAGGGGAAAGGGTTTTAGGAGTCAGATGCTAAATTCAGTGATAGGAAGTGATTTTTGACAGCTTGTCTGAAAGAAGGAAAAGTTGTTATCATCCTGATTTTTGAAGGAAGATTGTTCCAACAGCGAGCACCATGAACAAGAAATGAGTTGGACAGAAAGTTCGTAATGTGTGCTGGTACTGCTAGAAGACGCTCTCTGTTGGATCGCAAAGGTAAACCATGAATCGCCAGATATCTTTTGGAATCAAAAGGTTAATGAAGTATAGTACCATCACTAAAAATACCAACGTTTGAATATATTTCGCAATCATCGTTTACGGCTCTATATACCTATACAATTTTCAGAGTTCTTATATCATAAATGTATATTGAAATATTTATGCTCGTTTAATATTTTTTTTTGCAAACGCGTAGGATGACGGAAACATGTGATAAAGAGATGTTATTTTACATATTATTTATACCGGAAACTCTTTCTTTTGTACATAAACACAATTTATCAGTACAACAGAAAGAATCAAAATAAGTATATAATTTTTTTATAACAAACAAAACCCAGAATTATTTATTAAATCGTTTCAAAAAAGTTATATCGATTTTTTTCGCACTTGATTTCCATAATATAACTAAAAAATAAAATAAAACCGAGTTCAAAAGACAACTTAACGCTTGATTAAATTAAAATTATTGTAAAGGATTATTGTCATTAAAGGTAACAGGAGAACGATAAAAAACTTCGATTTACAAGATTCCGAATGGCGGGATAACTTTTTTTTCAAAATATTCCGACATAAATTAACAATTTGATATTTTTTTTTCAAGCATACCATATATTTAACTTACTATCTCTTTTCTCTCGAAATTGATTCGCGTGAAAATTATACCCATTTATAGTACGTCGTATATCCATAAAATTATCGGAAAAAATATGTAATATGATCTATGTAAGAAGGTGTCCATACTATGTATGTTAGTTGATACTGAAAGTGTTGATTTATGTTCTCCTTTGGTGTTAGTAAATAAAAATTAACTTCTGTTATTTTTATATCCGTCCTCAATCCTCCTGAGTAAATAAGTAATCCTTTATTTTCACTGAATTTAATTTAGCGGCTTACACCTGATTATTGATTCTGGGAACGGATAATTATTTATTCACTACGACGTTTTTGAAGACTATTTTGAAAAGTTAATAAAAACTCCACCATACCAATGGGACATTTCTTAAAGTGATAAGCTCTACTAATGTTTTACGTTAAGAATATATTTATGTTATTTTAGATTAAATTTTTGTGTACCACAATGGTGTTGATAAAATAGTGTTATCAAGCTAAATCAATATGATTTGACTTGCTGGTAAAAGTTGTTTTAGTTTTTTTTTCAAACTTAGTTTAGAAGCAAAATACACACTAAATTTCATTTATCTACTTGTGGTAGGTTTTTTTTTTATAATTTCGATTGTGTTCGGGGAACATCACGAATAAGACATCGAAAATATTCAATTAGGCGATGAGGAAGCCATTCATCATAAATATATAAAACTGTATTTACCAGATGAGGACTATGTGTACGAAGTTTGTTTGATGAAAATGAAATAAATTAAGTATTTGTAATGTAATATACTTAATGGGTTTGTCTTATATAAACTAAATATAGGAAGTTTGTTTTGATAATTTGAAACCATATTAAATAATATTACTGAATCTGTTTGTAATTTATGAGATTAACAAACAACCAAAAGAAATAATGTAAAAAAGATCGAAGATATTATGAAAATTTGCGTAGGATATCTAGGTATATAGCAATGAATTGTGTGTACTATGTGTATGTACTATGTGTGGGTGAAAGGTTTTCTTTAAAAACTATTCCAATTTATGCTTAAAGGATTTGCTCGAATAAAACAGAACAATGTTTTGTGATTTATTATAACGATGATATTTATCTATGTATATACAAAATGGATCATCCAAGACATATTATCTCTAAGTGGTTTGACGAATTCTTTATACATAATGGTCCACGTGAAACGTTTCATTGAATATATTTGACAAACATATTTTTGAACCACTTCCGAATAATCATTCCAATTGATCACACTCATCCATAGTCAAACTATTTGAATAGGTATTAACTAGGTAGGTATGTTGTATAGGATACACATACATATGTGATCTTCCTTAAAGAGTGCACAACACAGAGTTTCGGCGCTTATGAATCGACTTAAGGCTTGGTTAAGAGTACTCTGTAAACCTAGGTAACATTCCCAATTCCTTTCTGCCAAGCCTTAACAGCCGTTCTTACCTAAGGTACAAATTAGATTTAGCTCTAGTGGTTTCAGGCAACAATTTTTAGTAGGCGCAGAGAAAATTATTCAAATAATTAATGAAATAGCTTTATTAATAAATATAAGACAAAACTTTATATGCAAAAATATTCATGGGTATAAAAAAATAGTATGTTATCACATATAAATAAAATTTAAGTTGTATTTATTCTATAAATTGAATTTATTTATTTCCTTATTCAAAAACAGAGCGAGTGCGGTCTCACGTCCGGCTACTAGGCACGCCGTGGTCCTTCTGAATCTGAAAATTTGTGAAACTCGCTATATTCTTGATTATTGCACATAATAACGTTATATATGTAGTATGCATGGTAAACAACATACCATTTTAATATAAAAATAAAAAAAATGGTTGAATTATAAACATTTTCTATGATTTTTTGATAATGATATTTATTTTTGATGTGTATGCAGTTTGTCATAATAATTAAGAAAATCCAAGGGTTGTAAATAAATAACTCAAGGTGTATTATAGAATTCACGATATTTTAAGATTAATCTTGGTTTTAAATTTTTATTAACATTCTTGTATTATTAAGGATAATTTATTTAAAATAGCACCACTCAACGTATCATCTTTGCGACGGTAATCTTCAAAAATTATTTTCACTATATTCCTCGCAGCAAAATTAAACTAAAATGATAAAATCATATTTCTAAATGTTCAAAATATTACATTAATATAAAAAATAATATACATGTGATCCAGAATTTAAAATATTTAAAAAATAAAATGGTTGTAATTTTGCTAATTCGTTTGCATGAAATCACAAAGAAGGGGTGTAGAGCCCTCTTGAAGTAATCGAAACTGCACATTTGCGTATTATATTAATAATTTGTTTTTTGTTGTGAATACGAGAAAATGTTTTCAATGTACTAATCCATAGATACAAACACGTGTAAGTATCCAAATATTTAACTCTATTTATAGACCACAATACCATTACTTAAAACAGATTAAGGCATTTTCCACATCAAAAGTTCACATTTGAAGATCTAAACACGAGCTTTTCATCATTAATCAAAATGAGATTTATATGTCTTATAAGTTTAAGTCACTACACAAAACCACTTAACTCAATTACAAATTAAAGTTATGACCAAATAGTTCTTCGGTTCGCTTACGTATTTTGGTAGGAACAGGGCTTTTTATTACCAACCATTGGTCATTGTCAGAATATGATTCAGCTAGGACCATCGTATCAACTGTATCACAAAGACGACAGATCTCTGCTGGGTGCGTCGGCGCATAGCATCATTCGTGACATGTTCATACTATCAAGAGCACTCCTTCCGCAAGGGTTAACAATAAGCCGATCCTATGACAACGACATGAGAGCACAGGGAATGTCGTGGGTAGAGGTGAAACAATAGGCGCAGAGTCGCTCTGAATGGAAGAGGCTGGTTTCTGCTCTGTGCTCCCGAGAGAATCGTTGAAGACGTTGATGATGATTTGGCAAGAGCAAGCAAAGAAATAAATATTTTTGTTGATTATTATACATAGATTGAAATGAAGTTATATTTCTTAATTTAATTTCGGAATCAGAATTTTACCGGTCTAATTCCTTTATACCTGAATAGTGCCCTTAGATCAATATTCCTATCCAACAACAACAGTAATATTTTAACACAAAACATTACTGATTATGGTTTATTTTTATTTTCCTTTTTTTATTTTTACGATTTTCACGTATTGCATCGTACTAACGATTAATGTGGTATCTCGAAAATATCTAATGTTTTTTTTTTGGAATTCAGATCGATGTAATTATATGTAGTACCTACATATTTGAAAAAAAATGATAACCATATTTTTAAGATCTCTGCTGAGAACCAACATGTATAGTAACATAGTATGTCTTTGGTAACATATTCATTTTTATTGATATAAATATACTATATTGGTTGTCTATATTTAGGTCGAAGGCCCATTGCGGTTTTAACTTTTTCTTAAAACGATATTTTCCATTTCTCTTTCCTTTATTTTATTCATATCGATTTTTGACCACAATTTTATATACGTAGTGTATTTTTTTCCGTTTTTATCATATTTGCTTCGGAAGTTGTTTTCTCTTGTGATACTAAAGACCAGCTATCCTTCCATCTTTTTGTTGGTCTTCCTAGTGATCGAGAGCCAGCTGGATTTTTCTTTGCAGCAATGTGGGCGAACCAATTTTATCCATCCTGTCCACATGTAGTAACAGGGCTTTTTATTACCAACCATTGGACATTTTCAGAACATGATCCAGCTAGGATCATCGTATCAACTGTATCACAATTTTCATCCATCCTGTTCACATGGCCTCTCCAGAATCGTGTCCTCTTCCTATTCTTTCTACCTAACTATCAAGATATTTCAGAAAATAAGAACAAACAAGTATGTGTAAACGACAATAATATATTAAATAATGGTTGAGTTATGAAACTGGATCATCGATATGTTTTTTCAGTAGACAAAAATAAGTTATTTACAGAAATGTAGAAACATTTAGCAAGGTTCAGTTCAATTCAAATTCAATGGAATTGGTGGTCATTTCCAGAGATGTGACGTATTTGAAATAAAAGTATTTAAAATACAAATACAAAATACGTATTTGTATTTTGTATTTCAAATACCTTTTTGTAAAAAGTATTTTGTATTTTATTTGAAATACTTTTTTTGAGTAATTTGTATTTTACACAAAATACTTTTACAAAATACCTTTTTATTGTTTGAAACAAAATTCTGCCATTAACTGATATGCGCGTACGCAAGCTTTTTTTGCCAATTTGTTGAATTACAAATACAACGTTTCCATTAGAGTACTCCATGTTTGAGATATACACACATAATAATGATGATTGAACAAATTATACATGACGCCGTTTAATGTTTCATGGCCATCTCAAGGGCGCTGTGATTTCTCCTGAATGGTAGCATTTTCAATTTTGTCTGGAGGCAATCTGTTCCAGGCAGATGACGCTGCGACTCTGTTTCTTCTTTCTGCAAATTTAGAAGTATTTGCCCTTTTGAGTTCAACGAGTTTAAGAAGCTGATCACAGCCTTCGCCACACATTTTCGTCAGCGGAACAGCTCAGTGGGTGGTGTACTGCCTTGTGGACAGTGAGACACAGTTTAAACACCACTAACTCTAGGACTCACAGTTAGTGTAGACTTCTTAGTAGTGAAGTTATGTGGCAGCTCTTATTCTCTATGTAAATGATCCGGAGGCAACATTAAAAACCATCTGAAGACGATAAGGAAGAGTTTGGAGCAGTCCTGTATATAATATGATGTTACAGTAGTCCATACGATTTCAGATTTGGATTATCCATTCTGATTTATTTTGCAGCCCAAGTCAGGAATTCTCTTACCTGCTTTATGATACTCAATCCATTCATGACAATTTTCGGCTTATTTCTTCTAACAACGGTACATTTTGTTATGACTTAATTATTTTTTTTTTCTATTTTGACAGTTCTTCCTAAGGCTCATCCTCATTGTCTGCAAGCAATGATATATCGAATCATGTAAACCCTTTCTCCATTTATGTATAGGTACTCTTGTCCAGTTTTTCATTCATCAATGGTATTCATCAATTGTCTGCAAGCAATGCCATATCTAATTTATTTATTTATTTATTCATTCTTTACTGTACATTGATAAAAAACAAGTACATAAAAGGTATACATTCAAATTAAATACAATCAATATACAGAGGGCGAGTTTATCGCAAAGGCGCGATCTCTTCCAACTAACCCAAAAATATTAACTTAAAAAGAAAAAAAAAATATGATCAATGATCTAAAGGATTTTGGAAATAAAAGAGAAGAAAAAAATACATTCACAAAGTTAACATATATACAAAACATACATACATACATACACACATATATATAAAAAGGGAGAGACTGCAAAAAAAGATACAAACATACATACATACATAAAGGGAAAGGAAAAGGGGGGGAAAAGGAGGGGGGTTAGGAGTGATGGGTTTCAGGTTTCAGAGGCTGTGTTTGTATTTGTGGAAATCATTTTCTCTTTAACGGCTCGCTTGAAAGACGTCAGACTTTGAGTCAGCCTAAATTTTGAAGGGAGATTATTCCAGCAACGAGCACCCTGAACTACAAAAGATTTTGAGATGAAAGTTGTACCATGAGCCGGAATTGACAGGATGCGCTGGTTATTCGACCTCAGAGGTAAACCGTGACTCGCCAAGTATTCAAAAGCCTCCTTAATATAGTACGGGGTTGATCCTGCGTACAGAGCATTGTGGACAAATGTGAGTAGATGGAGCTCACATCTTTGTCGTACAGTAAGCCATTTCAGGGTATTACGATATTCAGAAATGTGGTCAGTTTTTTTTAGATTAAAAATAAACCTTATGCCAACATTTTGAAGTCGATCAAGTTTGTCAATTAGATCCTGATTCATGTCCACATACACGATATCAGCATAGTCGATAATGGGGAACAGCAAGGATTGGACCAATAAAATTTTTACTTTAGTGGGCAAGAATTTTTGCAGCATCTTTAGAGTGTGGAACTTGTAAAAAAACTTTTTCTTTAAAGTGTTAAATTGATGCTGCCAAGAGAGTCTCTGGTCCATGATTACGTCCAAATTCTTTACTGTCGCCGAAGAGGGTATTGCTACTGAATTCATAGTAGTGGGAGGTAAAATCATATTTTTCAACCTGGATATAGAGTGAAGGCTACCAATGAATATTGTCTGGGTTTTTGAGGCATTGAGGAGTTATCCATGAGCACTAGCCCAGTTTGAGATCTGTTGCAAACACTCATTGGTAGAATAAATGGCAGAGGAGATATTGTGAAGTTTAGCATGTGTATAGATTTGCAAATCGTCCGAATACAGATGGTAGCGACAAGGCAACTGTTTCTAATCATGTCAACCCTTTCTCCACTTATGTATACTTTTGTCCAGTTTTTAATTTCTTTTTCATTCATCAATGGCTTAAATATTAAATACTTTTGTCTTACACCTTGTTCGACTATTTGTAAAAAGTATTTTAAAAAGGTATTTAAAAAAGTATTTTGAAAATACGTATTTTGTATTTTGTATTTAAATACCATTTTGAAAAAGTATTTAGTATTTTGTATTTGAAATACAAAAATTCAAAAGTATTTGTATTTTGTATTTAAATACTTTTTTGGAAGTATTTTGCACATCTCTGGTCATTTGATAATTCTGCAATACCACATCATAATATATGATTTTTGAGATTATTATTTATTTTAGGACATGTAGTGCATATTTGCTTGTATGAAAGGCATGCCGCTGCCTGGAAGTAGTTTTGGCCTCACGTGTATAAGATGTACGCGGTTCTTTCCCAGATGCCAGCAAACTTCCTTTTCACTACACAAACTTTTAACTTACTGTGAACAATGTTGAAAGTTGTGTTTGGACTTAGACAAAACCATCTTTAAGAAAACATTATGTTTGTTATCAAAGGAATTGAACACTCAATTCTGGTTCAGTGAAAATCCACTGTAAGCATTGAACGACAATATTGAATTCGGATTTGATATTTCATTTGTTATCTTATTCCAATTTTTTCATGTTATTGATTTTACGTCAATTCCAGTGACACTTTACAAATAAAACGACATATGTATTTTTTGGTAAGAAATGATGAATTGG
The DNA here is from genome assembly GCA_947579605.1 of Athripsodes cinereus. NCBI lineage: Eukaryota > Metazoa > Arthropoda > Insecta > Trichoptera > Leptoceridae > Athripsodes > Athripsodes cinereus. The sequence continues at coordinate 28,444,175 of OX388306.1, read as the reverse complement.
TAATTGTTATAAAATGAAAGTAAAATGACTTACTAACGTATATAAGTGTCCAAACTCCACATTACACTCTAACTTAACTATACTTAATTATTCTCTTAGACGATAAAATACAGAGTATGAAAACGCGCCTTGCTGGACCTCTTTAATTCCTGGAAATTAATTTAAAGACTGAACATACGATGAGACATAGGCAAATACAAAGATCAAAATATTTCTCTATTGTTTTGCTTGAACCATCTACATATATCCGTTATAAATTAAAAAGTATTTTTTAGTGGAGGTATATCTGAGTTTTGTTATAAACCCAAATACAACCTTATACAACTTTCACAGTAAGCTAAAAGCTTGTGTCGTGAAAGGAAAGTTGGCCGACACCTGGGTTCTAACCACGGACCCCCTGTTCACGAGGGTATTATTTGATAAGTTCGTTATATTCACGATCTAAATTCATTATAAAGTGTTGTCAGCAATTGTCTAAGCTCTAAAGATTCTTCAAGCTTATTTTTCTTTTATCTTATAAAAAGGTCTTTGATAGAGTTTTAAATAGTAAATTTATTCTCAATAAAACATTTTTTATAATTTATAAATCCTGTAAATACTCGTACCAATATAAACATGTTGAGAGTTAGCGACAACAACAACGGTTAGCGCACTATATCCTACATACAAGTCAAGGACAGTCAAAAATTTACAAAATTAACCAAACAACTTTTTAATATCACCACAGAATCGCCCCAACTCCGCACCGCCAGCATGTCTGTATTTAGGGAGCAGTTCGTTGAACCACTTCACCCCAAAATACGTGTAATGATTTTGTCCAAAGGCTGTTCTTTTTTTAGGTATATTAATTAACTTATCAAAACGATGGCTAACTCGAATACATTCCGGGGGGTGGATTTTATCAACGAAATATCTTTGGTAGGTAAATGATGTGAGTTGAGTTCATCTCCAGTGAAGGAATATAATCGCATTATAGGGCAACCCATATTTCTATTTTTGATTCAAGGTAAAAAAAACTGGTTGCATTACTTTGATTATTTCAAAATATTCAACCGTATGGATTCAATTAATACAATATCTTAAATTTATAAGACACTAGCAATAGAACACAATGCGTCGAAAATCACACCCACTCTTCGTATTCGTATCGTAGATATTGTTTTCTCTTTCACTGCAAATTATTCCGTGATGTTATCACTTGCCGATTAAATACTTATTATTAATTGTGGTTACTTAGTAAGACCTTTTCGTACCTAATGAAAATGTTACATAAAATTTTAATACTTACAATATCGCATATTATTACATTTAAATGTTTTCTATAATGGCCCACAAAGAATATTTTTCATACATCATACCTGCCACGAAATGTTGCAGGTATTATTAAAATATACCAAGCGTAAACTCTGAAAATATAATGACTGAAATTCTTGAAATAAAAGAAATCTCTTTCCACTCTTATATGTATATGTATTACTGTAGTTTATTTGTTTCTTAAACAGCCAGGATTTATAATAAAAATTCTTATAAAGACGGCTACCGGTTCTATTCTCAGTCTCTAATTTTATTTGCTTGTGAATCAGCCAAGTTGATTGACTAGATGAAAATTAAATTTAAAAATACTTCAAGTCGGAGGAAAACAAAAGGTTCCTACTTAAATTTACTTAATAATTTTGTCAAAAGTAGTGATGGTACGAAAAAAATCATATAGGTACAATAATACAATTATGGCGCATGAACCATTATTTATTTCTGTAAAATATGTGTAATATTAACAATACCAAGAAACAACACCGGATAAAGTGTAATGACTATCGCCTTATTAGTTTAATAACATTTATACGTTAAATATTGAAATAAATAAAACAATAAACGCATAAAACAAATAAACGCTATGGAATTCTACTACCTAAACACCGACACAGTGAATACGTTAAATATTGATATCCAGAACCACAATTTTTATTCGTCACAAGATTAGGTATATCCAATATTATGTTGACTTACTGTCTAATGTAAAACAATGGCATTGAACACGACTTGTATTACTTATTTCGTTTCAAATTTGATAAATGAAATAGTAGAATCTTTTGATCTACTGATATTATGAATCTTTTGCACGTGTTAAGGAGTGGGTACGTGCATTCTCTCTCGTGTCAATTTTTTTCGTGAACATCTACCTAACAAATTTCAAATGTTGTACAAGTTGAACCTTCGTTCTTTGACTAAATATAGAACATTAATCAGAAATTTCGTCAAACCATCACATGGATTGTTTATAAATCTTATCTAGAATTATGAATTTGCCTTCTTTTTCAGATATTATCCATTTAATATAAAATATGGTTTAGCTGATATTTCTGTACCATATTTTCATAGAATTGTGATAAAAGATAAGCAAGATCTGAGTGTCAAATTACGTTTCTCTGAATTCTGTGCGATGATTGCTTACGTAATATGAAATAATTGTCGTGAAAATATAAAAAAAATATCGTGCAGAATTCTCTTGGAGCGTATGAAAAAAAAACATTATAAGATTATTCAGTGTAGGCGAACACATCTCAATTTACCGATCCATTTCCCTTCGAAATTTAAGTAACTTGAGTTTTAGAGAAATTATCGAATAATTTGTGAGCTCTCATTCAGAATAAGAATAGTTTTATAAAATGTTGGTGATGAAACACGATTCCTATAACAACGATATCAGAGAGCAGAGAATGTCGTGGAAAGAGGTGACGCAATTGGCGCAGAGACGCTCTGAATGGACGAGGTTGGTTTCTGCCCTGTGCTCCCGAGAGGAGCGTTGAGGGCGATGAGTGAGTGAGTGGTGATGAATCTATCAATTTGATTTAATTCAATAATATTCGTATAAATAATATGCATAGACAACATAAATTTAACATGTTATTATCATACAATATATTATGATATTATCATACATAGACAATTCACACATATCCAATTAGTCCCAAAGTAAGATTGAATCTTGTATTCTGGGTATTAACGCAACAATACGAATTTGACCAATGCACTCAGCACATATAGGTGTTAAACGCAGACCCAGGACAATTTGAAAAAGGTTATTCTTCATTTTGCCCTGGGCGGAATTCAAACCCAGCACCTCGTGACTTAAAGGCAAACCTCCACGCCAGAACGGCTGGCAATGAAAATGTACATTGAATCTGTCGCTCTGCCTTTGTTTGTTTATCATCTTACAATTACGGGATAGTATATATATATATATATATAGATAGATAGTAAATAGTAACAATACAATAATTTCAGTGTAATGTGATAATTTATTGAAAAATAAGACATTATAACAGATTACAGCGATGTTTCCGTTTGATAGTAAAATATTTACTACGTTTATAAGATGAGCCTGTTTAGTTTTCTTTCGTCCGTGTTCTCAAGTTCTCAGGAATTTATGAAAAAATTATATTATCAAAAAACATTATATTTTATGTCTATTAGCTAATGTATATTTTCGTTCCTCTAACATTTGCTACAAAAGTGGAATTAGGATAGAATTGTAGGGCGAAATGAGCTCAATGTTATATTACGCAATTCATGTTACACCTACTTAACCGTTAATTTATCCTTGGCGTCTTTGAGGCACCTGGCGTACTTTATCGGTCGATTTCAGCATTTTATTGTACGTATATTTTATTCTTCTTTTGAGTACTCCTCTAGTTACATATTCTAATTCACATTTTATATAAAACATTAAAAAAAATAATGACAATGTTAAATAAAAAAACATTAAAGAAAAAAGTCAGTCACATTACCCATGGTGCCGCTGCGTTGCTTGGTTAAAATTAGTATTAAATTGATACTTTTGTAGTTCGCACGTGTGTTTTGATCAACTAAAGGATGGGAAATAAACGTTCAAATGGCAATGTAATTAATGAAATTGTTTAAATGGAGTATTTTGATACAGAATATTATATTTATGATGGAGTAACCGATGAACTTTTTGAGATCCCGAGAAGAATTTTCTTATAAGATTTAATTTCAAGATAAAGCCGAAGAATCAATGTAGAACCATATTCAGCGTCGGCATGAAACAATAACAAAGCAGTCTGTAAAAATAAATATAACTTCTAGTACAAACATGAGTGAAGTTTTTTATCCTCGCAACCAAAGAAGCCAATGATACTTATGTGAAAATAAGAGGCATATTATCCAACATTGCTCGAATTCCTCCAAAAATGATCATCCTTATTAACTTTGTCACATCTGTTACAAAAAATATTATCAGATGTAAACTACGTAGGTATCCACTTTGTATATTTATACTCTGCGTAGTAATAGGTTATTGGTTGATTATTTGAATTTGCCTCAAGGCAATACACCTGTCAATTGTGGCATATTTTATTGTACAACATACTTTATGTGTGTGTCTACTTAATTTTTGTTCTCTTTTTGAAATTTAATGGTGTACATCTGTAAATGAATAGGTACTTATATTGTACGAATGTTATTATTATTATTAAAAGGACACCATAGTCTACTGGGACCATTACAGCCTTCGGCCAATGTGATCCCAGAGAATAATAGAATAGATGTTATGGTTGACAATAGTGAGATTAATACTTAACACATTTTATTTCTAACAAATAAACTATTTAGCATTAGATATATTATATTATAATTAAATGCTACATATTATATACGATAATATTGTACAAAAAATATCTATACTGACCATAATATTATGAGAATCTAAAATGAATTCGAGGCAATGATTTCTGCAATTATAATGCATTAGAAATAAGTTAAAACATAAAAAACTTTAATAAGTTGTCCATATGGCCGCCGATATGGCGCGGAGGAAATAAACTCGCCTTTAAGTCACGAGGTCCCGGGTTCGATTATTGGCCAAGGTATAATGAAGAATGACCTTTTTCAAGTTGTCTGGGTCTTACATAGGAACTGACATTCCTGTAATATTCATGGGTGAGGGAGGGTGCAACCCTCGATGTGTCCTGGGTCTTAGTGTTACACGTATTTATGTGTTTAGTGCATTGTATATATGTGTATCATCGTATTAGTACCCGTAATAAAAGATTCATCTTTGTTTGGGACTAGCTCAATCTGTGTGCATTGTCTATGTACATTTTTTTTAATTTATGTGGACATGATGCCATGAATATAATATTTAAATATAAATATAAGCGAAAACTTATTAAAAGCCTTATATTTTATTAGTTTTACTACAAGTGCCTGAGGGGCGCCTAGGATAAGATAACTGACTAAGGTAGTAGGAGAACTTAGGGGAAGTGGAAAATAAAGGATAATATATCAGCATCTGATATCAAATAATATAGCTTTACACGTTAAATCTCGTCACACAAAAACATATATAATGATTAAGTATTATTATTCTCGCATATTGCCTGGGCTTGGTACTTGCGTAGATTTATTTTATTTATTTATTTTATTCTATTAATACAAACAAACAGCTTATTACATATTATATAGTACAACTTAAATATTACATTTTTCACAAGCCAGTGAAGTTTGTTAAATTATTTTATTTAACACTATGTTAAATAAAATAATTTAACAAACTTCTGAGTGCACCAGCTGAGGCAAAAAAATATAAAAGTAAAAAAAACACAAAAACGTTCACCCATGAAATGAATATGCCATTACAACATACACAAGTAATGAATTAATTTATATATGAGATTAATCTTCAACAGACATATGTTTTAATACACATCGCATTGTGGGTAGAGTATTGGTATTTCCATTACTTACGAATTGGTTTAGGCTGGTTAAAACATGCTTTACTCTAGAAATGTTCTCATTTTATCTCTCACATATTACTTTTTTGTTTGTAATGGGTGACTGGACTCATCGCTGTTACGAATTTCATCCAACCAACCGTCTCGATTAATTGACATATTTTATGCGAGAATGGAAACCTCGATGAAAATTCCAGCCATCGTTTGGGATCAAACGCAGTACACCTCTTTGTTGAAAATTCAATGCTCTACCACAGGGGTCGGCAACCTTTTAGCTGTGGTGTGCCAAGCCACTCTACCAATATGATTCAGGGTGCCACCTTAATTCTAAATTATATAATGGGGTTCTAGAGGAGAAGAATTTTATACCAAATTTATCTTTTAAACATATTTATTAAAAAAATAACATAAAATTCTAACATAAATTAATTAAATTAGTCGGCGCTGCGCATGTTTTATCCTTTTTACTCCGAATGTCTCACTCACCCTTCGCGCAGATTTTCGTGACATTGGCGAGCCACGTTAGATAAATAATTATAACGACACAAGCTTTTAGTAGCTTACTGTGAAAGGTGTATAAGGTTGTATTTGGGTTTACAACAAACAAAACCCAGATATATCTTTTTTATATAAAAAAAAATTAAATATTTTCTCTTATTTAAAAATCACTTCGTCTCGATATTTTCGCGATTTCCCTGATTACTTTGTAGAGTGCCATTCAGAACCCCATCGCGTGCCAGGCCTGGCACGCGTGCCATAGGTTGCCGACGCCTGCTCTACCACTTCAAAAGAATAGCAATGATAAATAAAAGGTTGTGTATATGCATAACTACGTTTATGCATATTTATGTTTAGTATTACAAATTTTAGAATACGCCCTCGAAGTGGATTTATTTCACAAAATGGCGCATTATAAATTGACTATTTTTAGTACTATTGCTACTATTTTTAATTCTAACTTTTAATGTTATGATGATAACCTTGTGTGCTTGTTGAAATATAGCAAATTGTGAAATTATGTGTAACATTTCAAATTGGATGTTCAAATATTTAATAAACTCATAAAATAAATTCATATCGATCAATATTAGTTGATGATGCATCATGGTTGTCAACAGTGAATACACCACAATAATAATATACCTTCTGAAACATTGAAATACGTTAGTTATTCAATAGGTGGATATTTACCAAAATGTGAAAAGAACATATCGACTGACCGATACCATAACTAAACAAGTCGAAAAAATCGAAATTCTTGATTTAATTGGTAATACGCACAATCTACACCTCTCATTCAATTCCCACAAATTAATAACTTTAAGAAATACACGGTTCACTTTATATTAAACAAAATGCACTTTTTATAAATTCCCCAAAAAAATATTTCTAATAGTTGAACGGAGCAAAGACAACGTACTATGTCTTAAGCAGTGCGATTATAATATTGTAAATTTCACTTTCTGTTATGTTCTTTAAGCCATATAATATAATTATACGAAAATCACAAATTTTAGTAGTTACAAGTTATGGAAGTTTACGAGTTAAGGAACTGGACAGTTGATACATAGATACGTATAATCTATGTACGTACGAAAAGGATCGAACGTTTCAATGTTTCGTTATTTATACTCCTATTACTACATAATTATAATATTATCTGTTAACAGCTGATATTTGCGAACACTCTCCATATTAAGAATTTTATATAAATATGTACTCTTTCAATATCATTCCTAGCACAAACATTTGTAAAAAGGTAACAATAGAAACACAATACATTTTTAAGATATTGACGAGATTCTAATGATTTTTTAATCTCGCTATGTATTACGAGTAGACTCAGAATTTCTTTTGGAGGGTGATGAAATAAAAACTTGATAATAAAATATATGAAACTGAGTAAATATAAGTATTGGAAGAATTTATATTCTATATTTCTTGTTGAATTAAATTTGAATCTAATGTATCAAAATAGTAAATATACTTACGTTATTACGACTATTCTGGTTATTTTTCTTTTAAACGATTACCTAAGTAACATTTTAGTAGATATGGAACTGAATAAAAGAAAAGGGATATGATCTTTATAACATTTCCTAACACAATTCGTCGTGAACAACGTAAAAGATGTCTTACAACGATATTGAAAATCGCCAATGGTATGCCTTAGTCCAGTGGTCTGCAAAGTGCGGCTCCGGAGCCGCATGTGGCTCTTTGGCCCCGTAAGTGCGGCTCTCATTGCCTAGCCTAGAGTCAAATTAGTTAGGAAACGAAAAATTTGAAAACGAGAAATTAGAAAATTCGTTACAATAAAAAAGAATTAATAAATAAATAAAGAATTTTCACCGTAGGTACATAATTCCTAATTTCCCTTAATTAATAAGCGAAGGTCTAAAATTATAATAAAGGTTTAGTAAATTAATAAACAGATTTGGCTCTCAATTTTTTTTTTGATCGGTGTAATCTACATAATACATATGTTATTTGGCTCTTTGGCGAATAAGTTTGCCGATCACTGCCTTAGTCCTATAACATGGGAAAAAGTTTCATTTATTTGAACATGTCTTTATTAAGATAGAATTGAAATAAGAAAATATATCTTTCTTTTTAATACCCAATATTTTCTTTTTTACCAAAGATATTTCACATTTAATCAGGATTAATCATGTTCTATAACATTAACTTATCACGTTTTCTTTTTTTTTTCAATTACCCACAACATACTTAAACTCATAAAAGTTCCATATTGACTACCAAGAAATCTTTTTATTCACGAATGTTTTTATACAATGTCGATAAAATTAGGTATAATTATACTTTTCGGATATATTATTTATTATAAACTTACAAATCACTTTTCAGTTAACATACCTAATAATTAAATGATATCTGGAGAATGAAATCTAATATGGTTCTATACATTGTACTTCTATTTTCTTCATTTATGTTTAACATACGACTAAAAAATCATTTATGATTGTATCATTTTCATTGAATGCTTTGTGTAGACACTTTATTTGTAAAAAAAGTGTCTGTAGAATTATATTACGTCTTAACTTATTTGCAGAGTCCCTCCCTCATCTATCATCATTATATCCTGAGACATTTCATAATTGTGGCATAATAAAGAGAGTGGCACTTCTTTGTATTAAATTACGTGTAATGATATTCACCTACGTTACTTAAGAATTTCACGAGATTTTTACCCTCTTTCGAAAAAAAAATAAATTATTTACCAAAATATGTAGGTATATAAGTGTCCTGTAAAACGCAGGTGTTCGAAAAAATTAAGACATTTTACATCTTAAATTCAGCAATGAGGTTTGCCACCACTCCCGAATCTCTTAACTTTATATTGGCACAGAGAGGACAGTTTGCATGTTTATTATATGCAGCTGCTCTGCTGGCTACCCCACTTATTTAGTATAGTACACTTGGTTTAGTATATATGTACATTGAATGGACCCACCGACCACCTGGATAGCGCAGGAGTCTGAGAACTTCCATTTATCCGAAATTTTACACTTAACAAATCTTGTCCACAACGGTTGGTTTAGTATAGTATAGTATGTATCATGTACACTGCAATTTACTAGCTAGTATTATTTTCTTCATAGTTATGAGTATTTTTTTATAGTTATATAAGCCACGTAGTTCTAGGACGTCCACGCTTTCTTAAACTCCCTATTTTAAATAAATATACCCTATTCGTAATTTTTCATCATCCTTATGTCCAAGCGATTGCGAGCTGTTTACACACATTCTTTTCACAATCCTCCTCTAGCATCCGATCATTCGCTGTCTGTCTGTCTCTCGCATATTTTACCTATCATCTCTTAGCAATATCATCGATACACCATTAAATACGCCTTGATACGCATTATTTTGATAATTTTCGTTTATTTGATGTCTATGGCATGATTACGACATAATCAGTTTAATTTCTGTTTTGTATAATATGTTAATTAAGTAAATACAGTAAATTTAATACGGCAATTTTTTTACGAAGCAGAGATTTGCATTTTAACACATTTTTTGACTTGATTCAATTAATACGAAGCATTTAATAATTGATAGTTAAACAAAAGGGTATCTATCATTTTCCCCGTTAATTGTTTGTATTTTATGGTCACAGAGGACACGTTAATATACACTGTAGCAGTTTTTACGGCGAGCGAACTGGGCATGCGCTCGGGCCCTTATACTTTATGAGGGTTTCAAGCAATAGAATGAATCTAGCAATTTTTTAGTTTAGTGATAAAAATCTTTTGTTTATTACTCAAATAATAATATTGGCAAGATCTAACACACTATTATGCAATATAATAGAACATAAAAATGCATTTATCTGAAATCGAATATGAGGGATTTCCGTTAACAAATAATCGTACTCGTAGAGTGAATTGAAAAGCAGGTTTGATGAAACTTCCTGAAAGTGAAAGTAAAAGTGAAATTTAATACAACTTGTTTTACGGAAATATTCCATTTACATTTACCATCCGTTTATACTCACTACCCAGCTGCAGGTATTAGAATACTCGTATATCGATTTTTTCTCTTCACAATAGAAATATTCTTCGTAAATTAAATAGAAAACTTATTTCATTTTTCTGATGATTGTAAAGTTTGATGTGTACTTATTTGAATTTACTCGTTACTAGTTTTTATAATAAAATCTTTTGAACCAGAATAAATTTCAACCCAGAAATTCTAATTCAGAAATTGATCATAAATTTTCATATAATTATACTACACCAAACCCTCACACAGTGTCCCAAATGGGGTAGGCAGAGAAAACGGAACACCAAATTGATCTATCTTTACACACTTCCTTCACTTCCTCCACATTCATACAATTTCTTTTGCACGCACGTCAGTTCCTCTTACTCAACACACGACCGTCCTTAAGAATTTAATCCACGTGATCAAGTCACGTGGTTCTTGAACGTCCGCGATTCCTCACACTTCCTCTTTCAGATAAATTCATTCTCTTCGTCATTATTTCATTGTGCATTCTCTCAACATGTCGAAACCATCGTAACTTATTTACACGCATTCTGTCCACAACACTCCTCTCACATCCGCTCATTTTCCTGACACACTCAATCTTCACTTTATCACGCAACATTTTATCAACCATTCTTCTCAGTGATCGCATCTCCACTGCATTCATTCCACTTTCGTCCTTCTTCAACCACGCTTGCATGCATCAGTGATGGTATCAGAATGGTATTGTGCACCAGCATTTTAGTCATGTTCGACACATTGTCATTGCTGACAATGAATCGAAGTATACCGTTCACTCTAGCACCGGCCACATTCCTTCTTTCAATGTCTCTATCGCATCTTCCATCCTTCGCAAACATACTTCCCAAATATATTTATTTATTTATTCATTCTTTGCTGTACATTGATTTAAAACAATTACATAAAAGGTATACATTCATGTTAGAAACAATCAATATAAAAAGAGCGGGTTTGTCGCAAAGACGCATTTATACAATATGCATACTCGCTTACTTGCTCCAAACATTCATCGCCAAATTTCCTTACTAAAATTCCTTAGTAATATATTATAATAAAACAATATTACAATACGGGATTTGTTATATCTCACTTTTTAGGCGTAACATATTAGGTATGTATTCCTAAAAGTATCCTCATTCTGTTCTTAAGATTTCCTGGATGGTATTCATATTCTTTATTTCATGTAAGGTATTTTGTATTGTTCAAAGAGGATGAACGTGTGTGGATCTTGGACTAAAAAATACAAGCTGTTATTTTGATGAATTTTTAACATAGAATCGGACAGTAAAATGTTGGTACATTGAAGACTTTTATAGCAATTTTCTACAGCTAGTTGTTTTTTTGGAGAGACCATGTCTGGCTTTACTGCTCCAAAGTTTTCATGGTATAAATTATTGTATATCTAGAAAATGGCACCAATATATGCGTAAAAACGTTGATACAATAATACCAGTAAACCTTTACAATAAAAAAATATTTGTATGTTGATGATGTACAAATACGGCCTTCTTGATTAAAGGTAATAATATTGCATATATCAAAACCCGATAAACATTTATTGTAAATGTGATATATTTTATCAACAGACACAATTTTAACAAATGTAGGTATCCGATATTTTGAAGACAATAATACATAAAATATAAAATTAATAATATGCATTTTTCTATTGGAAGTTATAATGGATTTATTTTATTTATTTATTTATTTTATTCTTCTTGCACATCATCATTCATAATTATAACAAAATCAACAGGATTTATCAAGTATCATTTTAAACAAATTTTATTTCTTGTACTGTACTAGATTTACCTAGAGGGTCCCTCAAGAAAAATGATTTATTTGTTCCTGCATCCTGGAGGTTTCAAAAGAGCATCAATACACAATACGAAATATCGCAGTATAAAGGTGTGATTTCAAGCTTCATAGAAGCTTATACTCGTATTTATTCCATGATAAATATAATAAATTATGTATTAATAATATGCAATCGTGATTTACATATATTAAATTTTACTTTTTCACTTTCGAATCATTAGCATAACTGTAATTCTTAAACATTCATAATCAAACAAACTTGAATAAACAAATTAAATTTTTTTCTTTAAATATCATAATCTTTTCAAATTATTTTGGCAGGAGAATTGACTTTCAGGGGCGGATTTCGAAAAGCTTCTTAGTAAATACAGATTCGTAAATTAATGCATATCTTACCCAATTTTATCAGAGAGAAATATGACGTGTATTTAATTGATAACTATAAAAAAATTATAATTGACCAAAAAGAGAGCTGTTCTTCCGTCCGTAAGGGTTCCATCGGCCCGGGCGTCTCTCTTAAGAAATGACGCGGGCAACGACGCTCTGAATGGAGGAGGCTGGTTTCTGCCCTGTGCTCCCGAGAGGAGCGTTTAGGGCGATGGAATGGAATGGAATTTATTGATAAATTATTTCAGGCAGCTCTTTAAAAAATACCCTGATTTTTTTTATTTGCGCACACAGATGGCAAAAAGCGCAATGGATCATCTTGATAAAATTAGGAGAAAACTATTACGTGAACGCTGTGAGCTAACGATCATGCGATAATTGATTCTTTTGAGATACGGTGCTGAAATATTATGTAAAGAGTGCATTGGACTCAACAGAGAATCAATAAGTTTATTCTCAGAGAACCAAACACACGACTCATCTCAACTTATGCAGATAGCGCGTCTTGCGATATTTCGGACAATTGCGAAGAGGGAGATCCTGGAAAGAGTTATAATAGCTGGGGCTGTAAAGAGGCCTAGTTCCAACAAGATGGAGCAACCAAATTGAGGAGGTCACATAGAGCTCACTGCGTGGGACCCTGTATATGGCGAAGAATCGCTTGAGGTGGAGACAGATGGTCCTTAGCACTAGACATGATGTTCACAATCCTAGAGACCGACGGAGATGATGATGATGTTGGAAAACTAAAATCGATTGATCGTCGTCTTTTATTAATAAAAATGATGCCTACTGAAAAATAAACTTGTTAGGATGTATATGATTGAATGAGTATTTGTATTAGGTCTTTTTTGTAAATAATACTAGAGATATTTATTTTGTGTTTTCCAATAATTTTTATTTTCTGTTGATTCAAAATGTTACATCAGGATTGCTTACCTAAAACAATAAAGACTTATATCAATAACCTAAATTGAGTTTTATTTAGTTAGCTAGTTCATTTTGAAGAATCGTTCCATCGAAAAAAAAGCAAAGTGGGTTTTCTACTCGAAAAATGCAAACAACATGCCTTTTAGTCTTTTGCAATTTTTGGTTAAGCTTGTTGCCGTACTTTTCACAAATAAAAAGTTTGTTTACGAATTTATTTGAGCAACGTTATTCAGTTTAAGTGTACAAATCAATCGAACTAAGGTAAATGGACATGTCTCAAAGTTATTTTTTTCGAATAAAGAAGATATTTTTTTAAACGTTATACCTGAGCCCGTAGACAATTTGTACTTGGCGATCGCCTACAAACGAATTATCGTCAATAACTGCAACAATAACGCATAATTATACGGTACGTGTAGGTAGATTGTCGAAAAGTTCGCCAGTAGACGATCGCTAAGTACAAATTGTCTACGGGCTCTGTTTTATAAACATTGAAGTCAATCTGAGTAATCGTGTATAACTAAAATTATGCTTGTCACTTTTCACCGATCACACTTTCGCGAAAAATATATGAGGATTATAAATTTTATTGCAGGTTAAAACTTAAAAAAAACGGTAATACTACATAAATTGATATTACAAAATAAATGTAATTTGAATGACGAGTAACTTGATTAAGTATCTTAATTATTTGACAGCATCTTATTTGACCTCGAAATATGTACGTATAATATTGTTAGCTTTAGTAATACTCCATTAGTAAGGAATCAGTGTTCAAAGGTATATAGGATTATTAAATACGACCCCGTCCTAAGTAGAAACTTACGTGCTTTATCTGTCGAACTTTCATGGAACCATAGCCAACTAACCACCCTTGAAGATGAAAGCTTCATTCAACAATATTGCTTCTTATTAAAATTGTATAGCTCTTATTACCTACCAAATACCAACCAAACAGTATCCTTGTGCACAGATCCATTATCTTTTTATTAAATTAAGCTAAAAAATATCTAAAGAGCTAATAAAATCATAATATATTATTCTGTGCCTTATATTTTATCTTCATTCAAATAAATTGGAAAGTGTTTGTTTGAGACATCTTTGTTACTTGAACAAAACAATAAATACTGTCTTTGGCAGATGAAGCTAGTAGCAATACGATGGACCTACAAGCTGTAAAGCGTTTTTTGTATAACGAACGGCTGTTGCCTGTTCTTGATAATAAAATAATTTACCCGATAAAAAAATATTGCAAAATCCAGGAAGAAATATTTTCACACTATGCACACCATGGTATGACAATATAAATTATACATAAATTTCCATAAAATGTTATCGAAATCTAATTTGAGTTTAGAAAATGTAACAGCTACGTGTAATATCGTAATTTTGTAATATGAAATACTGACAGTGATCAATAAACCGCTTTTTAAAAACCTCATAGAATCAGTGATCCGTATGCAAAACTAGTTCGCTCGGAACTTTGTTCGCTCATCCCTAGATATTGAAAATAAATATTAATGAGTATCTTTTAATTTAAACAATTTAGGTACATACTAGTTATTTGTCTAATTTAATTCTAATTGATTCAAAAATTTAAATAAAAGAGGTGCGATCGTTCTCCAAAGATAAATTTCACCGTGGCGTAATTAATACAAAACCGGGGATTGTATCAAATATAAACAGATCGTAAAAGTTTTTTCATTACGCATTTTCATTGTGTAAATCTTCTGGTACACACCCACATAATAAATATTGTTGTTATATCTAGCCTCGTCGTAAGATCAGAATACCATCATTGGATCACTCTCCTTTCCTAATAGAGTATAATAAACAAGCTACAAAATAGGTGTAATACCATGTAATACCATGAAGGGTTATCGAATGATTTAAAAAAATACTCCTTCTTAAATATATTTTCTTTTCAATATGCAACTTTGAAGGACCTCAAACAACAAAAAGAAAGTACCTACCTGTACACATCCAAAACTAAATTGATCGACAAATAATCAAGTAGATGCTTGGTATAACTGTGACTTATAGACAAACGTACATATACTTGTAGAAAGTAAAATCCAGTTCCCGACATCCAATTGTGGGGTATAAATTAAAACTTATGAATGTCAGACAGTAAAACATTTTGGTAATAATTAAGAAAGTTGAGCTTGTTTAACTGAATTCCGTACTCGAGTGTACTTACATACCACTGAATTATTTGTAATAAATATCTGTAATGTATAGTTTACTTAATAGAAATATTTAAATAATATTAATAGCACTATTTCGTTTTACATTAACCAATGAATATTTTTCAAGCGATGGAGTAAATGAGAACTTAAAAGAATTGTGTCTTCATTATTCTTTGACGGAATACATACATCCAACACGGTTACATTGTTAAGAAAATTAAAATCCCGGTTGCTTGATCCTTCAACTTTAAGTATAAATGATATGAAATATTATCCTCTCATGGTTTGAAGGACCTCGTTTACTCGAAGGGGTAACAGATCCTACGTTGGATGCTGGCAAACACAACCTGTCTATCTTATAAAATATTAAGTAGAATACGCTTACTTGTTAGAACCAACCAAATAAAGTATCTTGTAAGTATTTACATAATAAAATCATTTTTTTTTTTATTATCACCCACCATCTGTCACAAATCACTCGAATCGGGTGGATTGCCGTAACCCACCATCTGTGTGCAAAATACCAACAAATGGATTTAATGTTCAAACGGATTGTTAATATTTAACAAAATAAATTTAATATTAGTTAATTATAATAATATTATAACAATTAATATTAGAAGCTAACAATTTCACAAACTAATGCGTGTTGAGTCAGGCAAATTGTGGTGTTTCATATTGCTTTATACATTTTTTTCCAAACAAAGTTAAATCTGGGTTTGTGAAATAAATCCAATTACAACTTTATAAACCTTGGTAAGCTTAAAGGGGTAAAGAAGGAGGTAAGAAGAAGCAGAATCATCTAAAAACTCTTTCTCTCAGATTATACCATACCATGAGTTAGTGTTTACTTATAAATAAATAAATGAAATGTCGCAATGATATGGGAAACAACAAAACGCGTGACTGTGAAAACGACCTTATTTCATAAAATAACACTTTTTTTGTTTATTTCTTTATTTATTCATATTGTATGTTGGTCAGGACAAAATGCCGCTTGTTCAATGCGTGCATCATCCCAATCCTTCTATATGGCTGAGTCTTGACACTTAACCAAGGCTCAAGAGCGGAAGATACTAAGCTTTGAAAACAAGTGTCTTAGAAGGATTTTGGATGTCAAATGGTATGAACAATGAACATGTTATAAATAATGCTGTGCGCCGGCGCACCCAGCAGAGACCTGTAATCTCCGTAATACAGGAGAGACGATGGTCCTGGCTGGGACATGTTTTGAGAATGCCTAATGATAGTTGGCCAAAAAGAGCACTGTTCTTCCGTCCGCAGGGGTTCCGTTGGCCCGGGCGTCCCTCTTTCACAATACACCGTTCCTATGACAACGATATCAGAGCGCAAGGAATGTCGTGGAAAGAGGTGACGCAATTGGCACAGAGACGCTCTGAATGGAGGAGGCTGGTTTCTGCCCTGTGCTCCCGAGAGGAGCGTTGAGGGCGATGATGATGATGATGTTGGTCACAATAAATAATTACAGACAACTATTTAGATATAACAATATACAGAGAGCGAGTTTGTCACAAAGCCACGATCTCTTCCAACCAATCCAACCTAAAATCTTCTCATATAAAAACTGAGTTAAAATAAAACATCAAACTTTTTAAACAAACAAAGGTAATAATAATTATTATAACGTTTATTGTTTGAAGCACTTTGATAATTTTGAGTATTCTAAAATTAAGTGCCTATTGTAAAAGCAAAACTTTTCTCAGAGATATTTATTAGGCTATGATTAAAAGATCTAAATTTAATACCGTTATAAAATTTGCATGCTAAATACATAGATATATACTATACAAGCGGTCCGCACCGGCTTCGCACGGGTAGATAGGTATTTAAAAAAAATGTTTAAGTAAGGATCCCTAATTTTTTTTTAAATATAATATAATCTTTGTCACCCTAGGATAGTGTAGCTTCCCAATAGTGAAAGAATTTTCAAATCGGTTCAGTAGTTTCAGAGCCTATTCAATGCAAACAATTAAATCTTTCCTCTTTATAATATTAGTATAGATAATGTTAAAAAATATTTTTCGCGTTTCTAATTTGCTGAGTCCACACAGCTGGATACGAACGTCAAACATCAATCATAAAAATAGCAAAAATCGTAAATCTTTCGTAGACAATTCGGAGCATTCTCCGAAGAAATATTCGAAGGAATGCCTTCGTTACCCGTCCATGAGACGAAACGAAGTCATTCATTCGAATATTTCTTCGGAGAATGCTCCGAAGTGTCGCCGAAAGATTTAAGATTTTTGCTTGATGATTGACGTTCGTATCCAGCTGTATGGACGCCACTACGACTGTAGGACGGAAATATAATTTTATACAATTAAATTTAATGTTTCAGTGTTGACATTGTGAAACAACATTTTAATAATATAAAATATAAAAAACAATGTTTTATGTTTCACATTTATGTATACCAAAGTATACTACAACTACGCGTAGCGCTTTTACCAATATATTGGCATCATCAGGGCGGAGTATAAACTAAATTTACAAGAGAAAACAACGTCTATATATACATCTTGTTTTCTCTTGTAAATTTAGTTTATACTCCGCCCTGATGATGCCAATATATTGGTGAAAGCGCTAGGCGTAATTGTAGTATACTTTGGTATACATAAATGTGAAACATAAAACATTGTTTTTTATATTTTATATTATTAATTTTATACAATCCCTTTTTCGATTCTCTTGGAATAGCTGAATTGCTTGTAGGAACTTTATTTAAATATATTTTTTCTCAAAGATATTAGTATAAAATATCAAAATAAAGCACTTTGTATGAACTTGATAAATGCTGCATCACTATAAAAATCTATCGGAATTTTTTCGGTCTTCATTTAGTGTCCATATATTATAATTGGATTTCGAAATTAAGCTGGAAAATTATTATCTAAGAAGGTCTTATTTACGCTAAACGATATAAAGATAAAAGCAATATCGCAAAATCAAAGGAGAACCTTTGGTTGAAATATGCACTCAAAATAACTTTGATGATTATATTTTATTTCCTAACTAAGAAGAAATACATAATTTGCAAAGAACAGCAAGCTACTTCACAAAGTTATTTGATTTGAATAAAATAATAAAATTATTTGATTTGACTAAAATAATAAAAGCTTTTTTGATAGATTTAAGAATATTTTAAACATTTAATTGTAAGAATATTTGAACATTCAATTTCACGTCAATTTTATTTTAAAAGATGTTTCTGGGTTTTTATTTAAGCCCAATTATAGCTTTATATGCCTTTCAAAGCTAAAAGCTTGTGTCGCGTACTACAAGTTAAGATAATTATATTCTAATAATACTGATTCATTTATTTTATTTTAGAATTTCTCAAAACAGTAGCTAGTAACTAAACCTATCCAATATATTTTTATATTCAACATAATATAAAATACGAATTAGCTTTTATGTTAAAAATGTTTAGTTCCATTTTTTATAAGTGTTTTTTATTCAATGCAATGCCGTTATATAGGTTTTCATAAATCAGAATGTAAAATATACATTGACCTGTTACACGTGCCACCTTATAGAAGATAAATAATAAAATCTTAGAGTATTAATACAGATCCGTTGATCTGGAAAATATTTCCATCTTTTTATAGGTACTTACATACCATTATGGTATCTCCCACAATAGTAAGGTCATCCTTGATTTGTATTGGTTATGTTTGACTCTGAAATTAGGAAAGACCGAAGTAAAATAATACACTCTTTACGAGGTCTTATTTTCTGGGCAGGTTTAAGGCTAAAAACATTTTAATTATCTTATATATTGATAAAGATATTACAACTTCAATGAGACCATGTCACAAAATTAGCAACAAAATGTATGAAAAATATATGCAAGGTTTAGTAAATACCAATATTCACAGTCAAACGTTTTTTCTATTTTATATTATTAATTTTATACAATTTTCATTGTATTGAATTAATTTCAAAATGGATGTAACAATAAATACAACAATTCTGAAACTAAATATAAAGGTTTATTTTCGTAATGAAATATCGTGTTTGCTAATGATAAAAACTCTTGAATTACGTGAGTAAAAATTGCATATTTTTGACATATTGGGCTATTTTCATAATGGAAGACATTATGAAATCATAGAAAAATATGCTGTAGAAAAAAAATTGATTTACCTATAAAATCCACAAACAATGTCAAATGATTTTTCAATGAGTGGGAACCTATTTATTTTTGCCTAATATTTTTTACATGCATTATGAAATATTTGAAAGTAAAATATTCTTTAATTAAAAGATGCAGAGTCTTTAAGGTTTTTTTTGGGAATACAGTCTTGACTTTTTTTTTATTTTTTATTTCAAATCGCTCAAATATGCATGTAGGTATTACTGCAAACCATAAATACCAATTTGAATGTGGGCAATTATATAAAATTTATGTAGGTACCTACAATTTTTTTCACAAAATGGGATATCTTTAAATAAATTTGGGATGACAAATCTTCAAGTTTTTACATTAAGATGAGGTTTTTAGTAGTTTTTCCACGTAGGTACCTGTCTATTTTTCTAAATAAAATATAGGCATATTTTTCATTTGGAAGAGGTTTTTAGCACTTTTTTCGATGTAGGTACCTACCTATTTTTTATTACCTAAACATGGGCATCTGGGGTATCAATCTTCGAGATTTTTCATTGGCAAGAGGTTTTTAGCACTTTTTTTCGATGTAGGTACCTACCTTTTTTTTACCTAAATATGGGCATGTGAGGTATCAAACTTTAAGATTTTTCAGTGAGAAGAGATTTGCAATGCTTTTTTTGATGTAGGTACCTACCTAAATAAATTTGGGGAATGTAGGGAGTCAAAAATGAAGTTTTCTCATTAGGAAGAGCTTTTTACTTCTTTTATCCACGTAAGTGCTTACTCCATTTTTTTTTTTTTCATTAAGATTTGGTCGTTTTAACTCATATAAAATTGCAAGGTTTTCTGTTTAATGAAACCCGAGCGATGCCGGGTTTCATAAACTAGTATAATAATATAAGACACTCAGGATAGATGAAGAAACACAAGCGGCTAATGGTCAGACAAATACTTCATACTTCGTACCGTACCGTACATAATATTGCAGCTGAGAAAATTTTCTCATACTTTTACTAAGTGTATCCCGGAGTACGGATGTACAATAATGTATAATCTGTGGGATGTACTTAACTATGTATAAGAGGATTGAACAATGAACATTATTATTTTAAGGTTAATTGCGAAGTCAGTTGTTTTTATAATGAATTGTAAATTAAAGAAAAAATGTTTTTATAATTATTGTAGCGATATTTTTATATCACTATAGAAAAATGATTTTGTTCGTTGGCAAGACAGAAATTGATAACGCGACGCCGCGCATGCGTGGTGGGAGGATTTCTCAATATTGGCGGTCGAAAGCAGGAATGCTTCCTCTTTTGTATTCGAGATTCCAAATTGGTAGATCGCAAAATGCGATAGTGAATATTAAGGTTTAAAAAAAACCTTACCATTTTAAAATGGTTGATTAATGTATAAATTAGTTGTAGAAATGTGTTCTATTTGTCGATTGACAGTTTAATCATATTTAATTATTAAAATCAGTGGTAATTCAGGCCGTCATCAAAAATATGGTGAGTCTGAATTGTTACAATTATATTTTCGATGAGAGAAATTTCGTTGTTTAATAAAATAAACCGAAACATAGTTTGATAAATACTAATTACGTTGTCCTTTAATGTTTAAGGATGTACGGCTCTCAGTACCGGAATGAATTTCTCAGTTATTCAGGATACGCCTCAGTACTAGAATGAAATCAAGTTATGTCTTAGTACCAGAATGAATTTCTCAATTATTCAGGATATATCTTGTTACCAAAATAAATTCTTCAGTTAACAAGAGAATAAATCTCTTTCAATTATCAAGATGCTAACTTCCTCTTATACCAGAATAAACCTTATGTACCTATCAGGAAGGAACCTTCAATTTCGGGAAACGGGAAGTGAAGTGGAACTCGAAGGAAGATAACTTGATCAGGTTGTTCTCATCCATTCGTAATTATATATAAATATTTTGTTCTAAAGTTAATGTAAATTGTATAATCAAACAGAGTTTGATAACTTTATGATATATGTAGGTCGTTTCTGAAAAGAAAGGGTAGGAGTTAAGGATGATGTGCCACAATCATTATTTAATTTTAAACTTTTAATCTAAGGGTTAGTTAGATTGCCACATAGCAAATGATTAACAAGGTTTTAATCTTTTACTATTTTACTGTCGAGAAAGTTTATATAAAATGTATGTAAATTCATTGACCATACCAAAGGTGTCACCGAATACTGGAGGTTTGGAATAAATTGAAAAGAAAATAATAAAATAGCAATTTTATTTTGTTTCTGAATCTTTCCTTCTTATTGGGGATTGTTGGAAGGCACCGTTGATTTAATGGCAATATGCATTGTTGAATTTATAGAGAGAAAAGTCTTGAAGTCTTGGTGATAAAATCTGGGTTAACCCATTCGACCCTGAGCATTTATCGTATAGTCAATTGTACTTTCCAATACTCTTTGTTTTATTTTTGAAATCTCTACCGACTGAGCTAAAAATTATTTTTTGAGATTGTGATAATTGATTATTTTACCTTGTACCATGAGGGGTACAAGGTAAAAGAGCGCATGCGAGCGCAAGAATAAAAAGTATATGCAAAAGTCCGTCGCATATTCATGGCGCCCAACGTGTCAGCCGACCTTTATAGAATTTAAAGACGAATTGAATTTTGGTGGCAGAAGGGTCACATATTCATGTCACCCAAAGTGTCAGCCAACCTTTATATAGTTTATGTTGAATTGAATTTTGGTGGCAGAGGGGTCACATATTCATGTTGCCCAAAGTGTCAGCCAACCTTTGTAGAATTTAGGTTGAATTGAATTTTGGTGGCAGAGGGGTCACATATTCATGTCACCCAAAATGTCAGCCAACCTTTGTAGAATGTAAAGACGCGCTGAACCCAAAATTTTTATTACTTAGACTCAAGATTTTTAGTAATTGTCTAATTTGGTATCTTGAATACAAAAGAGCATTCATTAATAGTTATAAGTAGAATAAGTTTTGTTTTAGAAAAAAAAAGTTTTTAAAAATTTTAATTTATGTGGCAAAATTAATATTTAAATTTTGGTGGCAGAAGGGTTAAATTGTATTTCGATTTTAATTTTACAAATTATATTTGGTTATCAGTATAAAAAAATTGTAACATAATGTTTAAAAAAATACTGTAGGTAAATTAAAAAGAATGAAAAATTTTGAATATGTAACAAAACATTTTTTTTCAGAGTCGCGGTAGTTAAATATATTTATTGAATATGTAACATAATAAAAAAAAGAATATTTATGGGTAGACTCAATATTTTATTATTATTTTAATTTGTTGAGTTAATGTTATTTTGCATGCTTTGAGATGATTGATTGAAGAAAGGAATTTAGTCAAAAAAATATATGTTAAATTTTAAATTGTTTGAAAATATTTTAAAATAATTTTGTTCGTGGAATACCTAATTTGAAAAATGGTAGATAAAAGTTATCTATTTATTAATTTATTTTGTGGATTTTATTTTGAGTTTGTATAAAATTGAATGGTATTACCATAGTCAAAAAAATAAAATTTTGTTAAAAAAAAAGTAAAAGAAGTGTGAAAAATGATTTTGAATTTGATATTTAATATGTTTTAAAAAAATATGTTCTAGCTCAAATTGCTGATTGGAAATGTGTGATAAGATATGGAAAGACGAAACCCAACATCATGTCAAAATACAGAAAGCTGATTGCGAGTTTTAATTTTATTCAAAAAGGAGTATACCTATTAACTTATTAAACAACCTTCTGGTGAGTTTTTATTATATTTTAAATTGAAAATTTATTTGATTGATTGCCTTGTCTGAATTCTTCTCATACTTCTGGTACGGCTATTGCAACTCACAACTAAGGAATACGTTGAACAAAGTAGATTTAATTTTAAATAAAAAAAAAAAAAAAATAAAGAAAATAATTTATTTTGAGCATTGTCCGATTCTGAAATAAATATGTATGATTAGAATTTTTATACGAAAATAATATTATTATTATTCTGATGCTATTCCGTACATACTGTGATAGGAAGGTACTTTTCTCTCCAACGCATAATAATTGTTAATCACTTTAGTTAGAAAGAGACGGAAGATTGTAAAGCGGACGGAAGATACAAAGGTTTGGATTTCAATGTTTTAATATCGAATGATAATATTTATATATAGGGTAAACTATACTATTATGGACGTAGTAGATTGTTGATATTTTTACATAATCAATTTAATACGATAAAGTCGTTTCAAATAATTCTAATATGGATATATTAAATCAATGTGGAGATTGAAACTTTAATATTAATGATATTAGTTTATATGGATATGGGGATATTTAAGAGTAATTTTGAATAACGGAAGACTTTAATATTTAATGTATTATCTCTTTTAAAATATTTTTTTGTAAAGTTTTGAATTGTAGATTGGCATATTTTAGTACAATAGATAGATAATTTAGAAATTCAAGATGGCGGATAAAGAATTAAATAAAGGAGAAGTACAAGAAAATATAGATAGGGAAGTTGCTGGTTCGTCTAATGATAATAAAGAAGAGAAGATGGAAGAAAGCAAAGTGGAAAGTAAACCGTCATCGAGTAATTCATTTATAAATGTAAAATCGTATATCAGGAAGTTAAATAATAACAGAAAAACAATTAAGAAAACGAATAGTAGTAAATCTCTTGTGAAAACAAATGCAGAACCAGTAGAAAAATTTATTGATCCTAGAAAGTTCAATATAACATACAGTGGTGCAGAAAGCCCAATTGAATTTATCCAAAGATTGAAAGAATTAGCTAAAGTATATAACGTAAATAATGGAACATTATTGCGATATTTACCCATTTTATTAACTGATAAAGCATTAACATGGTTCAGAACTATAGGTATAGAGAATGATTGGGATGTTTTTGAATTGAAATTTTTAAAACGTTTTGAAGGAACAAACACACAACGCACACTGAGAATTAATTTGATGACAGCCAAGCAAAGAAACGGTGAGAGTGCTTCAGATTACATAATCGATTTACTCAATAAAAATAACTACCTAAGTCCACCAATAGATGAGGAAGAATTGCTAGATATTGCAGTTCACGGCTTGAATGCGGAATATGCAAGTATTGTGACATCATCAAGAGTTGACGATATGGAAGATTTGGTGACGATCTGTACCAGGTTCGAGACGTTGACAATGAATAACGAACTGAAGAAATCTAATTATAAGACAAAATTATTTGAATTAAAGAAGGACGAAGCAGTGTCTGGGACGTTGACAGATAAAGACAACGACACAGGGTTCAGAGCTTGTTGCAGTAGAACTTGCAGATCCTCAAACAACGAAAATGAGGAGAGACAACAAACACGGAATGGCTGTGACAGTAATCAAAGGTACCAACATGAAGATGGTAAGAAGAATGGAAATAAAGGAGTTTTTGATCGACAAGGGTCAAATAGGAAGGATATAATTTGTAGATTTTGTAACAAACCCGGACATGTATATATAAATTGTTTTGCAAGACTAAGGCAAAACAGGGATGTGAATCCCAATAACAAATTTTATAACGTAAAAACGGAAATGCAACGACAAGATGAAAGAAAGGGAGAAAATTAGAAGACGAAGACGTCTGAAAATTGAAATATAATGTAAATAAAAAAAAAAAAAACTGTAAAAATTTTAGTTAGGTATTATAGGATATAGCTATTTAAGTTTAATGAAATGGGGAAAAGGAGATGAATTTGATAAAAAAAAATTTACGTAGTAAATAGTACGTAGAATTACGAAAGAGTAGGGTTGGATAAAATTAAAAAGAAAAAAATCGCTTCGCAAAATTATTTAGATTCTTCGATAATATGAACTCTACGCGAGTACATAATACAGAAAGGGTCAGATAAAAAGGTGAGGTAAGAATATGATTCTCTGTAAGATGGGTCATGTGTTATAATGTCATTATTGGGATGTGTAATGATTTGTATTGAAAGTTTGTAGTATGCATAAAGGCATAATCTCTGATACGAGTGTGTCAAGCTATACGCGGTGTATACATTTATAAACTAGGGATACGAGTTAGCAAGACGTATATAGAAGTATGCGTAGTGCTTATATGATATGATAATAAAAGTGGATGCATGCTCAAGGGATGAGTATTGGGTCATGGTTTATGAATTCCAATAAGAGAAGTTTGTAATCTAAGATGAGAGTTGATCATCCCGTCTTGTCAAAACGTTTTGTGGGTCTAATTATGAATCAAATGAAAGTAGTAGGTATGTAGGCGGTGAAAGGGGAAAAAGATAGACGAAGGATGAAAGTGAATGATTGTAATAGAATGGAAGTAAGGATTTGCAACGTTGATAAATGATAGGTTTGTAGTACTCAATAGTCTCGCGATGTAAAGTCAGATAATAAAAAAGGAATTTGAAAATGAAATATGTCGAGAAGGTCAAATGTTGATGTTCGTTATATCTCTTTTGTGAGTATATTGACTATGTAATTTTCAATGTGAAAGTGGAAATAACAAAAAAATATAGAGATAGGCAATGTAAGAAAATGTAGATAATGGAGTTATAGTATACATAATTTAAATCGGGGATACGGTGGTAAAGAAGAGAATCCTTAATTATCTCCATAAAAAAAACGAGTAATTACGAAATAATTGTGTATACGATTGTTAAATTCATTTAACAAAGTAGAGAAACTTATATTATGAAATGGGGTCGTTGATTAGAAATTTTCGAAAGAAAATATATTAGTAAAGTACGTAATTTTACGGATAAAAGGGAAATAAAAAAAGAAAGGGATTGAGAACCTTTGGTTGTAGTTGCATGTGCTTATCTGAGGAGAGATGGGAGAATAAGACATGGCAGGAAAATGGAATTGATGATAAATTGATGTTTTCATACATGAAAATAGAAAGGAAAATGACATGATGTTGAAGTGAGTCAATTCAAAAGGTTGAGTCAAATATTTTTAATGTTATATAAAATATAAATGCATAATATACAGACAGATTTTAATGTATTTGAATGTTTAATAATAAAAAAAGGGCACAAAATGTATATAATTTAGATATAAGAAATTTTAATATAAGTTTTTGTGTAGCTAAGGAAAATGTGGCAAATCATATGAAATTGTAGTAGAAGATATTTGAATATTGTGGCACAAAACAATTTAAAATAAATGGTAGTAGATCTGAAAAGACATGTAGTAAATGTAACAAAATGGAAATGTATTTAATATATAAGTGTAATATATAATGCAAAGATAAGATGAGACCTGCACTGGTTTAGAAATTATTTTTTATCATTAAGTACTTATTATTTGCGGGTATTTTTGTTCATTTTGGAAGTCGTTTGACCCGAATATTCGGAAATGAATATAAATTAAAGTTTTAAGAATTTAAACGAAACCAAGATTGGCGCCCTAGGAATTACAGTTTTTCTTTAAAAGAAAAGGCTGGGCCCAGTGCAGTGCTTAGATTAATCTTTAAAAAAAAAAAAAGGTAGAGTAAGTTATAGGGTTGATGAGAACATAGAACGAGAATAACCTGATATAAAAAAAAAATAGCTTCACTATTTTTTTTTGGTGGGCGTGGGTGGTAATATGTAGCGATATTTTTATATCACTATAGAAAAATGATTTTGTTCGTTGGCAAGACAGAAATTGATAACGCGACGCCGCGCATGCGTGGTGGGAGGATTTCTCAATATTGGCGGTCGAAAGCAGGAATGCTTCCTCTTTTGTATTCGAGATTCCAAATTGGTAGATCGCAAAATGCGATAGTGAATATTAAGGTTTAAAAAAAACCTTACCATTTTAAAATGGTTGATTAATGTATAAATTAGTTGTAGAAATGTGTTCTATTTGTCGATTGACAGTTTAATCATATTTAATTATTAAAATCAGTGGTAATTCAGGCCGTCATCAAAAATATGGTGAGTCTGAATTGTTACAATTATATTTTCGATGAGAGAAATTTCGTTGTTTAATAAAATAAACCGAAACATAGTTTGATAAATACTAATTACGTTGTCCTTTAATGTTTAAGGATGTACGGCTCTCAGTACCGGAATGAATTTCTCAGTTATTCAGGATACGCCTCAGTACTAGAATGAAATCAAGTTATGTCTTAGTACCAGAATGAATTTCTCAATTATTCAGGATATATCTTGTTACCAAAATAAATTCTTCAGTTAACAAGAGAATAAATCTCTTTCAATTATCAAGATGCTAACTTCCTCTTATACCAGAATAAACCTTATGTACCTATCAGGAAGGAACCTTCAATTTCGGGAAACGGGAAGTGAAGTGGAACTCGAAGGAAGATAACTTGATCAGGTTGTTCTCATCCATTCGTAATTATATATAAATATTTTGTTCTAAAGTTAATGTAAATTGTATAATCAAACAGAGTTTGATAACTTTATGATATATGTAGGTCGTTTCTGAAAAGAAAGGGTAGGAGTTAAGGATGATGTGCCACAATCATTATTTAATTTTAAACTTTTAATCTAAGGGTTAGTTAGATTGCCACATAGCAAATGATTAACAAGGTTTTAATCTTTTACTATTTTACTGTCGAGAAAGTTTATATAAAATGTATGTAAATTCATTGACCATACCAAAGGTGTCACCGAATACTGGAGGTTTGGAATAAATTGAAAAGAAGATAATAAAATAGCAATTTTATTTTGTTTCTGAATCTTTCCTTCTTATTGGGGATTGTTGGAAGGCACCGTTGATTTAATGGCAATATGCATTGTTGAATTTATAGAGAGAAAAGTCTTGAAGTCTTGGTGATAAAATCTGGGTTAACCCATTCGACCCTGAGCATTTATCGTATAGTCAATTGTACTTTCCAATACTCTTTGTTTTATTTTTGAAATCTCTACCGACTGAGCTAAAAATTATTTTTTGAGATTGTGATAATTGATTATTTTACCTTGTACCATGAGGGGTACAAGGTAAAAGAGCGCATGCGAGCGCAAGAATAAAAAGTATATGCAAAAGTCCGTCGCATTATATAAGAGCTAAACTGCGTGCTAGCCTTTATTTATGAAGAGATATTTGTTCATTTATTACAAAATGGAAATATTATCTCCACTCTTTGCTATGAAAACACACAAAGAATTATTTTTAAATGTATTATAAATTAAGATGAAGGCAGATATTATAAAGAATAATTTTGTGTGTCCTACATAAAAAAAACACTCCGAGACGCTAAACGAAATTTAAATTTCAAATGATACATTACGTTCCCCTGATACAGAACTGCTCTAAGTTCAAATTTTGGTCAACCTGAGTTAAGTATTAAGAAATGATAATAACAGATACGAAATAATTTAGAGAATGAGAGTTATTAGATTCCTAAATAATAAAACATGTAAAAAAAAAAAAACATGTAAAAAAAAAAAAAATTGCTATACAAAAACAAATCTTTAATCTGCTTCTTTGAAAAATCACCCATACTTAGGAAAGCTGTGATTTAAAGTAGTGAATTAAGTAAAAATATGAGAAAAAATTGACAGCTGACATTCCAAGATTTGAGAGCTGCAATAAGTATGAGGTGCGAAGTACGAAGTACCTGTCTGACCATTAGCCGCTCATTGAAGAAAAGTTTATCGCAGAAGCGATATCTTCCAACTAACCCATTATTTTCTTAATCAATATGTGATTGATTGTGTTTGATGTAGGAATGTTTGTGTTTAAAGTGTATAGTAGTACTATTTTAATAAATGAATTGTGGTGGAATACATTTGAAGAAATGTAATGTGAAAAGTGTTTGCATTAAAAATGAATTCAAGTTTAAGTGATGATCATCTAAAAATAGCTGGACTTATATCTCCGATATCAACCGTGGCTCCAGTTACAAACATTAATAACTTTGACAGTTGGAGAGATAACACTTCTTTTTACGAGTCATTGGACTATACACCATATTCCCAGAGACCAGAGACGTATATAGTTCCAGTGATATTCGCTATCATTTTTGTGGTTGGAGTCCTGGGAAACGGCACACTGGTCGTTGTTTTTATAAGACACAGAGCAATGAGGAATATTCCTAACATGTAAGTACAAATTATATTATTTCTATCTATGTAGGTATCTTTTTTTTTAAATTAATTTCATTTACACGCCAAGCAAAACATACAGTAATTTGGTACATATTACAAATTAATACATTAAATAATTATTTGACAAGTGAAATTTGCAGACATTACAAATAAATCAGTGTCTTTACAAATCCATAAAAAGAAAGAAAAAACATGAAATGAGTTAATCACATTCACTTTTAAGAACATGAACATACAGTGGGCAATTGGCAAAAACAAAAAATATAATAGCGCTCTAAAACGGGGAATGCAGAATAAGAGGAATTTGGGAAATCGCAGTTTCAAACCAAACAGTGCAGAGTTCAGCTACTGTGAGTTACACAGGGCAATCACTGTGGCGTTTTTAAATTTTGATATAATCTATAATTTAAGGACACGTCCAACCTATAGGAAGAAAAGCTAACATGACTTTGAAAAACATTTATATTAATCTCATAGACCTCACAATAACTGAGAAATTAGAATTTAAAAAATGTTCATCTACAATAATGATTGGCATAATTCGATTGATTTCACCAATATTACTCCAGATTATATAGATATACCTGTAAAACTCAATAGCCATATTAATTTCCTTTGAATCTGTTTTGTGCTGTTTATATTGTGATCAATATACAAAATTGAATGAAAGAATGAGATGGAGATACTCTTATCATGGCTATTGATATAAAATGTTGTATAAATTAAAAGTAATGTGATATGATAAATATCATTTAAATCCAGTTTACGAATACAAAGGCGTCAATTAGTTATTTAGTTATTAATATTAACAAAAAATTAATAATATTAATAAAAATGAATCAGTATATCAAATCGCACGAATTATTAGCACAAATTTAAAACACTTCATGTATTTACAACTTAAAGAGAACGAAGTTAAAAAAAATATATATTTGCTTTATAGTATTTAATTTATCTCATCGCCTCTAAGAAATTGGTTTTATAATTATATTATCTGTTTGTGATTAAAAAAGGCGCTTATTTGTTTTATTTTTTGAGATTTAAAAAAATATGTTTTCAAAATAATGTGTTATCACATCATCTTAACATTTAACGAAGTAGAAAGATTTTTGTAGTGGATGTTGGGGCAATTTACTTTGATGCGATTTTATTTTTCAATTCTATTTAAGAAAGTTTACGTCGTTACCAAGTTCTAGTATATATATATATATATATATATATATACAGAGATGTGACGTATTTGAAATAAAAGTATTTAAAATGCAAATACAAAATACAAAATACGTATTTGTATTTTGTATTTCAAATACCTTTTTGTAAAAAGTATTTTGTATTTTATTTGAAATACTTTTTTTGAGTATTTTGTATTTTACACAAAATACTTTTACAAAATACCTTTTTATTGTTTGAAACAAAATTCTTCCATTAATTGATATGCGCGTACGCAAGCTTTTTTCGCCAATTTGTTGATTTACAAATACAACGTTTCCATTAGAGTACTCCATGTTTGAGATATACACACATAATAATGATGATTGAACAAATTATACATGACGCCGTTTAACGATCCATGGCCATTTCAAGGGCGCTGTGATTTCTCCTGAATGGTAGCATTTTCAATTTTCTCTGAAGGCAATCTATTCCAGGCAGATGACGCTGCGACTTTGTTTCTTCTTTCTGCAAATTTAGAGGTATTTGCCCTTTTGAGTTCAACGAGTTTAAGAAGCTGAGCACAGCCTTCGCCACACATTTTCGTCAGCGGAACAGCTCAGTGGGTACTGTGCTGCCTTGTGGACAGTGAGACACAGTTTAAACACCAGTATCTCTAGGACTCTCAGTTAGTGTAGACTTCTTAGTAATGAAGTTATGTGGCAGCTCTTATTCTCTCTGTAAATGATACGGAGGCAACACTAAAAACCATCTGAAGACGATAAGGAAGAGTCTGGAGCAGTCCTGTATACTGTATGTATGATGTTACAGTAGTCCATACGATTTCAGATTTGGATTATCCATTCTGATTTATTTTGCAGCCCAAGTCAGGAATTCTCTTACCTGCTTGATGATACTCAATCCATTTATGACAATTTTCGGCTTATCTCTTCTAACAACCGTACATTTTGTCATGACTTAATTATTTTTTTTTTTCTATTTTGACAGTTCTTCCTAAGGCTCATCCTCATTGTCTGCAAGCAATGCTATATCGAATCATGTCAACCCTTTCTCCATTTATGTATACTCTTGTCCAGTTTTTCATTCATCAATGGCATTCATCAATTGTCTGCAAGCAATGCTATATCGAATCATGTCAACCCTTTCTCCATTTATGTACCTATACTCTTGTCCAGTTTTTCATTCATCAATGGCATTCATCAATTGTCTGCAAGCAATGCTATATCGAATCATGTCAACCCTTTCTCCATTTATGTATACTCTTGTCCAGTTTTTCATTCATCAATGGCATTCATCAATTGTCTGCAAGCAATGCTATATCGAATCATGTCAACCCTTTCTCCATTTATGTACCTATACTCTTGTCCAGTTTTTCATTCATCAATGGCATTCATCAATTGTCTGCAAGCAATGCTATATCGAATCATGTCAACCCTTTCTCCATTTATGTACCTATACTCTTGTCCAGTTTTTCATTCATCAATGGCATTCATCAATTGTCTGCAAGCAATGCTATATCGAATCATGTCAACCCTTTCTCCATTTATGTACCTATACTCTTGTCCAGTTTTTCATTCATCAATGGCATTCATCAATTGTCTGCAAGCAATGCTATATCGAATCATGTCAACCCTTTCTCCATTTATGTACCTATACTCTTGTCCAGTTTTTCATTCATCAATGGCATTCATCAATTGTCTGCAAGCAATGCTATATCGAATCATGTCAACCCTTTCTCCATTTATGTACCTATACTCTTGTCCAGTTTTTCATTCATCAATGGCATTCATCAATTGTCTGCAAGCAATGCTATACCGAATCATGTCAACCCTTTCTCCATTTATGTATACTTTTGTCCAGTTTTTAATTTCTCTTTCATTCATCAATGGTTTAAATATTAAATACTTTTGTCTTACACCTTGTTCGACTATTTGTAAAAAGTATTTTAAAAAGGTATTTTAAAAAAGTATTTTGAAAATACGTATTTTGTATTTTGTATTTAAATACCATTTTGAAAAAGTATTTAGTATTTTGTATTTGAAATACAAAAATTCAAAAGTATTTGTATTTTGTATTTAAATACTTTTTTGAAAGTATTTTGCACATCTCTGTATATATATATGGGCTCATTTTCAGTATTAAAATTTTATAAAAATAATAAGCTTTAATAATCTAAATATACTAAAGTTTCTCAGTATTTGAAAATGTATTCAACATAAAAATACCACGGACCCCATGTTCACGAGGCTGAGACTCTACCTTCAGGCTACCGATAAATTTTGTTATGGAATTCTTCTTTCTAAACACTGACACAGAGAAAAGAATCAAAATATGATTGAATACAAATAATTAAATAAACCTAACATATATCTTTTTCCCTCAGTCAATAAAGCTTTGTTGCGTCTTGGTATCTACATTCTCCAAATATAGCTACCCATCTCATCCAATTCCTCTGAGCACCACAAACTGAGTCTTTCAACTCTAATAGTTAATTTTTGTCTTTGTCAGCTTTGATGCATTTCATAGATTCGAGGTTTAATACCTTATTTTATACCAGCTTTCGGTATTTTTTTAGGTCGCACTGACATTTCCCACTCGGAATTTGAAAACGATAAATATTTTAACAGATTTATTATTCGTCATGCATAAATTATTTTTAAATCTTTATTCAGTCACCCATGTTATACAATTTTATTCGATGATTTTCAATATAATATATGTCGGAAAAAAATTCTGTCACACTTAAATGTATAATGATGTACATATATGTATAATGTATATGTAAAAAAATGTAATTTTCTCACATCATTCAGTAATTGTATACGACTCGCTTACTTATTTATATTCTCATATCAAAGTTCGAATTATTCCCTTTCTAGAAAGTATCTCTAAGCAAAGTTTTTCATAAAATGTTAGAAGGAGAAGATCTAATTTATTATAATGACATGTTTGTAATCTTATATCTTAAATCATTCAGAGTTGATACTCATAATGAATATGTAATGAACAATATTAACTTTATTCTGGAATACTTGTATATTTATTTATTTAGTCATTTGATGTTTTTATTTCTCAAATATGTTTAATATGCAGTTTGTTTTTTTATAGTATGTTAAAATGAAATTATGTTATTCACAAGTAATTATTTTTTGTTTCAGATACATTCTGTCGCTGGCATTAGCCGACCTTTTAGTGATCACCACAAGTTTACCATTCACTTCTACTGTGTACACTGTTGAATCGTGGCCATGGGGAGATGCTCTGTGCAGGATATCAGAAACAATCAAAGATCTCAGTATAGGAGTTTCAGTGTTCACACTAACTGCGCTATCAGCTGATAGATTTTTCGCTATAGTGAATCCCCTCAAAAGATGGCACGCTAATGGTAAGTTTATAAAGTGTGTTTGTCGGCCGGTGTGGCGCGGAGGCAACGCTCTTGCCTTTGAGTCACGAGGTCCCGGGTTCGATTCCCGGCCAGGGCAAAGTGAAGAATGACCTTTTTCAAATTGTCCCGGGTCTGGGTGTTACATGTATATGTGTGTAGTGCATTGTATATGTGTGTATCGTCGCGTTAGTACTCATAATACAAGATTCATCTTAGTTTGGGACTAGCTCGATCTGTGTGAATTGTCTATGTATGTTATGTTATGTTATTATGTGTACCTAAGCTCATTTACCAAACAAAAGATAACAGGGTATATGAAATTTTTTAATAAATTAAGTTTGGAACTTAATAAAGTTTGTAAATATCCCATGTAAGACAGACATTAAACACTTTGAATATAGAGATGAAGTACGTTACCCATCCTCGATTTTTAGCTTTTATTTTTATGGAGGGAACGACTTGCGTGTTTATTTCATGCAAGTAATCCACTGGTAAACATATTGGTGGAAAAACAAAATTGTATGGAAAAAGTATGCTATGAAAATTGAATATAACAAAAATATTTCACGATCTAAATCTTACTATTAGTTTTGATACATAGATAGATACCTATATATAAAAAGTGAAATAATATGTATTGTACCATATGTTAATACTTTATGAAATTGAATTATTTTGATAATAAGTGTTCAGTTTATAGATGTTTATTTATGTTTTATTTATGTTTTCATGAGATAGATAGGTACTTTTTGATTAATGAAATATAAAAATAGATTCAAATAACTTCTCATGATAACTCTGGATAATCCTCCAAAATGAAAAAAGTGTGAACGGACGTTTCATCAATAGTGGTCACTAGCGATGACGGATGAAAGCGATTACCACCAGACATAATTTTGATGAAAGGCCCTTTCACTGAAACGACCATAAATAAGTGTTATCCTATTATTAACTTATTCTCTATGAATAAGTATTAAACAAACAAAATTATCATGCTGCCCAGAATTATATTCATTTTTATTAAGTGGTGTTTTCCATTTTTTAATTAATTTGTTTTTTAACAAAAATACGTCAAATTACATACAACATGACTGAGTGTTGACATGGCAGTAAAAGCATTAGATGAACAAGTGTGAACAGACGTGTACATTTTCGATGAATAGCTTTGACCCTCACACTTTGGATGATCATTCAAAGTGAAGTAATGTGAATACTTCGTAAGGTGTATTCTGCTTCATGAATGAGTTCTACTAGTCTAATTTCCTGGTTTAAATCTTTATCAACATTTCAAGAATCTACTTTGAAGCTAATACATAATTAAGTTTTCTGGGAACTATTTAAAGGGACATACCTTTTTACTATAATTATACCGCTTGACAGAAGTGCCTAGAATGTTGATTTATTGCTAAGTCCTATATCCGTCTCTTAAAATTTTATATAAAGGTCAAATTTGAGAGTACAAAGTAACAGAGTTAATAAAGAAAATTCCAAGTAAAATATATCCAAAACAAGTTTTCTTATTAATTGTTTCGGAAAACTCTATGAAGGGCAAGCGTTCATAAAATATATTTTAATAGATACATTAAATAACCGTTGAAAAAATAGACTGAAATGCCGTGATGCTATAAATGGTTTTGCTAGAGAAATATATCGCTCTGCTGCGATAAATTTACCCATTGCATAAATTTAGTACCACCATGCAAAGTGAGACAGCCAGTATAATAATTGCATATTATAAACATACAGGTTGTCCTCCCGTGTCAATAAAAAATAAGATATTCAGGATAAGTGGCATGACTCATTCCGCTGAATTGTAGATATTATTGTCTTGTCTGTTATTGTCCTATAAGTGATATTTTATAAACATTTACATTTAACAGAACATTCGAATAACTTCAAAATAGAGTGGTAGACTTATTCTTTACCGGGAACTAAACAAAGCAGTACTTAAAGTAATATATTATAATATGTTTTTCTCTTCATCAAGTTATTATGAAGAATTTATTTTTATACCTTGTATAAGTATATGTACCTAAGTTATTATTCAAATCAAGATCTTTTGACTTTTCACTAGTTTATTTCACAGGAGGCAGCTCAAGAGCGACTCGCGTGACACTTACGGCCACTGCCTTCATTTGGTTTTTTGCATTTCTTTGTGCTGTTCCAGCTGCGGCAGGCTCTTATGTCAGAGTATTTACCATCAATCCAACAACACAGGTAACCAATGAGGCATTCATACTCATAATGCATTAAGTCTATGAAATATTAATCTGAGATGTTTAGAGATAACTCAATTATTTAAGAACACAGTGTCGAAACTAGACCCAAAAATAGCTCAAGTTCTGAACCAAGGGATATCTTTGTTGGAACGAGAAACCACTACTAACTCTTTTTAAGGATAACTAATTTTTATTCTGAACTATGGTTCTGAATACCTTATCAAAATGAGCCTTTAATTTAGCTAAACTCCTAGGGGTAGGTAATTATTATTATTACTCGTATTGGACAATATTAAAGTGTCGTTTACGTGCCAAAGCACCTAAGTATTCAATTATCAAAATTAACGCTAGATAACACAAGTAGGTACATTAAATATTTGGTATTCTAAAATATCTCTCATGGATATAACCTTCCTTGAAGTATTGGTATGAGAACAATTATTATCATATGGATTAAAATTCTACTTTAAAAGAAATCATAAATTTTTGGTTTAAATATCATCGGAATTTTGTACGCCTTCACGGCACACCACTGATTTTTTTATTGTTCACATTAACTACAATTTCAATTGAAGAGAACTTTAATAAAACGAAATTACGTATTCACAAAAAAAATTATATTAAAAACGTAACATTTGAAATACTATTCGTAATTTATGATTCTTTGGGAAAAAAATGTCTTGAGGAAGAATAAAAAGACAACTACAAACTTTGTATTATTATTCTGAAATTAGAGAAATTCTTCAAAGTTAAAGCACAAAGTAATAAAAAAAATAAGAATAAGACTTGAAATATGAATTAATGATATTATTTTCATTTATTTTGACTTTATAAATATTAATTCATGTTAATTTCTCTTTCAGTTTGAAGCTTGTTATCCATTTCCGGAACAATGGGGTGATGAATACGCTAGGATAATAGTTCTAGGAAGGTTTCTAGTATATTATGCCATCCCGCTTACAGTAATAGGAGTTTTTTACGCTCTCATGGCGCACCACTTAGTTTTAAGCGTGAAAAATGTTCCTGGTGAACTACAACTGGCTCGAAGACAGGTATTAAAGGATTTAAATATTAATACAAATACTATCATGATGTGATTATGTTAACACGCACGATTATATTATATAATACTGACTTCCTCTTCAGTTTTACAATTTAATTTACAAGCTTATTTTTATTTTGAACCTCTGTTTAATGAGTATATTTTGGATTTATCATAAACCTAGATTAAAATTTAAGTAAGAAACGTTTGCACAACGGGAAAACATATATAATATTTTTTGTACGAGTAAAGTTCTTAGCAACATTGTTCATTTATAAAATAAAATTTATAATTTTCAAATTGTTTATTAATAAAGTAATTAAGTTGTCGTTCATGTTTAATGTTTAGGTGTTTTGTGTTTAAATGAATATTAATTATATTGTTAACATTATCCAGGGCATTCAAATGTGTAATAGTATTAACTGTGTCTTTGAAAAATAAATTAATACAAAGTTTATTGAAATACTAAAAAAATATGAAAGGAAAGATCAACATAGAATTCCCTTGTCTCTATCTACCTCACTTGAGATACAATTAGGAAAACTATATTTTTCTATTCAAATTACAATTTGTAATTATAGTAATTGAAAACGAAAGAGTCTAGAAGAAAAATGTGTATAACATAAAGAAAAAAAAACATTGATGGTTGAATTCCAAAGTCGCTTTATGGATAAGTGTAATACCTACCTTTATTTATGAGGGAGTTTTATTATTATTTATTTTATTTTATTCTTCAACATTGATTAAAATATATAAAATCAATACAAAGCATCATATAAATATTAGTTTTGCCTACCTACTTTAAATGTTGTTCAATGTACAAAGGGCGAGTTGATCAACAGCAACCAACCCGGTTATTTAAATTAAAATCTTCGAGGCAGAAGTGCAAATATTAAATTTATAGGTTTTGAAATTTTTTACGTCGTTTTTCAGGTGAAAGCAAGGAGGAAGGTAGCTATAATGGTTCTTGCATTTGTAGTCGTCTTTGCCATATGCTTCCTTCCATACCACATATTTATGCTATGGTTTTATTACAGGTAAGCAGAAAAATTAACTTTTATTATATTTACACAATATTCTTGTTCTCTTACACCTTTATATTGACGGTTAATCAACGTATATACTAAAGTCAAATATGTCATTATTTTGTAGTATTATTTTTTCTGTGTATTGATATATTAGCTACATTGATACTTCATAATTCGGATTAAGTTTTTTTTTTAATAATCACATTTAAAATCATACAAAATTATGAACAATACTCACTGATTGAGTTAGTCATTACTAAGTTATAAATCTTGTGCTATGGGTGTTAATGCGACGATAAACATATAATATATAATGTACTCAACACATATCATATGCAATACTCAAACCAGGACAACTTAAAAAGGGTCATTTTTAAAAATATTCTGGAGAAATATTCGTGAAATATCTATGTTATAACGTAGAACATTTTTGTTTTTTCTGAATTCTGGATTAAATAAATCTACCTTAAATATTGAGTGCATTATAATGTCGCTATTTAATATTATTTTATTTAAACTTTTCGTTAATTGTTATTACCACGGTCGTGAAATTTTTCATTTTTAACAATGGATGCCACAATTTTTGATACTTTTTCAAAATATAATCTTTTTCGCATCATCCATTGATAAGCTAAAAGAGCCCATCAGATACAAGACCACGCCATTCCACGACAGAACATTCGGCTTGCTAGCACGAAATAATATTTTGCTGATCTGCGGCGCCTATGGTCCTAAAACTGAAATGTTAATTTCAAAATGAAAATCGCCCATATCATCAGTTTACTTGACACAGTCGAAGGATTGTAAGATGGCAACAGAGAAACATTTAATAATCCAACATCATCTTCATCACCGTAAAAAGTTTTGTTACCAATAAATTTGAATCAACAATCCTTACCCAAATATAATCCTTCTTAAAGTTGTGCAAGATATACAAACCCACATTATATAATTTTTCTTCATTTACTCTCAACCTCAGCCATCCTTCAGATGGATCAATAGTGCTACAGACTTTCACAACCTTTGTCTTCTCCATCTCTTTTATTTGTTTATTCAAGTAACACAGTGAAAGTGAATAGATCATAATATAACATATTTATCTGCTATAGTTATTTATATTATATAAATCACTTAAATCAAAAGAGACTAATGCTATTAAATAAAAATAAAATCGAATAAAGGCTATAAAACAACAAAAATGTAATTATCGTTTTATGCGGACATTACAGACGATCATTACAGAGCAAGATATACTTATGTATCGACAGGTCATAACCTACTCTTGTTGTTAATTAATGAATGTGGGACCGGCATGAATATCAAATAGGTTGGCTGTGATTTCTAATAATAAAATCTATCTATCTATCTATACCATCACGGCATATCCCACAAGTGGGGTAGCCAGCAGACCAGCTGCATATGATAAACATGCATGCTGTCCTCTTCGTGCCAATATACAATCAAGACATTCAGGATGGGTGGCAAACCTCAACGCTGAATAGATGTAAAAAAATTTCGAGCACCTGCCTTTTACAGGACACTCGAAAACTTACGAGAAAGAGTGGGAGACCAATTCTTTACCGGGTGCTCCACGGGACATATCATAATAATAAAATCCTGTTATACAAAATATAGAATAATAGAGGATGATAATGTATTGATCTAACAAAGAGGATTATTGTATTATTTGTTTCGTCTATTTTCAATACAATATGTATTTTAAATTCGGTATGAAACAGTAGGTATAGTACTCGAGTGACCTTATCTTTTATGGGAGCACCTGCTTTCAAATTAATATTTACTACACAAAAGATTATGCATGGTTGACAAAATATATAAAAAATATCAAAAGATTTTCTGAATATTACATAACGTTATAGATTTCAATATACACGTTATTCATAATTTTTAATTCAGATATAAGGTATGCCACCCATCCTGAATCTTTTTACTTTTAAAGATTCGAAGAAGTCAACTTGTACCTACATTTATTACATTATTTAGTTCACGGGCTATTCAGATTTTGGAAAAGCCGTGACAGTAAAGATTTAAAGTAAGAGCTATAGTCATTATACAATATCTAAGAATTGTACAATATATACAATTCTTAGATATTATACAATACCTAAAAAAAATACCAATACAGAATGTACGTTCAAATTAGTAGTTTGTTGTGAAAATATATTTGAACAAAAGTTTGACAAAGTAAAACAGTAATGCGTAGTTCAATTTAATTTATAATTATTTACTTATTCATAAACCAAATATACGGCTTATGCCGTTAATAACATATCAAGACTATAACATATTCACCTATACACTCACATTAATATACATACATATTATACACAGGCACATTTTCATACTTACATCTATTATGTTCGTTGCTAAAATAAATTTGAATTATACAAAATTTAATTATTGTATCATACCCATCAGGTGACAATCTACTACACCATCACGGCACACAAGTGGGGTAGCCAGAAGACAAATGCTGCATGTAATAAACATACAACTTGTACGCATTAGGTGAAAATAATACGGAGAATTAATTTATTTATTATAGGTACAAAGTAAAAAAATTAAAACAAATTATATATATTTGGAAGAAAATATATTATTTTGTTATCCTTCTTTTCTAATGTGTTTCTGCATCGTATGCAAGAAGCTAACTGGGTGAAAAGAAATAATAAAGTATGCATTACATTCACAATGAAAAACAATACATAACAATAATTAATTTTGATAGTCACAGTGCTCTATACATAGCTTTCTATTATATATAAAATAAAACTATAGCTGAAACAGATGGCTAAAAAAACTTATCGCGGAACAAAATTAAATATTGCCTGTAAGAAATAACATACCTTCTTAAGTATATAAGTATACAGGCTTAACTTAATTTGTTTTTACTGAAGTTGTTCTAAATATATTTATATCTTAAGGTAGCTAAAATTATTATAATTAGTTATAACTGTAGTTTGAACTACTTTGAAGTCTTGGAAAAGAAGTTAATTCTTTAACATTGTTATTTATTTTTAAAATAATATTAATAAGTTGAAATTCAAAGGGTGTTAACGAAAATGAAATATAAAAGACATAATTATCTATGTATACCTATATTCTCCTCTTGTTAATGCCTTGTCGGCGCACAGCATCATGTTACAAATGATGCTGTGCGCCGGCGCACCCTGCAGAGACCTGTAATCTCCGTAATACAGGAGAGACGATGGTCCTAGCTGGGACATGTTTTGAGAATGCCTAGTGATAGTTGGCCAAAAAGAGCACTGTTCTTCCGTCCGCAGGGGTTCCGTTGGCCCGGGCGTCCCTCTTTCACAATACACCGTTCCTATGACAACGATATCAGAGCGCAAGGAATGTCGTGGAAAAAGGTGACGCAATTGGCGCAGAGACGCTCTGAATGAAGAAGGCTGGTTTCTGCCC
Source organism: Athripsodes cinereus (assembly GCA_947579605.1). Classification (NCBI taxonomy): domain Eukaryota; kingdom Metazoa; phylum Arthropoda; class Insecta; order Trichoptera; family Leptoceridae; genus Athripsodes; species Athripsodes cinereus. Next base: position 28,402,093 of record OX388306.1, on the reverse strand, counting down.
TGTGCTCCATCCACTCATTTGTGAGGGATTTAGATCTACGTCATATACATACACGTACATATTTATTCATATTGTCATAATGGCCACTGTAAAGCATAAAGTGAAAATAAGCGCAGACTAAATAAAAGTTTATTACATCGTTGGAAGAGATGAGGCGAATTTCAGCATTGCCAAAAAAGGAGTGAGTATCAAGCAGGTAGGAGATATCGTTTACTCAGGCAGCAAAATTAATCAAGATGGATGCTACGAATATGAAATCACTGCAGAACGAGAATTGCTTAAAAAAACATTAATCTTTGTCTGGAGTATTATGCTGGTAGTGAGACATGTATGATCGGCAAGATAAAAAGTGGACGGTTGACTACTGATAGAGGCTGTCGAAAAGACACCTGCGTGGATTGAGTGAGGAAGAGCAAGGACTGTGACCCATACGTAGAATTAAAGAGACAAAGATAAAATAGAAGACAAAAGTTCAAACTTATTGCAAACTAATTCACGGGACTGTAACCTAATTATGTACAGAGTAGTGATGTAACGAATGTGTGATTTTGGATATTCGCGAATTCGAATATTTGTTGCCGACATTCGCGAATGCGAATAGCGAATATTGACTTGCCTAGATTTCTAGAATATTGCTCAATCATTTAAAATTTATACACCCCCCCCCCCGTCGCCGAATTTTCAAAATGGTATAGGAATTTAAAATATTTCAAAACTCTCCTCAGTTTTCTTAAAGAATATTTTCTTGCAGTACCTTTTTCTACAATGTAACGGGTAAGTATCCGGTACTATTACCGAATATCCGATACTTTATTACCGAAATAATATTCGCAAAACATTTGCATATTTTTTTGCGAATACGAATATTCGTTACATCACTAAACGATATCTTCAATCCGTTTTTTGGTGGTCTTCCAACACTTTTGGAAAACGCCCTTTTGTTCTCCCATGGCTTGCATTCAAGAATTCTGGAAATTCACCTGCCTTCCTCTTGCCTTGCCACATGACCAGCTCATTGCCATTTCAGCTGGGGATTTTATCTACAATTTTTATAATTGAATAAACGATAACAAAAAAATATGATTGTGAACTTTTTAACACAAGAATTTATCACTGTAAAATAGATTTTTTATCCAGATATCAGAAGAAAATGTATGAAAAATATTTTTTAGAAATTTCGAGAGCTATTTTTATACTGGTCCTAAGAATATTTAAAAACATTGCTTATTTTTCATTACCATATTCCGAATAAAATAGGGTTGTGAGTCCTTTGAGAATAGTAGCCCTTTGTGTGTCTAAACCAATAAGTATAAAACTAAGGGTTTGAAACGTGGAGTAGGCGACCTTCCCACACATCTAATGTAATTTGTTATAAAGAATGTTGTACAGGATATTTTTTTTAAAGTACTTAAATTTATTATACCTTTGTCCAATATAATATAAATAAATAAACAAACATTAAAATAATATAATAAACAAAATTAAATCAAATTTAAATTTTATTCACGTAAAACTTGAATCAATATATATTTACTTTGACTCTAACAACACGCCAAACCAGTTAACTAGTTTCATTATTTGTGATTAATATATATAATGAGTTACAATCCATTGGATTGGTCTGCAACGAGTTTGGTCTTTCTTCTCCATTCGTCTCTATTCTCCGCCAGTCTTTTCAGCTCCACGTACGAGCCACAGTTCATATCACTCTTCAGTTGGTCCATATATGCGTCTCTTGGTCGGCCTCTGCCATTTGTCCCGTCGGTCTTACCCTCCGCGATGGCTATGAGTAGTCCTGGGTGCCTGATGTTGTGGCCAATCCAGTTAGCTCGTTGTTGGCTGATTCTCTTAAGGAGTTGCCTTTTTTCGCCTACCCTGGTTAATACTTCTTCATTTTCGACGTGCTCCGACCAATGGATCTTAAGCATGCGTCTGTAGCACCACATTTCAAAGGCCGCCAATCGTCCGCTTTCACTCTTGCTGATGGTCCATGTCTCACAACCATAAAGCAGAATGCTCCATACAAAGGCTTTAGTAAGGTTCTTCCTTACGCTTAAGTCAATACTTAACTACTAACTTACTACTTTTATATACTTTTTCTAAAAAATATTTTTGCACCTGCTGTTTACTGCTACTAAATAATATATATACCTTTCCATTTTATGAATATATGTATATATATTTTTTCTGTCTTTTAAACTTGTTTATATTCTTTTTATCTGATTGTTTATACCAGTACTTACCTATTAGAAATTGATTGGTAGTACATAATTATGTTATTTCTTTTTCTTTTTGTATACCTATTGTTTTTTCTCTTTATGCATTATTTCTCTTGACTGTTCCTTTTTATTTGTATTATTTGTAAAGGCTGATACAGCCGTTTATTATGTAAATAAATAAATAAATAAATAAATAAATAAATAAATAAATAAATAAATAAATAAATAAATATTTGGGGATTCCAATATCTTCGATTTTTTGTTAAAGGCAATCCTTGCCTGGTTTATTCTGCTTACGATTTCTGCTTTGGAGCGTCCATCCTGGTTTATTCTACTGCCCAGGTACACGAATTCACTTACTTGTTTGATGCTCACTCCATTTATGGCAATGTTCGCAGTCGCTTCCTCTCTTCCAACGACCATACATTTTGTTTTTTCTTTATTTATTTTCATGTTGTACTTTGACAACAGTATACTTTCCATTTTTCCTAAGGCTTCGTTCAGCTCCATCTCGGAGTCTGCGAGCAGTGCTATGTCGTCAGCATATCTTATCATGTCGACCTTTTTCCCATTTATTTTTACTCCTGTCCAGTTCTTCATTTCTTCTCTCAGTTCATCAATGGCTCGCTGTATATAGCAGTTAAAGAGAGCTGGCGACATTGAGCATCCTTGTCTTACGCCTTGTTCGACCCTTGCTTCTGCGCAGCTCTCTCCGCTTTTAATCACAGCCATTTCGTTCTTGTATAAGCTCCAGATTGCTCTTCTGTCTTTATAACTCATTCCTATCTGGTTGAGGGTGTTAAAAAGTTGTTCCCATTCTACTTTATCGAATGCTTTTTCAAGGTCGATGAATGCTATGTATGTGTTGTTATTAATTGCTATTCTCTTTTCTAGAGTAAGTCTGAGACTCAGGATTGCATCTCTTGTACCTGTCTCTTTGCGGAATCCAAATTGATCTTCTGTAAGTGTTCCGTTTATTTTATTTTCCGCCCTTTTCATTATAATGTTGGTGAGTATCTTAGAAGCGTGTGATATCATGCTTAAGGTTCTGTGTTGTTCGCACTTTGTAGTGCCTGCTTTTTTAGGAAGCGCTCGTATCAGACATTTGGCAAAGTCCTCAGGTATCTCTCCTGTGTCATATATTTTGCAGACAAGCTTATACAATGTATCGAGCATGCCTTTTCCCGCGCATTTAAGCAGCTCTGATGGAATCAGGTCAATACCTGGTGCTTTGCCGTCTTTTAACTTTGCTAAGGCAATATCAAATTCACTTCTTAAGATGTCATCTCCATTATTTTCTACGTCATATTCTGCTTCTAGTGCTTTGCTTTCTTGGACTATGTTCTTTCCTTTGTATAATTGTTCTAGGTATTCTTTCCATCTTTTTACGATCAATTCGTCCTCAAACAGCAGTTTGCCGTTTTTATCTTGTATAGCACATCGTGGCTGTGTTTTGTCATTGAAGAAATTCTTTACTTCAGAGTATGCGGTTTCAAATTTCCTTTGTTTTATATTTCTGTTAATATTTTTGCATTTTTCTTGCAAATAACATTCCTTTCTCAGCTTGGATTCTCTGTTAATTTTATTTCTAAGGGCTTTATATTCCTTTTTCCCTTCTTCTGTTTTGGAGTTCTTTAGCTTCCTTCTTTCTTCGATCATTTCTAAAATGTCGTCCGTAATCCATTCTTTCCTAGCTTGCGGCTTTTTTTTCTCTAAGACCTCATCTGCCGCTGCGGTTATTTTCTCTTTAATTTTGCCCCATACTTTATCTATATTTTCATTACTCTCAAAATCGCATATGTTAGTTTTTTCGTCGTATTTCTCTTTAACTTCTTTTATTTTTAGCTGTTTTAGGTCCCATCTTTTTGTGGTTCTCTTCTCGAGCCTTTTGAATTTCAGTATGGTTTCCGCCACAACCATATCATGATCACTGTCAATGTCTGGACCTGCAAAGCTCCTGCAGTCTTTAATTTGATTCCTGTATCGTTGACGCGTAAGAATGTAGGTAATCAATCTGTGATCGAAATCTGTCTCCGGGAGATTTCCATGTATAGCGATGTCTATAGTGGTGTTGAAACCACGTGTTGGCTACAAACATTTTATTTTTGGCGCAGAATTCAATGAGACGGTTACCTCTATCATTTCTAGTGCCCAACCCATATGCTCTTACGACTGATCCCTCCCTTTCTTCCCCTACTACTGCGTTCCAGTCTCCCATTACAATAACATTTTCCTCAGCTTTTGTGTCATCTAGCAATTTTTGGATGTTTTCGTATAAAATCTCAATTTCTTGGTCGCTATGGCTAGATGTTGGCATGTAGACTTGGATCAAAATTGTGTCTACGGGTTTGGTATTTAGCTTGACTAAAATAATCCTACCTCCATAGTGTACGTATCCCTTTACTCTCCTACCCAAGTCTTTACTTAACATTATTCCTACCCCTCCCTGCCCCGGTTTACCCTCTATACTACCGCTATGGATAAGACGAAAATTACCTGTCCACATATCTTCCGGGTTAGGCCATCTCATTTCAGAGATTCCTAGCGCGCTTAGTTTCATTTTCGTCATCTCTACTTTAAGATTGTCTAACTTACCATTTTGCAGCAAAGTTCTGACGTTCCAGGTTGCGTATCTTCCTTGTGTGCTGTTTCGGTTTCTTTTTGTGATTTGTGATTATGTTACAGAAATTTTTCACATTTGATTCAATTACCTAAGAGTGGCAACATGGCATTTGTAAAAAATAATAAACATTAGTACCTCCCTACTTAGTATGTAAAAAATAATAATTTGTTTTTGTAAAATTTTAATTAAATATTCTAAAATGAATCTAAAATAAATCCAGTCCCAGGTAAAGAGTAGGCCTTCCAATATTTTTCTGTAAGTTTTCGAGGCTTCTAGCTGTAAATGGTAGATAATAATGTTTGAAGACATTTAAAATATTATTTATTTTAGCGATGAAGTATGCCACCAATCATTAATGTTTTCCTTCGTCAGGGAGAGAAAGCTTGCATGTTTATACAAGTAGTTACAATATATCTACTAAATTATGGCATCTGAAAAAAAAAACATATTATTATATAAAAGCCATTTTGATATTAAAAATAAATTATATTAAGAATTCACGTCAGTCATTTGGGTGTAATACATGATTTTGAGTATTTTTTTATATTTTTTTAAAAACCCTTGTTACTTTAGTGTTCATAATTTATTACACTACAAAAAATATGTTTCCTTCAGTAACTAGGTTTTTCGATTGCTTTTCATAAATTAAAAACGCTTGTATTTTTTGAGAATAATAATTTCCATTATTTGAAATAAATATTTTGTTATCGTTTTATTTTGCAGTCCGAACGCTGATGAAGATTACAATGCTTTCTGGCATGGGTTTAGAATAATTGGATTCTGTCTCACATTCATGAACAGCTGTGTCAATCCTTTGGCCTTGTACTGCGTCAGTGGAACATTCAGACAACATTTCAACAGGTAAGAAAGAAAATAAAAATAATAAAATTTATGGCATCCTTTTATCAGAAATGTATGACACATTTTCTTACTGTACATATATTATGCAAGTTCCAAAATGTAACATTACATATTTTATATAGTATATTCAGTATGCTATATCTGTAGCTATAAAAATAATCACGTAAACAAATTCAAAAAGCTAACAGAAGAAGAAGATAAAAAAAATACAAATCATACTGAAAATTATAAGGAAATTCACTGCAAATAATTTGTCTTGTAATTTGACTTGTAAAACATCTTCTCCTTTCAAAACAGGTAACATATATTATCTCATCGCTGAATATAAGATGTAAAACGTCTTATTATTTTTCCGAACGTCTTAAATCTTATATTCAGTGATTAGCTATATCTACCTTCATGAATGTCTAATTTAATTATTGGCACAGAGGAGACAATACTCATGTTTATTATATGAAGTTAATTTGATGGCTTTTTTTATCCTAAATTCTAAAATAACTGATATAATTACAATTATATTTTTGTTTTTGAAATACACTAAGTAACTATACACCTGTTTACGTACAGCAAAATTTATTTTTTATATAATACCAAGTGTAGAAAGTTTATATTTTTTTCAAAGTCATCTTGGAGTATCAGATTGCTTGAGAAAAATAATAATAAAATATTTTAATTTATTTATTGTCGAAGAGCAAACATTGTGAAAGTTCGTCATATTTATTATTTAGTAAGATTAAATTTAAACACTGTTTCTTTCACTTAAAGCATTATTTATTCCAAAAGCTTTTCGGACTACGTCCATCATCAGTGAAAAAATACTTAAAACTCTACTAAAAAGTTTTAAGTATTTTTTCACTGATGATGGGCGTAGTCCGAAAAGCTTTTGGAATAAATAATACTTTAACTGAAAGAAACAGTGTTTAAATCTAATCTAACTAAATAAAAAATATGTTAATATACATTAAAGCTATTTGTGTTCACACTGTTCACTGCACACGTGGCTAAATACTGAATATGATATGAGGCATTTTATTAATGATATATATGAAAAAGTATTGTTTAGTGATTGAAGAAATCAGATTAACACTAATTTACACACAACTGAAACAGAATTTTCTATCTCAGTCTCTTTAAAAAGGAAATAAAGAGACAGAGAACTATAGTTTGTTCTGTTACTCGTGTTTTAGGTGCGTGCGCTACAGAAATATGGTCAGAGATAATACATGGATATAACGAGTTATTTATAACTATTTTCATGACCATAGTGATGTTAGTAGTTACCCACAACATTTTTTCAAGTGAATGTTAGGTTGTGAATCTGAATAGGTAAATGATTTTTATCTCTCAGATACTGGTTTTCACTTAAAGCTATATATTCGAAAAATTGCTGATAAATGTGGTAATCTCAAGTATGGAATTATTTTAATAACCATCCTTCCAATTTGATAATAATATACTAATATAATAAGCTCGTGATGTTCATAGAAACATTATATACTTAATAATTCAAGTAGAATTATAATAAGTTCCTTTTGTTATGTGTCTGAAAAACTTTATATAGGAAGATAAAAAATTTTTTCTTGTTGTAAATGATTAAATCTATAGAATATCAAAATTTCGTACAAGTAGGTACCTACTAATTATTTAATTTTTAAAATTGAAAATAACGAATATATATTACGATTTTTCAACGATAAACTAAGAATATTTCCACGAATCAACAATCATATCTGATTTTAAAAATTATAGAGAGTATTATATAGGTAAGTATATATATTCCATGAGTTCTTAAGAGTTTTTTTTTAAGAACACGTTTCACTTGATTAAACTCTTGTTTTTCATTCAAACTTTGAGATGAAAGTAATTTACTGAATTATGTTCAGTCGGGTATAACTGATTTCTGTGAATAAATAAACATTGTGAATACAATCTTCTGACATTGATCTTGTTTGTAAGTTTTGAGGTGTCCTGTGAAAGGCAGGTTATCGATTAGGTTTACCACCCATCCTGAATGTTTTCATATTTTATTGGCATGGAGAAGACCGTTTGCGTATAAATTGCATGCAAATAGTTCTTTGGCTACACCACTTGTGGAATTTGCTGTGGCAGAATAGTAAGGTACCTAGTTAAATTGAGTCTGTTGACTAAGGTTATTTTGTATAAAAAAATACACATTCCTTTACTTGCTATATTTTATCACCATCAGTGTCTCTTTAACTTGAACAGAGTAGATTGATGGTATCACCTTGTATCAATATTTTGTGCAAGTTACTTTCGTAAAACTGCAATAATATTAACTTTTACGTACCTATGTATAACATTTTGACGCACGGAATATCTCCGGAAGAAAAAAATGTACTTTTTTGCTACGTTGCAGAGATGAACATGTAACACCTAAATTCTTAAAGACTAAAGAATACTTCTATCTATATTGCACAAAACAATAGAATATACAACCGCATGGAAGAAGCTCTATTATGTAAACGCATACATCATGCTAGAAAGACCTCGCCACTACAGACTCACTGCTGTCAAAAGTGCATCTTAAATCAAGCATTACTATGCGTTGGATGATTGGGTCAAGATTGATAGTCTCACATACAGAAGTGCGGATAAATCTGATGTAACATCAACCAATAGACAAAAATCTAAGTTCACTCGGCTACAATCAACCAGTATGACTTCACCCAATCTCGACACAAGTCATATGGTAATCAATATTTCCAAACGCCAGTTGTCTGCTGAAGAGAAATTTATACTCTTGAAAGGTGTAAACTTTGCCATAATACCTACGTCCATACCGGTGGAAGACATAATTGCCAACATTGAAGCCGAAATTAGGATTATACCTAATAATGTAACTGTTAAAGGTTGTATTTGGATTTATAAACAAAATCTAAGATCTATTTAAAAAAATAAACCGATGAAAAAATGAAATTAACCAGATTCTCTATAATTCTTATCTTAATAATAGCTCAAGCGGAACGATCTTACTGATAGCTTATTGACAGCCTTTGTCCCGCATTGTCATCACACTAAACTGAAATAACTTTTCTTTTGTCTATAGGCATTGTTATTTTAGTACTTTCGCTCCAGAAATAGCGTTGAATTGAATATGAATCCATTTGTAAACAACCAGAAAATGGAAAAATCGTTGCTTATGTCTTAGATTTTTTTTTTATATTTTGCCTGTTAATTGCCTGATATGTCGAGACTTTCAAACAACTATTGTTATTTTTTACTATCGAAATTTTTTTGCGACCATTTTACTATCGTGCTGAGGGTGCTTAATGAAAATAGATCTTTAGAAATTTTCAAATTTATTAACATATCGAGATAATTCAACAAAAATATATTTTTGTATAAAATTTTCTAAAATATTTTAGATCATCGATATCTATCGATAAAGTTACGTGTGTCAAACTTACAATTCTAAAATTGAAAATTTCTCATTTTCGCATCATTATTTCAGAATGAAAACAATAAATATCATCATTGATATTTTTTATTTACAGAGATTATTTTATGTCACTATTCTCAGAAGATATGCAGATGAATTTAAGATAATCCTTTTTCTATAACTAGTCAAACTTAGCACTTACCTCAAGAAATAATATGGGATGTCCGAAAGTACCGACTAACTTTTTAAAATTAAAATAATGACACCCTATGGACCTAAAAATCAATTATTTAGGGTTCTTTATCTAAAAATTGGTTAAATATTTTTCACGAAAATTTAAAAATAATATCTCCGTGTTACAAGTCATTAAATAAACTACAAAAAATATTTGTATATAATCCAAGAATTTTTTAAATTATGTTGTTTAGAAATTTCAATTTTTTTCGCTTTATCATAAATTGTAACCTCATCATAATATTTAATTTAAAATAAATAAAAAATAAACACTTTATAAACACTGTTTAATTTTCACTATGGAAGACATTGAATCCGAAAGTTTTCACCTATGCTTGCAGGCATCTTCAGGGAAAGTGAAATGTCGTGAGAATTACATATAGTTTTATTATTCTCACGGCAATATTTTTACAAAACATAGATATATTATCTATATACACAATTAAAACAATGGTGTTCAGATTGTTCAGTTATCCATGTATATACATCTTCGTAATTATGATTATAATACTAAACAATCTGCTTGCCTGCCTGCCACTTATTTAATACCATCAAAGTCATATAAATTATTTATTTTGTAATAAAATGTAATAAATTAATTCCACACAGTTTGTTAGTAAGAATGGCTTGACTGATAATCATATAACTTTCATGTCACCGCACCTCACTTTTCTTCATGCATACATTGACGTCAATCTTGATAAGTATACAATGGTAGGTATCCCTACCCTATCGCATTATTGTTTTATGACATAAGTATGTTTTCATTGTAATAATACACAAGGCATAGAAAATCAAACAGTTTCAACCTTATTCAAAATAACATTATCCTTCAACAACAAAAACAGTAAGGTGGATAAAAATATGTGTTACATTTAAATATGTACTTACATAAGTAAATTGACCTCTTTCACTATATTTATATACTTATCATGATTTTTTCCTGCAAATGGGAACGGTGAGAGTATCGTTGATTGTGATTTGGCATCAATAATTCTCTGTTTACCATCTAAATAGACTGAAATTTGTGACCCACATAGAAAAACCCAAACTCTCAATTTGATAATTAAAAATACATAATATCTATCTTAAATTTATTACTACAAGCATCTTGTCTAAAGTGCTCGCTTCCTTCACGTTCAAACAGGTATTTTTTAAGTGAACTCACTTATTCCTACCCAACTTGAAATAATATTTTATGCACGAATTATTTAAGAACCAAATTCATCCCATTTAACCGTTTTACTATTTTTTTTACGGATGCTGTGTGTTTTCAAGGTGAAAATAGATTTACCAAAGAAGAAAAAGTGGAGGAAACATAAATGGTAATACTGGCGTGCCCATGAATTTATTATGAATCATTGATGTTTTTCCAGGTTAACATTTATTTACAATTCCTTTTTGTGATGACAAAGATAGATTTAAAGTTAGTAATAACGTGAAAATATATCTCTTGTATTGTTAACAAATCATCCACATTAAAGGAGGCTTCTGTACTCTGTTTTACTGAGAGCTTTGAGATAAATTTTGTAAAGGATCTATGTGAAATTTACATAAGTAGACAAAACAAATCCGATATCTCGGTTGGAGGTCCGAGTAGGTATACAAAATGTTACAGTGTGCAAAATTTTATCAGATAAAGTAAGAATAACATTTTGACGCTTACAAGTTATTTCTATGGACAATATTCATCAATTTACTATCACGATATAATTTCCACTGACCGAGAAAGATTTTATGCTAACCATACAAACACATTTTTTTTTGGAACACATATTCGAGTTCTCCCATCTAAAGGACACCGGGCAGTAAAATTGTATAGCTAGATCTTTCAACTAGCAACAAATTTATTTAAAATATTTACTGGTCTGTTCAACTTGATTTGCGCTGTGTTGAGCACTTAGGTACCTATAGTGAAAATCATCAATATCTTTCGATTTCCAAAAGAAAGTCTAGAGTTTTTTGTTATTTCTCACAGCATCGATAAATGTATGTAATGAAGTGGTTTTTCTTTTTTTCATAAATACGTACATACGCCGCACCTATTAGTAAAAAGCAAACTGGGATCGGTATAATAACACCCATTTTATTGTCTCACACTGTGAAAGTGATGGCTGACTAATTAGATACCTAGGTGTCAAATGTTTTACATATATACAAGATAGTACGGTGTATATATAATATTTTTACCACGCGCTCACACTACATAAATATCCAAGAATATATTTTTTTCACACCCCATATTATCATAGATTATAACCTTCACAACTTGGGTGAATCCATGAAACTTTTCCGATGTGTCAATAAAAAAGTAAGATATAGTTACCGTTTCGTACCGTTCGTCTTATTCGTTTTGTTGAGTCCCATCTACCGATGAAATAACTTTTATGTTAAGTTATCCACGGAAGAGGTTATTAATAAAATTAAATCTCTAACATGCTGCTTTTTCTAAGATAAGTTGTGAAAACCATATTAATAAATAACATTCTCGTTGTTTTAATTTAAATTATGCCTAGAAATCCAATATATTATAGAACTTCTAAGACACCTTTCACGTATCAGATACATAGAAAATGTCATAATTACTTGTTCTCCTGAGAATCTTTGTAAAAGTACAAAAGAATTTTTATGAATCCACCTACGTCAGCCTATTCCAGACACTTTCAATGTTTTTTTTTATTGAAACGAGAAGTATCTATTCATAAGAACCTTACATATTTTCACTATTAATCTCACAAATGAATTCTGTTAATATAAATAATTTAAAAAAAATAAGTACTTCACTTACTTACAGATGATTTTATACAGCTAATACTTCCACAGAATCTAATTGGTTGCTTCCGGGTCTTAGAATCTTCTATTATCATTTTAATGGTGTTAAAATGATAACAGAAGATTCTAAGACCCGGAAGTAATTTATTTTACTATTACTACTTATTATTATTGGGTTAGTTGGAAGATATCGCGTCCCTGCGATAAACTCGCCCATTGTGCAAAATATTTGTAGGTATATACCATGTTGTACCTAATCTCATTCTTTTTGTTTAAATATTTTGTACAATAAAGTTTATTATTATTATTATTATTATTACTTAATATTAGTACTTTGTTGCGAGTAAAAAATCCTGGAGGTCTAATGGGAGGCACTAATAATGTGCAAGAAGAAAAAATAAATAAATAAATAATACACCAACAATAAAGTCTGTTCTGTGGAAGACTGGAAGTAAGAAGACAAGCGATTTATTTCAACAACTTTTACATGAACATTTACCAACGTCGATCAACTGATCAGTGTATTAATAAATAACAATAAACACCAAAAATATAGCAAAAAAATTCGATCAAGCAATTGCGCTCTACAAGTCTACACAAATATAATTATAAAATTCTCCATTTTCACATCATCAAAGATTTAAAATTGAAAACACACGACGAAAAACAAGTACCTATTTTGTTCATATTATGCTATTTCCAACTCTCTAAATTTTTTTGCTCTCTCTAAACTCTTAAAATTTTCATTTGTTTGCTTTATATTGTATTTTTGTTTTTATATTTGTAATATTACTGTAGATATCTATATTTATGTCCGTTTTGTTTTCTGATTTTAATAACCGGGTTAGTTGGAAGACATCGCATTTTAGCGATAAACTCGCCCTCTGTACATTGAATTGTATAAATGATATTTTCTATGTTAATTTGTATTATTGTTAACAATGTACAGTGAAGAATAAAATAAATAAATAAATAAATTCAATTCTACTTCAAATGTTTGTATTATATTTGTACCAGTAAAGTTATTAAATTTCATGAAAAGTAAAAATTACTATTTCTGGGAGTCCTCGGTACGGAATAGTTATCCCACTTTTTGCTGTTAGTTTTTGAGTTTCCCGTAAGAGACAGTTGTTAGTAAAACATCAATTTTTAGCAATTTAACATCTTCAGTTCAGTGATGTGGTATTCCATCGACCCTGAATATCTTAACATCTATGAACATCTAGAGGACAATTTCTATGCTTACTACGACGTGTAGTTGATCCGGTGACTACCCCATGCGTAGAAGATGCAATGATTGTATGAATGAATAAAATAATTGAAGTACAGATGTTTTATTGTATATGTTTAGGTTAACTGGAAGAAATCGACCTTCCATTGTAGATATTTGTTTAAAATGTATTTTTGTGTAAATTTGCTTGTAATCAATGTACCTACAGTAAAGAATAAAAAAATATCTTCTTTTAACTTTTCAATAATGAGTAAACTTATGCTCACTACAAAAGTTTATTTGCACCGAGTAAAAAACTTGTTTCGCAATCATTCAATATAGAAAAGTAATCAACCACTTTTCAAAGAATTTAAGTAATTACCTAGGCTTAGCAATTACCTAATACAATATTCATTACTAAGAAGTAATTTCCTGGGAGATTTAACTACTTATAAAGTAAAAGACCGTTTAGTCAGGTAAAATCTAGGAAATTTATAAGTACCATATTAAATTTCGTTCCAATTGATGATAATATTAAAATGAATTACTTTAAAATCAACATCGTAGATATAAGGTACCTTAAAAATTAGAAAATTTGTTCATTCAAGAACCCGAATATCTTAGGAGTCGTCATCTCCTACTTACATATCATGCTTCGCTCAGCACAGGGTGAGGAAAAATGCAGACTGATTGAGCCATCTGAGGTCATGTAATGAGGAAACGGCGCTTTACAAATTGTCCATATATATATATATATGTTCTTTTGGATGTTTTCCCGGAGTGAACCATATGTTATGAATATATATATATTTATATATATATATACACCCCCACATTCTAAACAAAATATTCATCACGGGCCGGCCGGCCAAAACCGCCGTCGTGGGAATCTTTTATACTACTTCCCTCTTCAATGTCCCTTTTATGCGGTAATAATTCTGTACCTGAGAGCCATTAGGACTTAAGTGCATTTTTGACAAAAGTGCCAAAGTTACGAATAAAGCGAAAATAAACATAAGTCGGGCGCTGGGCGGGACATGTCGCTAGATTCACCGATCAAAGATGGACAAAGAGGGTAGTGGAGTGGAGACCTCGAGAAGATAAGAGAAGTAGAGGGAGACCGCCCACTAGATGGTCGGATGACGTAAAGAGGATTGCTGGTGATTGGATTCAGAAGGCACAAGATAGAGCTGCCTGGAGAAATATGAGGGAGGCCTATGTTCAGCAGTGGACAGTAGTGGCTGTATAGATAGATAGATAGATAGAAACATAAGTCGTGAGTCTTAAGTACAGAAATGCTTAGGGTCTATAGTATAGGGTCTATGTAATAAGCTGTATATAATATATACATCTTATCACTAGTAAAATGTTGAGATTTTTTCGATTAAAAAATTGAATTTGAAAATGGCATTTTAGTACTTAAGACTAAATGGCTCTCAGGTACAGAATTTATTTATTCATTCAAGGCACTACTATTCTACTTCTTCCAAGTACACCCTTCAACACATCACGGAGGTCTTGGTCGGAGAAAAGAAAAGTACATTCACTCCGCCCCAACTTCATACTATCCTCTCAAAAATACGTTCTGCGTATGTAATAATTACCGTCCTTTCGTTACAGTGGTGAGAAATAAAACCATTAAAAATAACTTTTTTTTTATTAGCAAATATCTGATTTTATTTATTTCCTCGGACAGAAAATTTTCCCACGCATTACAATATATATTTAAGGTTGTGAGTACATATTAGCGAGTTTGATTTTAGTAACCTTAGAAAATGATTAATGTCTTATTATTTTTAGATTATATTATAATATTCTGACACTAACGACATGTCACACGAATAGATACATGTAACTTTATAAGGAAAATATGATTTGCGTGGAAAGGTCAGTCGCTTTATTATAATATTTTTTTCAATATTTAGCAGTAGGTACTTACGTAATTGGGATTATAATAAGGGTCACAGGAGATTTCTCCGATAATTTTCGTTCTATATTAACTCAACCGAATAAAAAAATCTGGTGACGAGACGAGTCTCGTTCCATATGCAAAGGTAAATCTCTGCCCGACTGAACGTAGTGAAGTGGAGTAAAAACGTTCATCTCATATTAAACCCTACGTTAAAAAATATAATCTTTTGTCTGTGGAATGCATGTTGGTTTCTTGGACGAAAATCAGATCACTACAGTCTTTTTGATAGATATAATTATATAAATTCACATCAAAACAGTTATTCAGGTA
The DNA here is from genome assembly GCA_947579605.1 of Athripsodes cinereus. Lineage (NCBI taxonomy): Eukaryota > Metazoa > Arthropoda > Insecta > Trichoptera > Leptoceridae > Athripsodes > Athripsodes cinereus. Next base: position 28,386,532 of record OX388306.1, on the reverse strand, counting down.
GAAATAATTATATATTATTAATATAGTTATAACTGCATCCCGTGGAGCACCCGGTAAAGAATTGGTCTCCCACTCTTCTGCGTAAGTTTTCGAGTGTCCTGTAAAAGGCAGGTGTTCGAAAAAAATAAGACATTTTACATCTTAAATTCATCGATGAGGTTTGCCACCCATCCTGAATGTCTTGATTTTATATTGGCACGAAGAGGACAGCTTGCATGTTTCTTACATGCAGCTGATCTGCTGGCTACCCCACTTGTGGGATATGCCGTGATGGTATAGTAGTAGTAGTAGTAGTAGTTATAACTGTCTTTCAGAGAGATATAATTATATGAATCAACATATCGGTAGATATTTTATTTATATTTAAAATATAATATCTATCTGCAGAGAAATAAGATGAAATAACAATGAGATTAATATTTCATCTTATTGCTCTCCAGGTAGAGATTTTTACTACGAATTATTTGATTAATTTCTAAATTATTTCGTAAAATGGGAATGGATTTTGATGAAAGACTTTTTTCTATAATTGAATCTCGACTGATATTAGTGAAAACTGAAACCTTTGAAATATAAATCTTTGTTATTGCTAGAACGATGTAATATACTTATTTTATTTATACGGGTATGAACATTACGTACGAATCCTTTAGTTAATATTTTGCTACATAATGAGCCGTTTGTGAAAAGAATACAACTTTGATTACCAACATGAGATTTTGTAAGATAAAGTCGAAGTGAAAAAATTTATTTACTTTTCAATTCTATGTCACCCAGTTTATCAAGACAGTATATATTTATATTTTATAATGTGTATCAAGTTATTCTATTAATACTAATAAAAAATAATTTTAATTTTTATATATTTATGCACAAATTATTAAATGTTAATCAGAAATCACACAAAATAAGTGTTTTTTCTATAGTTCTTATTATTTAAATTAGTTTAAATACCGAAATGAAAAGTAATGATTCATTGTGATTTTTCGTAAACTATTTGAATATTAATAATTCAAGAGTTTATGTGTTTACGCTGTGGAAATCCATTTTTAATTTTAATAAATGAAATATAAAAATATATTATTGAGCACTGTTTAATCTCCACTATGTTAGGTTAAATACCGAACGTTTTCGCCTATACTTGTAGGCATCTTCAGGGAAAATGGGATTTTCATTGAAGATGCCTACAAGTATAGGCGAAAACGTTCGGTATTTAACCTAACATAGTGGAGATTAAACAGTGCTCAATAATATATTTTTATATTTTATTTATTAAAATATTTGAATATTCTCTATCGTATTTGTATTGTTTGGTATTTAATTTTATTTCACATATGCAAAAATATTTGTGTCGATAAATATTCCAAATAATGTGTCTAAATGATATACATTTTTACTTACTTATGATGGCAGTTTAGCTCTTGTACGGCCACGGCCTACAAATTAAAAGACTTGATTATTTATCTTGATCAGTTGATTGCCAATCGTCTTAAGCATTAAGGTCCTCTTGACCTCAGTTGATATATCCAATAACTTTTGCCTTTGTCTACCTGTCGGTTTTCTATTGACCTTTCTTCTCTGAATTTGACGACGTAGGACGTAGCCAACTAATGCCAACTTTCGATTTCCGATCTCACTTGTGATGAAAGACTGATTTCTAGTGGAGCAAATTTCTTCATTGCTAAACCTCCCTTTTTCCTCTGCAGTAAATATTCTCCTTAAAATCCAATCTCAACAGATAGAAGTCTTTAGGTTATACATTTAATATTAAGATTCTAAACTAAGCATGACCACAGCTTTAATCAGGCTATTGTATATTTGAAGCTTCACTCTTCTTTACACGGGATAAGTTCTTCAAAACCGTTAATGCTTTCATACTACTGTGTATTCCAGGTATTACTTCATTAGCGATTAGATAATATACCTGCAAGGAGCAGATATTTATCTACGATAAATATCTATTTATCTTAGTAAAACCCACAGAATATGTTAATGTCTGCTCACATGACTGTATGCATGTGGGCATATATATAGCCATTGAAGACAAGTAAAATGAAAACAAATCCTTTTTATGAAAACTTGTATCTATTGAAACTACGAGTATTTCCCGATAATAAAACTGTGAAATGTAGCATATTGTGGGTGGATTCATGGAACGGTCGATGTGCATTTATCAAGATTTCACAGGAGATAATATAACTGTTTTGCTGGCTGCATGACATTTTCTACGTGTCTGATTTTATAAGTGAAAAGTATGATAGAAATTCTCAAACAAATTAAATTGTTTGGAGTGATTAAAAAATCATAAAAATTTTTTTTTAATTACACTCGAGTTTTCATGAGATATCAAAAAAAACAGAATATAAAAAAAAATTCTCTCAATAACTTTTTCGTGAATATGTTTACGTAATCGTATAGGTATGTTATTTAATTTGTAGATTTGGCTCGACAAGACGAATAATTTGGTATCGATATCTTATTTTTGAAAGAAAAATTACATACACGAGTCGCCGTGGATCCACTGACGATATTTAAATATTATTAGTTACGAAAATGTTGTGAACTAAAAAATATGATACCTACTATAACCGTAAAAAAAATTACGGGCAAGAAAAATATGTAAGAAAAATGATAAATAATAATGTGAAAGCTATCGATAAATTTAGATTGAAAAATACACTTTTATATAATATAAAATCAAGTGGAATAAATAATACATTATGCAATTGTGGTGCTCCATGTTGAATGATAACTTAAATTGTACCTAGTCAATACGCTTTAACTTCTATTAATGCTTTTTTGTTTAGATTTAAAAAAATAGCTTAAAATGATTTTACATAATTGTTTAAGACGTGGTTGTTAATCATGTGGTTAAAAACATAATTATGTGGCTTAAAACATAATTATACTTCCAATGATTTGTCTGTTATTATATTACTAATCTTGCAAACTGAAAATATATGCAAAAAAAAAATATTTCCTAAAAAATATCCTATTTACTATGTAAATCTCTTTTGCTTTTTATACGCGTAACGATACTCTCATTTTCAAACGTTGGTACCTTTGTTATTTTTTTAGCTATACCTCGCTCACTTTTACGTCTTTTGACGCAGCTTCTCACGCGAAAACAAATTTTATTGACATTTATTTTACTAGTCTATGTATAAATTTATAAGCCAATTGATCAATTTATATTATATAGACGTACTCTCCAAATTGCTTATTCACTGACAGCAGAGAAATTGACTTGTTTATAATATATAAACAGCATCTGCTCCTTTGTATTTGATGCAAATGGGTACTTAAATAAATTTCAGTTGAGAAAATAACACAGCAACAGTAAAATGCGTAGATATAGAATAAAATAAAATATTTTGTGTGGGATGCAAAAAAGATAATGCTTGGTTATTTGCTAACAAATATTCACACTGATAGGAGAGGCAGATAGGAAATTGGTGAAAAAATGAAATTTATTTGAAAAAGTCCATGATGAGACTCGTTTGGATACGAAATTAATAAAACATATGTTTTATTCTACTATTTGTTAATTTGACGAGAGAGATGTTTTTCGTCTTGTCAGGACTTTGGTCTCTGTACATATTACTAAATATTCTCAAACAGTTTGTGTTTATTTCCATGAATCAATATAATATTATACAAAATAAAATTCAATCTCATGTCATCTATTTAAAACTGAAATTAAACTTTTCGGTTAACCAGCTCCATTTCATATACAACCATATGTATTTTGGTCTCTTGTAGCATATTTATTTCTCCGTATCTGAAACTACGAGTATATAATATACTCGAATAGTACCTATAGATGTAAAGTTATTTTCTTACTATTCACTGTGTCGGTGTTTAGGTAGTAGAATTCCATAGCGAAATAAATAAAACAAATGTTTTATTCTACTATTTGTCTATTTGCCGAGAGAGACGTCTTAGAATAATAAGCAAGTAGAATAAAACATTTGTTTTATTTATTTCTTTTCTTTCTTTTTTTAGGCAAAGCACCCGACACTAAGTGAATTATAAAGTTAATATGACTTCTTACTTTACGTAAATATTTGGAAATTTTAACCAGAAGCAAAAACGTAATATGACTTTTTGTGACTGAAAACATATTATTTTTAATGATTGTATTTTTCTTAGTACAATTTTGTGAAAGTTAATTTAATGAATTCAAAACTAAAAAATGAATAGAACACTATGTTGATGTTGAGGTAATAAAATTTTATCAAATAAAACAGTGATTATTTTCACTACAAAACTCATAGTGAATTACACCTTGTAATTAAAAATTTAATTAAAACAAGATATATGTATAGTTATCCTACTGTTGACTATTGATTTTGTGATCCAGCGTTCAAGAACTTCCGCTCTCATCGCCAGGCAAAAGTAAATATTTCTTAAGGCGATGAGAGCGGAAGCTCTTGAAAGCCAGTTCGCAAAATCAATAGTCAACAGTGGAATAACTATATATCTTGTTTTATTAATAAATTATCAATATGCTGTCATGGGAGCATTGTAAATTTGGTATTGTAAAATGGTACTTGTGTTGCCATCTATCGAAAAATCCGGTGAAGCACTGGCGGGTTGTCGAAAGGTAAAGTAGATACCTTTTGATATTATGATAAAACAGATTCCTTCTTAACCCTCTTCCGTTCGAGTCTCCCATTTTGGATCAGTCTACCTCCGTTGTTCTTAGAATAGACAACGGAGGTATGAACTCCTTTTTCTCCTTTTTCATTTTTAAATATCTGTGAGTGTCATATAACTTTTAACTCTGCATAAATATGTGAAACGTTTCGCCTTGATATGTGTAAAAAATAATTTGTGCTCTTGAATAAACTTTTTGTGCCTCCTATCTGATGTTTTCGCTTGCAACCCACCAACATTCTCATATCATCACCCATCGAAATCCCTGAGAAGGTCTCAAATATCTACCGAAGGGAGTATGTTACAATGCTCTTAATCAAGAATCATCGGTCGATATTAAACTTAACCTTTTAATTCAGATAAAAACATCATTAAAGTACATTTTTTATTGTATTTTTGCATTTACTGTCAATATAAAAACATAGGGAAATAAAATTACATACAATGCTCCCTACTGACACCTATGTAAAAATATAAAAAACTAATAATTTTTCTCCTTTGTTTTATTTCAGGTACCTTCTATGTTGGGTTCGATCCCATACTTCAGCTAAACGTGAATGTAAAGCGACTTCAGTTTCTATTACCGTAGCTTATAAACATAATGCTACACCTTTTCGAGGGGTGGCGCTAAATGACTTCAAGAGGTAAGATGCTTCATTATGTACCGAAATATGAATATTATTTTTCTTTTTATCATTTTATGCTTAGAACATTTTTTTTCAATTTTATTGGCATTCACAATGTGATAAAATACGCGACATAGTCCGAATTCCATGGAACTATTATCTTTAGTAGGCATGTGTGAAACATAATGGAAAACTAGACTTTGCGATCATTTGTCCAAAGGCGAAAAGACAAACACATTTTTTCATAATTTTGTATTTAAAAGGAAAAACAGGTTAACATTGCACTAAAAAAATATCCATTCTAATTATTTTGATACACCTGTGTGATATCTTATATTTTATTTCATATATTTTCAGAGAACAGCAAAACTTAAGGAATGGACGCATCGAAGAACAAAAGTGTTCATCTAGTTATATATGAGGACCATTTTTCAGCTGGCAGGAGTATGATTAATCTAATCCTTCGCCAAATATTATAAACAGTAGGGCACCGACAACATTTCACACTCGACACATTTTTTTCCTGAATAATTAAAATAAAAATCTCACTAACAGTGTGCGTATTATAAGTGAACGATAAATATAATAATAAAGATAACTAATATTTTACCACCACGTCACATGGCCAGTAATTATTTACCTACTTATTTAGTGGTTCGATAAACTACATAGAAAACAAAAACATTCGCTCTAACATAATAGGATAATAACATGCAGATAAATAATACCATTTGCAGATAAATAATAACATTTTTGGGATTTTTAAAGAAGCATTGACTTCGTAAGTGTTAAATGTATTTATTTATGATGTGTGTTTTTTGGATTAAGTGGTATATCTATATGTATGTGATATTTAATATGTCATAGACGACAACATTTATCACACTGTTACAAAATATTTTGACAGTCAGCATAAAACAGAAACAATTATGTCATACAAGTTATGCTGAACCAGCCAAAACCTCTTGGAGCTCACTTCAATGAATTTTCTCTTTCTAACACAAAAACATTTGATTTATTAAATTTTCTCTTTATTTATTTCTTCGATAAAATATAAACATATTATTAATTAAACATACATTAAAAAATCGATGATTTTTATCTCACAGTGACTACGGATATAGAGATACATATTTTTATATTTTTTTTATCAATTTCTACTATTGTGGAATACACAACTAGATATACCAAATAAAGGTATTAAATTATATTTAACAAATGCACTATTGAGGTAACGTAGAATAAGTTATGTATGTTTTATATTGCAACTGATATTTCAAAATAAAAATGGCTGCCACAATGCAAATTACTCTATTATTTTGATCTATGGAATATTTCCAAATGGCAACAATGCGTGTTTACACTAACACTTCATTTGGTTAAAAAATATACAAGGTTTTAGGTATGTAGCCAAATGGCTACAAAATGCATTTAAGGGTTAAAGTATTTTATTAAACTTAATGTGTATAAGTGTATCTAGTCATTATTATATTATAGAATAAAGGTATAAAAATATTCAAAGATAATAAATAATATGTTAATTTATATGTTAAATATATATGTAAATCTCATACAATGGTTTATTGTAAAAATAATATTGATAAATAAAAAACAATGAGCTATTATAATTTTTCCGATAACTTATGAAGTTGAATTATATTTCAATGCTAGTTTTTTACATGCCGGTTAAGTAAAATAAATATTTTTTTATTAGATTAAATCACGTTATTTATACAATTGATAATTATGAACTACTTAAATAATTTTAATTGTTTGCTGATTTGGGCTAGTTAGTAGCCTGGAGGTGGAGTCTCAGCCTCATTCCCAAAAAATGCACGGTTTGATTCCAGAAACCGGCAAACTCCCCTTTCACGACATAAACTTTTAGCTACCGTGAAAAGTATTGTATTTTTGTATAAGATTGCATTTATAATAAACCCAAATTTAATGCTTTTGGGCCTAAAATGTCAACATTTATTTATTTATTATTTAAGTATTTTAACTATATAAAAATGAAAAAAAAAATCACTATGATAATTATGCGTTGAATAAATTGATAATTCAGTAGGTACCTGTATTACACTCATAGTCGAGTGTTTCCGCCTTTCGGCTTTCACAGATCACGAGCTATTTAAAAAGCTTATTCTATTTAATTTTAGTTTATTTTGTATAGTACATAAGGGAGTGAATCAATGTTGTGTCCTATCTATGTGGTTGTTCAAACTATTCATAAGCTTTTTCACGCGACCTTTAAATACCATCAAAAATATTTAAAATACAATAAATTGAGTTGTAAAGGGTCTATAGTTAATTGTTTTTTTTTTTTGTTTTTTCATTATGTAGGTATTGTCAAAATTTCGAAAACTTTATCTCAAGTAAAAAATTATACTTGTTTGAAATTCTCAATACATCAGGCTGTTAACTGATAAAATATGCAAAAAAAAATCTAAGACGTTAAGCAATATGGAACTGGTTGTTCTGAAATGGAATAACTCGTGTATGATAGTTTAGATCGATTTGTTTCAAAATTGATGTTATGAATGCGAAAGTGTAAGTATTTAAGAGAGAACAAAAGAAGATTTCTGAAATAAAAGTATTGATGAATATTTGGAGCACGTGAATGAGCATCTACGAGTATGTTTGAAAAGATTGTTTGCTAGAAAAATGCAACAGACAAATCGAATGAAAAAAACATCGGATAGAGTCTACGGTGTACTCCGAACTCCGACCTATTACTATCAATAACAGTTTACCGAATGTGCCAAAAAGGTTGGTGCACAATATTGTTCTGGAAATAACGCAAGTGATACCCAGTAGTAGTTGAAGAAGGTAGAAAGTAGAATAAATCCTGTGGAGATGTGATCGCTAAGAAAACTGGTTCGTAGAACTTTGGGAGATAGAGTGAGGTATGAGGAAATTAGGAAAGCGAATAGATATGATAGGCGTGTTGTGGATTGACCGCGTTTAAATAGTTTGGAATGACTTGGAAATGTGAAGTGAATGTATGAAGAAGAAGGTGTCTTTATCTGAATGAGGGGGTGCGAGAAAGCGCAGACGTTTGGAAACTACGTGGCATGATCACATTATTGTTAGATCAAATTATTAAAGAAGGACGGGTGAAAATAAATCGGCATGCATGTATAGGTATTTGGATGAATGTGGAGGAAGCGAAAAAAGTATGTTAGGATAGATTACTATGCCGTTCCGTTCTCTCTGCCAACCCCACTTGCGTGGCGTAATAGTGGCGTGAGGGCATAGGTAGAAATAATAGTATTTAAACTTATTTAAAAGATCTAATAATTCTTGAAACTATTGATCAGTTTGGAATCTATGAAAATAATTGTTTAAAATAAATGTGGGAGTGAAAAAGATATCTATAAAAAATAAAACAGGGAATATCTTCAGTTATCTCATTGTTAATTAAATAAAAAAAATAGAATAATATGTGTTAAATTAATATCAATTATTGTATAGTGTAAGCTTAATTATAAACTAATAAAATGTTTCCTAAAATCTTTCATCACAAAGCAAAGTTTTTTTATTTTTAGTTAGTACCCGAACATGAAGTAAAAAGAAACAATATTGTATTTATAAATCTATCTCCCTTTGCAAACTCCTTGTAAAATAAGCTAAGCAAAAGACTGAATGCTTGTTAATGTTTTTTTTACTTACATTTTCAAAATGGTAGGTACATGTGTATAATGTACCATCTTCAACTAAGATGACCCTTGATTAAAGAATTGAAGTCATCTATCGTAAAGTGCGCAAAAGTTGGTTGGCCAAAAGTCGTTATTTTTTCAATTTTATTATTACGAATATCAACATCATATTATTATTCCAAGTAGTTTTAGACCATTTTTCATAAGTAATAATGGCTTATCATTACCACGATGACACGTTGCATATACCTACCTATACATATATTGTAGGTAGGTACAAGGTAGGATATGAACAATGACAGATTCGGTCGGATATTACAGTCATAATTTATAAAATGAAATAGTAAAAATAATGTATTACTTTTTGATAGTTGGCCATAAAGAGCGCTGTTCTTCTGTCCGCAAGGGTTCCGTCGGTCCGGCCGTCCCTTTTTCACAATACACAGTTCCTATGACAACGACATCAGAGCACAGAGAATGTCGTGGGAAGAGGTGAAGCGATTGGCACAGAGACGCTCTGAATGGAGGAGGCTGGTTTCTGCCCTGTGCTCCCGAGAGGAACGTTGAGGGCGGTGATGATGATTATTCATTGATTGTATCAGTATTTACTTTGTAACACTTCGTTTAAAATTATACCTTTAATAAAATATATAATTATTAATATTGTTTTAATGTTAAATTATATTAAGTATGACGTACGCAGAAGAACTAAACCGAAGACTCGACTATTTAGACAGTTTATTTGTCCCATCTATAATATTAATTTCTTAATTAAATTTAATTTCTTTTACTACAACAGCATGACATCAAATAACCTTCAGCTGTCAGGTTGTTGACGAAGGTTTTCAGCATTAAATTTGTGATTTAAATAAAAAAGATCTCGAATAAAATTTGTAATTAAGTTTTATGTAGGTACGTGCTAGTCATAATCCATATGACCTTCATACAATCCACTACATGAAATAATACTCGTATTAAATGACAATGTACTTTTTTTCAAAGTTGAATAAGAATTTATACAAGTCGTGTCCAGTTATGAACTTTGTAAATTATGTAATTGAGAAAAAGGTGCTTTTATGCAAAGCAACATTTATTTTTAAATAATATATTTCATTCAGGGAACATAAAAGTCAATTTAGAACTTCTAAATTCTTATGTATATGGTAATAGTAATAACTAGGTAATCAACTAAGAATCGTTTAGTGAAGATATCAGTTTGTTTTGTCAAATAATATAATATGCTACATCCTAAACAAAAAGGTTAAATAAAGAATTCTAGTTGTTGATAGACATTCAGGATGGGCGGCAACCTCATCCTGAATGTCTAAAAACAACCAGAATTCTTCAATGAGGTTTGCTCCCCACCTTGAATATTTTTAATTTTTGTTAGCGTAGAGAGGATGACCTTCATGTCTATTATATTCAATTGGTCAGCTGACTACTCCACTGTGGGAATGTTTTGATGGTGTAGTACTAAAATGAAGATTTTTTGAAATTTCAGTCATTGCGAACGTATGTTTTACTTCGTGAAAGCAAAAAGTAAGAGTCCAAGTGCTTTCTGTAAATTTCGAGAGAGAAAAAATCGGTATAACGATGAAGTATGCCATCCATCTTGAAGGTCTTATTTTTTATCAGCATAGAAAGTATACCTTGCACATTTATGTATTATTTGCTGTATGTCTGTTAATCTACGGGCCAACCCACTTGTGGGAAATCCCGTAATACTCGTAGTAAAATATAGATATAAATGACGAAAGATGGAGACGAAATTGAAAGGCTTGATATTTTGCCTGGCGTATCTATTTTTCTATGTATTCCTACCATCATGATATCTACACAAGTGAGACTGTCATATTTTACAAAAAAATGTTATGAATTTCTCATTTTCCAGTCCAAGTTTACATTTTTCTTCTTCAAATTTTCCTAATCCAATTTATTTTCTTGTAATTGTAACTTGCCCTAGAACAGGTTATACCTAGTTGGGCAGCATCAATGAAAATATGTATAAGATTTGTAATTTATTAGTGTAATAAAATAAATAAAAAAAAATAAAAAAAAAATACATTAATTATTTTTTAATAGTTTTTTTATAATATCGTCATTTACAAAAATAAGATTGAACATGGTAGGTAGTGTGAGAAAACACGGGCAGTTAGTTCATAATATATCAATATCGAAAGTCACTACACGTTTCTCGCTTATTATAACTCATACACACCTCAAACATTTCGTGACTAAAACTGCTTTGCATATTTTTATATTATTATTATTGTTAATAATTCTAGTATATACGATAATATGTTTTATTACCAAGTGCTATGTACCATTATAGTTAACAAAACGTGAAAATAAAAACGAATATCCAATAGAAAAAAAAAACAAGTACCTAGGTAATAAACGTTTTTGTTTCTTACGTAATACAATATTAAAACACAAGAAATCATTAATATTTTATTATTTTGTTTCTAAATTTCATAGGAGTGAAGCGAATAGTAATGATTATTCGATCGAACTACTTTTACTAATTCTTCTTCTTCTTCTTCTTGTGCCAGTCAGTCTGATGAGGGTTGCTGCATCCGGTATTCCAAACCACTGCCGAAGATTCTTGAGCCATGATGCTCTTTTGCGCCCCAAACCCCGTCTGCCCTCTATCTTACCCTCTACTGTAAGCTGCAGAAGGGCATATTTTTCTCCACGGAATATGTGACCAAAGTATGCTAATTACCAAAATCAAATATACCTAACTTGAAATTGAAGCATTCGAACCTCTATTCAGTTTGTTAACTAAACCTAAGTAGGTACCTGATAATTTATTTGAATGTTTTTTTTAATAATTTAACACCTAGTACATATTAGCCGAAAAAGATAATTTGCTGTGAAAAAAGTGAGTGAATATGTCATGTATTCAACAACGGGTAATAATCAATATGATTCCTGGAATGTTCCTTTCGAAATTAATAACCAATAAGTATTCCTGAAGATATAATCTGAAAGGATAATATTCATAGATTATTGCAATAAATATATACAAAGATTACTTTTGTTTTTCTTTATTTATAACCAAGAAATATAAACAAGGTCTCATAAAACATTTAAATATATTGCAAATGTTAAATACATAACAGTAAAAATGGTTCATTTCAAATATACGAATTGGAAGATACATTTATAAGAAATAATATTTTCACAAAACAGTTTTGTAAAGGAATTCCACATATACCTACATAGTTCATAATATATTGTAAAGGAATTCCACGTACACCTACATAGTATATAATATATATCGTGAAATAATAAAATTGAATATAGGTTCTACAAAATAAATTTAAGCATTTAGTGTAAGGCTTTTTATTTCAATTACCTAATTAAATATCTACGATTGATAGGTAAGTATAGGTAGTTTGCGATTTTAACATATAAGTACCTATTAAAAAGAGATTAGTTAGAATTGAAAAAAAAAAAATCGATTTCATAAATACTAAGCACTTTCAACCATTTGTTCATATTGAGTGTTCTTTTGTATCATATTATTTTATTTGAAGATAAATTCACATAATATGAATAGAATTCAATGTGACATACCTACTATTAATATTGAACACAAATAAGTTTCTTAAAATTATTCATTTTATTACCTTTTAGTCGATGTTTTGATCATCATCGAATACAATTGTTCAACTTCATTCTTGTCATAGCAAACAAATAGAAATGAGTACGAACTAGAATTACTATTCTTTTTAAATAAATAAATAATAACTTTTGTCGTAGATATTATATTATATATTAAATAGACAATAGAGATTCTGATATCTTTAACTTATTATTCATAGTACCTACCTAGTAAGCTGTTCTATACATTTTTATTTAATTTCTACTCTCTATCTATACTTTTTATTTTACCTTGTATCAACGTTACATTAAATATTTGAATTCCTAACATAAACATTTACGAAAAATCTATCATCATAGATAATTAATGAATTTACTTTGTTTTCAAAAAGTACATAAAATAGAGATATCTGCTTGTTTCTGTAGGCATTTGCTAATCATAAATTCATTCAGAAACTTTGTGGCCTAATATTTCTTTACATAGAAACATAGAAATAAAAGAAATAAACAGTATTCTCAATAAAGATGTATGATATGGTCTCTGAAAAGAGAATCCAGCACTAGTTTCATTACAACACAAACTGGATATATCCATGACTTTGGGGAAATAATCATTCCAAAATTCAAATGCCTTATAATTGATGTTCGACGGTCCACTCATGTTAAAACTGCGATCAATAATAAGAAATCCAGGATTTTCCACTACAAAAGGTTCCCATGTGATATAAACTCCAGAGTTAGTTGGATTGGAATACATCGCAAAATTAGCCCACATTCTCATAATTATATCCGAAATTCTCTTATCGGATGTGTCCCATTGACTTAATGTTAATGGAGATGCTAAATATGGAAGACCAAGAACGAAAACTAAATCAAAATTATGCACAACTCCGACCCAACTTGGTATTCCTTCATTTACTGCAGGAGAAAGAGGCTTCAAGTCAAATCTGTACGTGAATGTAGGTACGAATTTACTCATATATTTAGCCAACATATATGTCGGTGCTCCGTAATTTTTTTCTACGTAATATTTTACGAATAATTCTCTTAACATTGATTCATTGTTTGTCGGTGGTATTGGGTTATAGAAGAAACCCACTGTATCAAATACATGTTGTTGGTTCGTAAAGCATGTGTCGTTGTTGTTTTCTACAGCTAAACCTGATAAAATCAAATCGTTAACCATAGAGTCGTATTCAGCTTTGTTGATTCCTGCATCTTCGACATCTTCTTTATTCAAAATCAATACATCCTCCATGTCTGTGAATCCAGTTAGAATAGGTACTTTCTCGTACATACCTCTCTCGAAAAGTTTCTCTGGATAATCTGGAATAAAAGCTTTTGTAGAATTACTATGTCCAAAATCTATTATTGGTCCCCAATCGGTCATTGATTCTCCTTGTTCTAGTAAAGGTTGTGCAAATACATTTCTAAGGCACGTTATTAAGGCAGATGTTGGTTTTTTATAACAACCAAATGTTTCGGCAACTCTATTGATAGTGCTAGCAATTTTGCTTGCTGGCATAACAGTGTTTGGAGCCAACACATTCCCACTCATAGCAATTACTTTTTGAAATGTTTTCACTGACCACTCTCCTGATATTAGATGTAAGCCAGCGCTTACCGCTCCTGATCCTTGTCCAAAAATGCAGACATTATCTTTGTTTCCGCCGAATGATTCAGCATTATTTCTAACCCATTCCAAAGCCCCAGCTTGGTCCATAAGTCCAAAGTTTCCAGGAGCTTCTCCATCCATTGTCGTAAAAAATCCAAAGATGTTAAGTCTGTAAGCAACTGTCACCACAATTACCTGTAAATATTACACAATTTATTAATATACAGAACTGCAATGATGTATTTCAATCTTAGCTTGCACACCTACATACTGTGACCTAGTTTAACTTATCAGATTGTGAAATGGCATTAAAGTGGCAGTACTTCTTTACTATGGTCAATGGTCATTTCCTTTATGGGCTAGGCAAGTGATTTACAACCACTTTCATTACGCTGTCTAGAAGCGCACCCCTTTTATAGATGAAAACGCACATGATAATGAGTGTGTGTAGTGCATGCCAGGATAGTTACACTATGATAGGAATGTAATTATATCTCAAATATGTTTCATAAAATTACTTATATGACCTTCGTACCTAATTATTTTTATCCTAATCACATCAGTGCAGATGTTTATTATTACAGTCAAAGTTGACATCTAATAAATTTGTCAAAATACTTTTATGGTATTGTGAATAACCTTAATTTTTATAATAAATCAAATGTTTTTGTGTTAACCACTTTGGAAATTCATTATAATTAAAATGATTTTAAAACACTGTATAATTTCCAAATTAAATTTATTCACCTCAAACGTTTTCGCCAAGGCTTCTATACTTGGCATCATCAAGCCTTGGCGAAAACGTTTGAGGTGAATGAATTTAATTTGGAAATTATACAGTGTTTTAAAATCATTTTAATTCATTTATATATGTAGCTTAATTTGGCTTATGTAAAAGTCATTTAAAATTAATTAATATTTATATAATTTAATCAATTTGATAAATTTCATATTGACGTGAAATAAATCAATGGCATAGTATTTTTATTTAGCTTTTATTTACCTACTTAAATTAATTCAAGAAATGTATTTTGTGCATTTAGTAGAGCACCTATTTAAATTATTTACAACAGTTTTTTATGCTCCCATATTGTTATATTCTTCATGTTACAATTTCATGTTTCACGTTATGATTCTTGGTGGACGCTGTACATAGTTTATGTGAAGTACAAAATATTTTATTGTTACTTATGTTTTATTGTGAAAAGAACAGTATTGAGGTCATATCAAGGGTAGTTCTATAATTTATTAACAGGACAGTTTATTGGAGTAAGTAGTAATGAGTCTTCAGAAACAATAATAAATTATTCTGTTAAGAAAAAAGTTTTCTTCTTATTTGATCTGAATTAACCCCTACATTAATCATTTTAAAGCGAACTTTTTTCTGCCCATTATCTTATAATACGTAATATCAATAGTGAATATAAAAAAAAATCATTTGCATACATAGAACTTGCATTAATTTTTTTTTATTGAAATGATTTGACACTCAGACACAGAATATTTTTTTTCCGTTTTCGAGGTTTTAGTTAGTTAATCGATTAATAAAAAGTTGGTAGTTAATCAGAACAAAATGCTTAATTTAATGAGTTTAAATGTTGACATTAAAATAATTCAGAATAACTCTATATGACAGCATACAAAATCCTTTGTGAAAAGTTCTTTCCCTTGGCATACTGTAAACCAACGTTTACCAAACTTTTTTACCTCACGAATAAGCAAATTCATGATTTAAATCCCGTGGACCGCTAATAGAATTTTTTGAGTGCTAAATATACTTATTTTGAAAACAAATGTCATCTTAGAACACATAAAATGTACCTGTGTACCAAGTTATGATAACTTTATTAATAACTTAACATGATGATAAAGTTCGATTTTTGCAGCGGACCACCACTTTGGCGACCGCTAATATACGAGTATATACTATGCATTGCACCTAATGATTGTTCTACATAAATATATTGAGTATGTATGTATGTAGGTATAAGGTTCACATCAAGTGTTAGTCATTATTTCATAGTAGGGGCATTTCATTTCAAATCACCAAGAAAAAATGCAAAAAGTAACCCATCACTTCCGATTTTTATGATTTTTTATTTACAAGTTGCTATGACCAAGTTATGAAACCATGCCAATTTTTTTGGTCTAGGTCAAATACTTTCCAAGTTATCGGGGTTCAAAGTTTACCGGCGAGGTCCGTTTTTGTCAACATCGACGTTGTGCCGCTGAAGAGAAAAAAATCATAGCTCAGTTAATCCTTAATATTTTCGTGTGATATTTTTACCATTTATTCTGTGATATGTACTGATGATATAAAAAAATATTTTGATGTGATATGTTGTTTTGAAAAAATTTAAATAAATATTATTCGCAAATTTTGAGGTAGAAAACATGACTTTTTCAAAGTTAAATATGAAGGAGAGGCAGTATGGTTACCAAATTGTTTTTTCTTTATAAGTGTACCTTAAAGATCAATCTAACAGGTTATGAAGAAAATTTGTGGTTTTTTGCTTGCCTGAGCCGCAGGTTCGCCTGTTTTTACACCCTCACTTTTCAGTACAATACACACTCATCGGAGATAGTGTAATTGGAGTCGTAAATCTATTTATGTCTACATAAAAAGCTACACTCGTTACATTTATTGGATATACACCATAACATAACTTTTTACAAATGATAAAACTTACAAATGTCCTCTCTGCGCCAATTATTGAGATATTTTCAGACATTTCAGATTCAACACACGAACCTTGATTTACAATCAACAGAAACCCAAATTCTTGTTTTGACACACTGCCTGATACCTATATATTAAATAGTTACTTTGTTGTGAAGATAGAGTAGCTTGGCAGCCATATTTGAACCATGGACTTTCCACTCGAAGTCCGAAATCTTTCCATCACGGAATGAGAATGGGTTGCCGATTCATTGAAGTGTGATGGATAAATATTACTGCAATTGAGTTTTATAACTATGTGACTTCTACAAAACACTTAAAAGTATTAAAAAAATATATGTCCTTATGATGTACAGTACGAGTGTATTGTATATGAAATGTCGAAACTGTGTTAGACAATGAATCTTGTGCTGTGCCTTAATCAAATGTATTTGAGAATGATGCATAGGAGAATCAACTTTTTTTAAGCTTTGAAATATTACCTTATTTTATAGAACATGTATGGACAATTGGCACGGGTCGAGCTAGTCCCAAATTAAGGTATGAATCTTGTATTATGGATACCTACTAACTAAATGGTACTAAGCAGTCAAAAATAAATTTTCTTTAATAAAAGAAATTATAAATAGAAATAAAAGTGTTAAGGCTTATCTGAAAATATTTGCTTATGGACGGACAAACATGTCCTCTGTGCATTGACATGTGAAATTTTTTCTTATTACGTGGGTCCTTAGTTTTCTGTAGAGATGCA